>JABXJD010000196.1:155000-475000 GCA_013375575.1 Percina caprodes | reverse complement strand
TAACTGTTGAGTACCGTCTGATTTATTTCTTAACACAAGCATCAATCAGACAGACAAAAATACAAAATAATCATCTTTAGGCAAATTATAGTTCATCCAATCAATAAAATAAATTAAAATTAATTTATTAGTTACAAAATGGCTTAAGTGAGAGACTTGTCACATCAAAATTGAATGGATACTGCATGTGCAAAACATACTGTATGTAACCTAAAAGACAAACATTCACCTCTCCACAGCAAAAACTAAAATTACAGCTTCCTGTTTCCTCAAGTTAGATGTTGAGTTTTTGAACGCTGACATGTCCGTTTGTTTAGGTCGACACTGAAGGCGCCGCGTAACGTAGCTGCTGTTTTGTACTTTTCCTAAGGTAACCATGCTTTCACTATGAGGCCGGGGAGGTTTTTCCTTGTCTGCGTTGCCTTGGCGACGGTTGATTCTGACATCTTTGTTTTACTACGAGTGTAAAGCTAACCTGTCCCGCCGCTGAGCTCAAGTATGGTCACGTGACTGCACGACGGCGTTTGATTGGTGGAACACAGTTACGTGGTAAAGCCTTCAGCGGAAGACTCTCGCTGTCAAAATAAAACATTAAAATGAGACGTACGCTGGGGTAAGAACATGGACGCGTCGAACACCAAAGAGGTAAAAAGAAAAGTAACGAGCTCATTGTAGCCTAATGTAGCGGAGTAAGAGTACAGTTTCTTCGTCACAAATCTACTCAAGTACAAGTAAAAGTATAGTGATTTAAAACTACTCCTAGAAGTATAATTTTTTCAAAAACTTACTCAAGTAAATGTAACGGAGTAAATGTAACTCGTTACTACCCACCTCTGCACAAAATGCAATTCAACATCAACAAATGCAATTGTGACCATAATGTGCATGATTTTCGCCATTTGTCAAAGAACAGCATTCAATTAACTTTAACATGAAATAGTGAAGCAGATTTAGTACAAAATGCCAACAAGATGTCACTATTTTGCATTTCATGTGCAAATAGGCCCTTGCCTTGCAGTTTGGTGTTTACTTCATTCATAAGTGTAGTCACATCAACAGCAAATACAAGATCAGCCATCCAGTTTACATCTGAGAGCTCTGCGATGTATTTGCCTTTCATATCACAAAACTCTCAAATCTCTGTTCTCAGGTCCCATACTCTTTTAAGCCCCTTGCCCAGGCTGAGCCACCTGACAGCTGTGTGGTAGCCTACGTCACCATGCTCAGTTTCATGTTCCTCCAAAAGTTAACTGTTTTAGTTACAACATCAATAACATGGTTCAGTTTTAGCACCGACTTACACAACACCAACAAAATACCAATTTCAGTTCGGAGTTCACTTCAGTCCCTTTATCAAGCATCCGCTTCAAAAGACCGACATTTTCTCCTGTCAGATTAGGACAACTATCGGTTGTAACACATGCCAGTTTGTTCCATTTAAGTCCCATTTTATCAAAACACGCCTTTACCTCAGTGAACAAATCACTCCCTATCGCCGTCCCTTTCATTGACTGCAATGCTGTCAGATCCTCAGTTTTCTATAAGTCAAAATTAGTAACAGTGACTGCTGCATTCCTGGATGTGCAATGCTTGGTAAAAAAGCCTTGTTGCTTTTGCAGTTTAACTAGCAAAGCTTTAGATGTCTGTTCCCGCTCTGCATCGGTCAAGCTGTAATTCTCTGCGTGTTTAGTAGTAGTGGCAATTCAAATTATAATCCTTTAACACAATGATCTGTTCTCTGCAAACTAAGCACACGGCTTTACCTTTGATTTCAGTAAATAAATACTTACAAGTCAATGTTCGGTTAAAAACTCAGTACTCTATATTGAGCTCTTTCTTTCCCATGAGCTGACATTTTTGAGGGATAACAGCACCTTTGCGTCAATGCTAACGTCTGGTGAGCTCAGTTCACAGCTCTCCGACACACTGCAGTTCTTCTACCTATTTTTAATTGTGACTGTATTCCATGTATGATGTACACTTATTTACGTTTGATTGCTAACTTCCCATTGACCTCATGCGGGCCGGTTAGGGCCGCCCAAAGGGACAGATGTGGCCTGTACAATGCCCAGGTCTAATCTAAACCATCATTACATATAGGCCTATCAACTATACCATTAGAGTCTGTGATGTGGGAAGAGCATGAATGTTTTTTGCACACGACATGGTAAGAAGTGTTGTTTACCTCAATGATGAGTTGGAAATTGAGGTTAGGAGAAGAGAGATTCCAGATTTTACCCCATGAGGTCACAACAAAAAATTAATAAACATTTAATGGCAATACTTTTCTAGTTCTTGTCAATATGCAGCGCAGTGTTTCGGCTATATACGTTTAGCTGCGGTGCGCCGCTACTAATTCACTGCAGCTACTCCTTCAGCATTTAATAATATATCATGAAGCCGTAATTACATGACTATGCAGCGCTGTCTGCTCCACTGAACTCAAGCGAACAGCAATCCCCTCTTTCTCCTCTTTAAGGGTGAGCAACAGGAACTGTGACAGGACATCATCATTCGCAAAGTTTTGACAACTAAATAAACAACAGCAAGAGTAAGGCAAGGCAGTGTTATTTGTATAGCACATTTCAGCAACAAGGCAATTCAAAGTGCTTTACATAAAACATTAAATAGCAGTTAAAAATGTTACAATGCCGTATAAGAAATTAAACATTAAAGCGCCCATACTATGCTCATTTTTAGGTTCATCATTATATTTTCAGGTTGTACCAGATTAGATTTACGTGGTTTCATTTTCAAGCAATTTCTCCACAGGCAAAGTGACAAACAGGGACAAGAGTGAGAAACGCGTTTCCGTAGGTCCCATGAAATGTGACAGTTACAGAAGCTAGGAAAATAGCATTACGGGCACTGAATTTGACAAATTTACTCTTTACCCCAGATGAGACAAGCAGCTAACATTAACGAACCCTGTAGCCCCTCTGCCTTTTCTCCTGCAGCAATGTATTCACACAAAACACTGTATTTACTTACTGTTTAAAAAATGTTTGGTTAGGGGATGCATAAAAAACAAACATCAAAACCAACATGAGAAAAATGTAGCAATGTAGCATTTTTCATTGTTGCTAAACTGTATGTAAAATGAGAATTGACGTTGAATCACCTGTTTTACGTTCCATTGTTCTAAAGTGACATTTATTTAATGGTTATTTTCTTAGTGGGAGTTAGCTAGCAAATGAGCCCTCTGACGGTAACGTTTTTGTTCAAATTATGGCACAATGTTTAGTTATGACAAAGCAGTGATCATAGTCAGTGAAAATATGATGTTATGTGCCTGGAATGGTTTATTAGTTATGTGTAATATATGTAAAGCTGAACAGACTCACGATAGCAAAACAGATATACACTCACCCAAAGGATTATTAGGAACACCTGTTCAATTTCTCATTAATGCAATTATCTAATCAATCAATCACATGGCAGTTGCTTCAATGCATTTAGGGGTGTGGTCCTGGTCAAGACAATCTCCTGAACTCCAAACTGAATGTCAGAATGGGAAAGAAAGGTGATTTAAGCAATTTTGAGCGTGGCATAGTTGTTGGTGCCAGACGGGCCGGTCGGAGTATTTCACAATCTGCTCAGTTACTGGGATTTTCACGCACAACCATTTCTAGGGTTTACAAAGAATGGTGTGAAAAGGGAAAAACATCCAGTATGCGGCAGTCCTGTGGGCAAAAATGCCTTGTTGATGCTAGAGGTCAGAGGAGAATGGGCCGACTGATTCAAGCTGATAGAAGAGCAACTTTAACTGAAATAAACTTTAACTGAAATAAACAACCAAGGTATGCAGCAAAGCATTTGTGAAGCCACAACACGCACAACCTTGAGACGGATGGGCTACAACTAGGGATGTCCCAATCAGCATTTTAGGCCTCCGATCCTTATCCGATCTTTTAACCTCAAATCCGATCCGATTTCGAGTCCCAATCCGATATTTTGCCTTTAGTATTGACGTTGTTTGTCTATTCCCCACGCATTCAGCATCTCCGAAATGGCTTGTCTGACATGTTCTGCTGTATGAGCCCCGCGGAACTGATGAGCATGCAGCACGGCACGCTTTAAATCATAAGTTTCGGGATCAACCCAGTGCGCCGTGAGGCTCAGTAGGGACATCGGGCAAACATCTGCGCTCCAAATATCCGTAGTGAAACTAACAACAACGTTGCGGTTCAACTTACTTTGTATTGTTTCTTTTACTTTGCTGTACAGCTGTGGTATGGCTGTGTCGGCAATGTAGTGTCTCGATGGCAGAGCGTAGCGCGGGTCCAAAACTTCCAGAAGATGAGTTAGTCTGACATTCTCAACTACTGAGATTGGCTGGTTGTCAAGAGCAATAAATTCGACCAACCTTTCTGTGATCTTCTTTGCTCAATTATTTTCATTGGAGTATTTGTCTCTCCTCATAACGTCCAGCGTTTGTTGCTTTGCTTTAGCAACCTTTCCATCTGCAGCTTTACAAAACACTTCATACACATTGTCATGTTTTGTCCTCAAATGACGAATCAAGTTCGTGGTGTTAAATGTAGCTCTGCTGCTACCTACTCTTGAAATTGCCATGTTGCAGACATTGCAAGTAGCTTTAGGACAGTCTTCACTCGCAAGAGTAAAATACTTCCACACTTCTGACATGCTTGCTTTGCACCGCCGCGGAGGTTTGTATTGCGCAACTACCGTCAACCGTGACTAGCGGGTACTTTACGGCAGTTGCCGTAAAGATCGGCGCGACTAGTCAGGTAATGTAGCCGAGCTCCGATCACGGGAAAATAGGAAAAGAGCGGGCCGATCCGATCTCGAGATCGGGACATCCCTAGCTACAACAGCAGAAGACCCCACCGGGTACCACTCATCTCCACTACAAATAAGAAAAAGAGGCTACAATTTGCAAAAGCTCACCAAAATTGGAGAGTTGAAGACTGGTTGCCTGGTCTGATGAGTCTCGATTTCTGTTCACATTCAGATGGTAGAGTCAGAATTTGGCGTAAACAGAATGAGAACATGGATCCATCATGCCTTGTTCCCACTGTGCAGGCTGGTGGTGGTGGTGTAATGGTGTGGGGGATATTTTCTTGGCACACTTCAATTCAATTCAATTTTATTTATAGTATCAATTCATAACAAACGTTATCTCGAGACACTTTACAGATAGAGCAGGTCTAGACCACACTCCAGAATTTACAAGGACCCAACAGTTCTAGTAGTTTCCTCCAGAGCAAGCAACAGTGCGACAGTGGCAAGGAAAAACTCCCTTTTAGGAAGAAACCTCGGACAGACCCAGGCTCTTGGTAGGCGGTGTCTGACGACCGGTTGGGGTTAAAATGAAGAGTGGCAATAACAGTCACAAAAAATAGTAGTTTGTAGTAGTTCTTTGTAGTAGTTCATGGCATAGCAGGGCACTGTGCGGCATTACAAGGCACAGCAGGACGTAGCAGGATGTAACATGGCATCGCAGGATGTGTAGCGGGACATACAGACATAAGACATAAGAACATAAGGACTCCGGGGAATGACTCCCCAGAGCTAGGTTAGTAACAAGCATTTTTGGGACATGGATGCACACAAATGGAAAGATAGAAAGATAGAGGAGAGAGGAACTCGGTGTGTCAAAGGAAGTCCCCCAGCAGTCTAAAACTATTACAGCATAACTAGGAGAGACCAGGTAAAGAGAGGAGCCTGGTCAGGCTAGAACTCTCCCCAACCGGATCCCATCCCTCTGTCTAGAGGAGATGGGAAGAGAGAGAGGGAGAGAGATATCCATCCCTCTGTCTAGAGGAGGTGGATGAGAGAAGAGAGAGAGAGAGAGAGAGATATCCATCCCTCTGTCTAGAGGAGATAGATGAGAGAGAGAGAGAGAGAGAGATATCCATCCCTCTGTCTAGAGGAGGTGGGTGTGTGAGAGAGAGAGCGAGAGAGATATCCATCCCTCTGTCTAGAGGAGGTGGACGAGAAAGGGAGGGAGAGAGAAAGAGAGAGACATAACCATCCCTCTGTCTAGAGGAGGTGGATATGAGAGAGAGAGAGAGAGAGATATCCATCCCTCTGTCTAGAGGAGATGGACAAGAGAGAGAAAGAGAGAGACATAACCATCCCTCTGTCTAGAGGAGGTGGATAGAGAGAGAGAGAGAGAGAGAGAGAGAGAGAGAGAGAGAATTCAATTTTATTTATATAGTGCTTAATCACAACAACAGTTATCTCTTTGCCTATAGCGGCGTAACTAATGGATGGTTCAGGACTCTCCTGAGCTAGCCCTAACTATAAGCTTTATCAAAGAGGAAAGTCTTAAGTCTACTCTTAAATGTGGAGACGGTGTCTGCCTCCCGAACCCAAACTGGAACCTGGTTCCACAGGAGAGGAGCCTGATAGCTGAACGCTCTGGCTCCCGTTCTACTTTTAGAGATTCTAGGAACCACAAGTAACCCTGCATTCTGGGAGCGCAGTGCTCTGGTGGGGTAGTAAGGTACTATGAGCTCTTTAAGATAAGATGGTGCCTGACAGTGAAGAGCTTTGTAGGTGAGAAGAAGGATTTTAAATTCTATTCTGGATTTTACAGGAAGCCAATGCAGAGAAGCTAAAACAGGAGAGATGTGATCTCTTTTCCTGGTTCCTGTCAGAACACGTGCTGCAGCATTCTGGATCAGCTGAAAAGTCTTTATGGACTTTTTTGAGCAGCCTGATAATAAAGAATTGCAGTAATCCAGCCTAGAAGTAACAAATGCATGGACTAGTTTTTCTGCATCATTTTTAGACAGGATATTCCTGATTTTTGCAATATTACGTAGGTGAAAAAAGCGATCCTTGAAATTTGCTTTATGTGGGAATTAAAGGACATGTCCTGATCAAAGATAACTCCAAGATTCCTCACAGTGGTGCTGGAGGCCAGAGTGATGCCATCCAGAGTAACTATCTCTTTGGATAATGCGTCACGGAGGTGCTTGGGCCCCAGAGCAATAACTTCAGTTTTATCTGAGTTTAACATTAGAAAATTACAGCTCATCCAGGTTTTAATATCCTGAAGGCACATTTGAAGTTTAGCTAACTGATTAGTTTCATCCAGGTTGATCGATAGATATAATTGAGTATCATCGGCATAACAATGAAAGTTTATGGAGTGTTTCCTAATAATATTGCCTAAAGGAAGCATATATAAAGTGAACAGGATTGAACCGAGCACAGATCCTTGTGGGACTCCATGACTAACTGTGGCGTGCACGGAGGATTCATCGTTAACATGAACAAACTGAGATCGATCTGATAAATAAGACTTAAACCAGCTAAGAGCAGTCCCTTTAATGCCAATTAAATGTTCCAATCTCTGTAATAAGATATGATGGTCTCAAATACAGCACTAAGATCTAATAACACCAGTACAGAGACAAGTCCTTTGTCCGATGCTGTTAGGAGGTCATTAGTAATTTTCACAAGTGCTGTCTCTGTGCTATGATGAACTCTAAATCCTGACTGAAAATCCTCAAATAAGCTGTTGCTATGCAGAAAGTCACACAGCTGTTTGGCGACTGCTTTCTCAAGAATCTTAGAGAGAAATGGAAGGTTGGATATAGGTCTATAGTTGGCTAAAACATCTGGATCAAGGTTGGGCTTTTTCAGAAGAGGTTTAATTACAGCTACTTTAAAGTACTGTGGTACATAGCCTGTTAATAAAGACAGATTGGTTATTTCTAGTAGAGAAGTGCTGACTAAGGGTAGAACTTCTTTAAGTAGCCTAGTCGGGATGGAGTCTAAGAGGCAGGCTGATGGTTTAGATGAAGAAATAACTGAATTAAATTGATAAAGATCAAGTGAAGCAAAGCAGTCTAAACATATCTGGTTTTACAGCTGTTTCTGAGGTTCCTGAGTTTAGAGATAAGTCAGTGCCAGTTAAAGGCAGATCTTGGTGAATTTTGCTTCTAATAGTTATAATTTTATCATTGAAGAACCTCATAAAGTCGTTACTACTAAGAGCTATGGGAATACTTGGCTCAGTAGAGCTGTGACCTTCAGTCAGCCTGGCTACAGTGCTGAAAAGAAACCTGGGGTTGTTTCTATTTTCCTCTATTAGTGACGAGTAGTACGCTGTTCTGGCATTACGGAGGGCCTTCCTATAAGTTTTAAGCAACTTTAGGCCCCTTAGTGCCAATTGGGCATTGTTTAAATTCCACGGCCTACCTGAGCATTGTTTCTGACCATGTCCATCCCTTTATGGCCACCATGAACCCATCCTCTGATGGCTACTTCCAGCAGGATAATGCACCATGTCACCAAGCTCCAATCATTTCAAATTGGTTTCTTGAACATGACAATGAGTTGACAATGACAGTGACTGTACTAAAATGGCCCCCACAATCACCAGATCTCAACCCAATAGAGCATCTTTGGGATGTGGTGGAACGGGAGCTTTGTGCCCTGGATGTGCATCCCACAAATCTCCATCAAGTGCAAGATGCTATCCTATCAATGTGGGCCAACATTTCTAAAGAATGCTTTCAGCACCTTGTTGAATCAATGCCACGTAGAATTAAGGCAGTTCTGAAGGCGAAAGGGGGTCAAACACAGTATATAGGTGAGTGTATATACTGATCCAAAAGACTTTCTGTGAGAGACAAGACATTATATCCTGGAATGTAACTGTAAGACATATGATGCTTTTGTTAAACAATTGCAAAAAAGCAAATTGTTGCTAAAAAGGAACTACACGTTATATTTAGTTAGGTAACTTTACTGTTGACATCTTTTTCAGTTGTTTCATACTTTTAATTCTCCATCATACTTGTGTACGTCACCTACAGACACTGCAAGTAATTTTTCCCTGATCATAATTAATAATGACCTGCATGGGCACATGTAGCAAAGCAACACCACACCCATACTGTACATGCACACACACATATTTGCAGGCAAAGGAACAGATAAATAAAGGCAGCGCCCACACACACACCAGTCAGTCCCGCCCAAACAATCCTGAACTGAAGATGGAGCCTGAAATTGATCGTCCTCCATGTGGTGGCAGTCAGACACTACAGGCCTGTCCATCACAGGCTCAAATGCGTAACCCGCACCATTAAAATTACTCATTTTGTGCGTATATAATATGCTACAGCCATTGCCTATATACCTTTGCAGGTCCTACCATGGCGGTGACATCATCAAAATTGTCAGCGTTCTAATGCTAACAAATGCAATTTTTGTGTTGCTTAAAAAAAGCTATATTGATTTTTTAATTAAACTTTTTAGTGTAATTTATTTTTAAATACTCATAACCAACAAGTTATCAACGTTTATTCTTTCAGTTAAAGTTCATCTTTAAGGTAAAGTAACAATGACCCTGCAAATACACCGGAGATCACATCGCATATGTTCTTTACCTTCCACAAATAAAACATTAACATTTTTATAGCCCGGGCAATACAAATAAAACCACTTCATCCATACACTCAAGGTTTAACATCTAAAAAAAACCTTGAATGTCTGTCGGATAATGATAGAAAATGGTCTTCGGTTAGGGGCTGACAAAGAACATAAAAACTTGAAAGACTCGAAAAAAAAGAAAAAACTACATTGAAATACAAACAATTCCATAAATAAAAGAGTGGGTGTGCAAAGTTGTATTAAAAAGTAGTGACAGTCTATTTGGCCTTGTTTAAAATGGATATTGCAGTGGGAATGAAAGAAGAACTTTTTGGCCAGAGGTTATCTGAAGTGTATGAGAGTAGCTGAAAAGAGTGGGGAAGGGAGTGTGAAGGGTCCCTAAGTCTGCCTTTCTTTTTACTGCATTCCTGTAAAGGAGAAACATGCGCTGTTGGATATTTTTGTAGGCCCTGTCCGCATGGTGTGTGAAGGACAGATGGTTAATTTCAGTGCCCAGGTACTCATAAAATCTCGAACTGTTCCACCCCCTGCCAGTCCATGGTGAGTGGCCCAGGAAGAGGTTGTGGGGTTTGAGGTGTCAACTCACATTTTGGCTGCATTGCATTCTGGTCTATTGATGCTACTGTCACTAGAGAAAACTTCCTAAAGAATATAATGCTCTATTCTTTAATGACAAATAGGAAATGTTGTCCTGAAAAATGTTACTGTGGAAGCACAGAAATAATTGGTAATAGCACCTTTATTGACTGCAAACTCTCAAAAATGTTGGCCAATGGTAATTTTCGCTACAAGAGTTTCAAGGTTGGAAACTCTTGTACAGAATTAATTAAAAGTCCCCACCTGGAATTATAGCCAACAGCAACGTTTATTTGTCATATTCTATGAATTTGGCGTACAAAGGTTACAAAAAGCATTTAAGGCTTGACTGTAAGCAGAATAATGGTGTTTTTGTTCAAAGCAAGTATGCTAAAAGTAACATTTAACATTTAAGAATGACAAAACAGCCACAGTAATTACAGGAAAGTGTTATGGGGGTGATGAGGTGAGGACCCAAATGCACAGTACAGGAGGCAGGCAGGGGTTGACAAACACATATTTATTGATCAAAGTCCAAAAGGGGAAAACCCAGGGTGAAGAGGAACGAACAAAATCCAGGAGCAACCGAAATCCAAAAGTCCAAAAAGCAAAACATCCACAAGTAGGATTGAGGGGAAGGCAAGGCAATGCAGGGTAACGGGGATAGGGAAAAACTCACGGAGAAGAGCCGGGAACAAACTCACTGGGAGAGTGGCGCGAAAAAACAGGAGGCACGTAGACTTGACGCGTCGACAAGACAGAAGGATCTGACAAGGGACAAAGGGAACACTGGGGTTAAATACAAGAGGTAATGAGGTAACGGGGAACAGGTGAGACATCAGTTGAATCACATTAGGGTGGGGCAGCACAATCAGACAAACAAAGCAAAGCTAGACAAGACAAGACAAGACAGGACACAAGACTACCAAAATAAAACAGGAAGCAGAACAAACAGATACACAGGGGAACACAAGACAGGACCAAGGATAAAACTAAGACAAAAACACAAGGAGACCAAAGAAAAGGGAAAATAAACCCCAACAAAAACCCCAACCCACAACAGAAAGTATTCTAACCACTAGATGGACTTTGACTCCAGAGTTAAATAACATATATCTTTTAAAGATATACTTCGGAGGCCATCTCTTGGTTTTCATTAATGAAAAGATACATAAAAGTCCTTCTAATCAGCAGTTATACTGGCTTCTTTCACCACCAGGCAGAACATGTCAATCAAATTACCTGACGTTCGGTAAAAAAACTCATGGGAATAAAGCTGGTGAAAGTGTGTTTCCATCCAACAGTTTTAAAGTGATTAGAAACCTGTGCGTAATGACGTCACATGCTGTTTTGCGATCAAATTGGTATATTGAATTTACTTTAGACATTTTAAGGTGTTTCTATTCATTTTCACACTGAATTGCACAACATTCAAGCAAACATTTGCAAACAAAGTTTTTCTAGACAATTTTTATGATGGCAATTTGCATGTACTCCAGAATGTTATGTAGAGTGATCAGATGAACTGCAATTAATTGCAAAGTCCCTCCTTTCAATAAAAATTAACTTAATGTTAAAAAACTGCACTTTAGCCTTGCCACTAACGGACCAGCTGACATCATGTCAGTGATTATTTTGTTAACACAAGTGAGAGTGTTGATGAGGACCAGGCTTGAGATCACTCTGTCATGCTGGTTGAGTTAGAAAAACACACTGGAAGCTTTATAAGGCGGGTGGTGCATGAAATCATTGTTCTTCCTCTGTTAACCATGGTTACCTGCAAAGAAATCCGGAAAAAAGCTTGTCTGACAACAAAACATCAACATTTTGGGTCCATGGCCAGGAAACTCCCCAGACCTTAATCCCATTGAAAACTTGTGGTCTTCAAGAGGCGGGCAGACAAACAAAAACCCACAAATTCTGACAACCTTGGAGAATTGATCATGCAAGAATGGACGGCCATGAGTCAGGATGTGGCCCAAAAGTTAACGGACAGCATGCCAGGGCAAACTGCAGAGGTCTTGAAAAAGAAGGGTCAACACTGCAAATATTGACTCGTTGCATTAACTGAATGTAATTGTCAATAAAAGCCTTTGGCTCTTATGAAATGCTTATGATCATACTTCAGTATACCGTAGTAACATATGACAAAAATACCTACAAACACGGAATGAGATAAATCTTTGTCATTCTCAAAACTTTTGACCACGACTGTACTAACAAATGATCAATATTGCACAAGGTGTAGTGCTTATGTGCCAGCAGATAGCAACAAATCAAGCTATAATAACAAAACCACAACGCTATCAACACAACGCTATGATGATGCAGATGCAACTTGCCTTTTATTTTCTGTTTTAACTGTTTTTTGAGACATCTATCGAGTGCCTTCCATTCACTCCGTCCCACAGCTTGTCGTAACCTTTGTTGGCCATTTCCTTTGCGAGTTCCTGAAATTCAAAAAGTTTCTTGTCTCCTTGTTCGTCCACTTACATCTGTGGGAAATTAACTAAAATTTCTTCTTTGTTTTATGGCGGGTTGCAACCATAAAAGGACCTAAAACTTAATCGCAATTTATTATTTATTTGGCAAATAAAGTTTCCATCAGCGTTTATCGCATAAACCGTATATCAATCAAGAGAAAATCTGATGAGAGTCTGAGTCAATATTCATGAAATTCCATCTAATTTTAATGTTTCCATAAATATTATTATTTCATTATTCTTCATTCAATATCACTTCATTTGGATAAAAACGTGTGGATGGAAACATAGTACAGGCCAAAAGTTTGGACACACCTTCTCATTCAATGCATT
The DNA here is from genome assembly GCA_013375575.1 of Percina caprodes. Classification (NCBI taxonomy): domain Eukaryota; kingdom Metazoa; phylum Chordata; class Actinopteri; order Perciformes; family Percidae; genus Percina; species Percina caprodes. The sequence goes on along the minus strand of JABXJD010000196.1, from coordinate 462,230 downwards.
TCCTTTATTTTTATGACTATTTACATTGTAGATTCTCACTGAAGGCATCAACACTATGAATGTGGAATTATATACTTAACAAAAAAGTGTGACATAACTGAATACTTTGAGAATTTCTTGCCTTATTAATGGAGTTGGGACCATCAGTTGTGTTGTGCAGAAGTCAGGCTGGTAAACAGTAGACAGCCCTATTAGACTATTAAACTATTAGAATTCATATTATGGCAAGAACCAATCAGCTAAGTAAAGAGAAACGAGTGGCCATCATTACTTTAAGAAATGATGGTCAGTCAGCCCGGAAAATTGCAAAAACTTTGAATGTGTCCCCAAGTGCAGTTGCAAAAACCATCAAGCGCTACAACAAAACTGGCTCACATGAGGACCGCCCCAGGAAAGGAAGACCAAGAGTCACCTCTGCTGCTGAGGATAAGTTCATCCGAGTCACCAGCCTCAGAAATCGCAAATTACCAGCAGCTCAGATTAGAGACCAGATGAATACCACACAGAGTTCTAGCAGCAGACATCTCTAGAACAACTGTTTAAAGGAGAATCAGGCCTTCATGGTGGGGGGCAGGGACATGCAACATCCACATATCTTCAGTTATTTCACACTTTTTTGTTAAGTACATAATTCCATATATGTTCATTCATAGTTTTGATGCCTTCAGTGATAATCTACAATGTAAATTGTCATGAAAATAAAGGAAACGCATTGAATGAGAAGGTGTGTTCAAACTTTTGGCCTGTACTAGCTATTCACTTCTGTGTCATTCACTTCTGTGTCATTCATTCACGCCTGGACACACATCATCCTCCACAACCCCCTCCAATGAGTCAATTTGATCATTTCTGTCATTAAATGATTGTCTCCCCGCATAGAACAAGGCCATGGTGTACTAATTTATCATAAGTAACAAAACAGAGCAGTGTGTATTGTCCTCATCACGGCCAGTGCTCAGTGAAATCAATAATGACAGGGCACATAAAGCTCGGCCATGCCCCTCTGAAACCTTGTTAGTCTAAATACCTCCAGGAGATATGTGCTAATAAATGAAAAATAAAATTAACAGCGCTCTCTGATCTTACCACTGCAAGGACATACCCTGCAGTGTTTTAAAACTATCCTGCTTAATTATATTTTCTAATGTGCAGGCAAGAACAAAATTAGAAGTATGCTAAACTAAACAAGCCTAACCTGAAGTCTTCTCTGCTCTCGCTTTGGGTTCAAATAGAAAAAATGTCACCAAAAAATAATAATTCATGCAACCTTTGAGTTCCTGGAGGCTGGTGGTGAGGGGATGAGTGTGACGGGGGTGTCTGGAGGTATGCACATGACAAGAGTGTATTGTTAAAAATAATATGGAAAAGGCTGTTGAGTAACAAGGCTGAGGGCACAACATGCTCTCTAATGGTATATGGTCATCAATTTACTTTGAGCTTACAAAAGGATTTTTTTATTTATTTTTATGTATTTCAACCAATAATGTCTTTTCACTAATGATGGCAATAACCTAGAATTGAATGTTGATGCATTTAAACAAGCCACTTTAAAACCAAATGCTAAAGCTGAAAAAAACTGGTGGTTTGAAATCACATGTCACTGACAAAATGAGCACAACCAGACTCTACATTATTCATTCATTAGACATTATTTATATTTCCTGTTCATTCATAGCTAGCAGCTCAGGTAGTCAAATAACTGTGCAAACCCTGCTTTTAAACTCACTGTGACCAATTCTGGATGTATCTGAATTATACAATAGAAGATGACAGTGAATGGAGTACTATTTTCTCAATTGTCTGTCCTCTAAAGCCATGCGCTGTAATCCAAACATAGGATAAACCTTTTGACATTTACCAATGAAGTTGGCAAAAACAAAACGAAGACAATGAAGAAAGTAAACTGAACAAAAAAAAGCCATGTAACCTACGTGTCTTTTAAGCACCCCTTCCTTGAGAAACACACTGGAACAGAAAAATGCACATAAACAAATGCAAATACACACAAGCACAGAGACCACAGAACACCTTGACATCATGTGCTGCCATGGTGATAGCCTGTGTAAGTCTGTGTCGTGCCACGGTTAGACAGTTCATCACTGTATGCATGCTGTGTGTGTGTGTGTGTGTGTGTGTGTGTGTGTGTGTGTGTGTTTGTTTGGGAGCTAGCCGGTTGTATACAAAACCACAAATGGACAAAATGTCACCAACCATGAAAGAAGAACATTTTCAGATTGCTTGTTATTGTTTTTTAGAGTTTTAAAATTGTGTTGTAGTACGAAATATGGATAAAGATTGTATTATTATTAAGGTTAGTATTATTATTGTTGAATAAAAAGCTTTTAAGAAACACTCTTGTCACAATATTAGGTAAAGTAGAGTGTATTACAGAAGGGGAATGAAAAAGTAAAGTGTCTGTTGCTGTACTACGGTGCCTGATGCCCTAAATCAAACCTGCTATAAGGCCGGTTGACGTGATCTTAACCTCTGGTTTTTAACTCTGAAACATGAACTTAACTGGAATTACATTGAAACAAGGCCTTTTCACCAAACGTACGTATGATACACCCATCTTTAATGACCATGTCATCCCACGCCATTTCCATGTGTCCCACAGGAGCGCTAGGCGCCTCTGGCAAACAGATGCAAAAGGTGCACTTAAATGACTTCCAAAAAAATAAAGCTCTCAGTCTTGATTATGTGTTGCTGTGTGGCTGTGAAGATGTCTTCAAATCCATGCCTACTTAAAAATGTAAAATGGTGAGAGTCCAGTACAACGTCCAGTTTAAAGCTATAACTAATTTATTAAATTGTTTAATCGATTAGTTGTCAACTCTTAAATTAATCAACAACTATTTTGATAATTGATTAGTCGGTTTGAATAATTTTTTAAGACAAAAGTCAAAATTCTCTGATCCCACCCTTTGAAATGTGATTATTTTAAAGTTTATTATCTCCTCTCTGACAGTAAACTGAATATCTTTGAGTTTTGAGGACGTCATCTTGGGCTTTTGGGAAACACTGATCCACTTGTTCATCATTTTCTGACATTTTATTGACCAAACTAATCGATGAATCAAGAAAAAAAATCCAAAGATTAATTGACTATGACAGTAAACGTAAGTTGCAGCCCTAGTCCAGTTCTGATGGCGCTTGAGGTTTTCTTGTGTGTATTCTATGTGTGCACATCTAATACAGAGCTTTGAAAAATATAGCAAATACTTCTACGTATGTGTGTGAGCATTGGTGTTTATGTGTATGCTTGTGTCTGAGTGTGTACTCAATGCAAAAGCTTGATTTGTCTGCCTTCCCCAGAGGGAAATAATTGACCAGTCAGTCCAGACTGAGGCAGTCTGACCATTGTGTTAAAATGTCTTTTCTGTAGTGGACTTTTCAAAAAGGGAATTAGAGGGCTTCTCAGCCACGATATCACTGCAAAATGTAGTCAGACAGTCTAATCACTGATACTCTCAGTTTCTTTTCTCTAGAAGTTTTATCCACTTGACCAGACCTACCTCGGTTAGGTTGCCTTGCGCGAACCTTCTCTTCCATATTCATTTCCTTTCTCTTGATATGCTTGTCCATCTCTCCCTTTCTCTGTATGTTTCTCGTATCTCTTTTTCATTACATGTATCTCACACTGTTTCTTCCTGTGTCTGACAGTCCGATTACTTCTCCTCCCTCTCACATACTCTCCTGTGTTTATATGCAACTATATGTGGAATTTATCACAATTTTAACATTGGCCAGTACGTCCTCTGCGGGACATATGGGTATGGGGAGAGGTGTGAATTTGTGAGTGCTTTGTACAAGTGTGAGTAAGTGCATGTGCATGCTGAAGTGTGCACGTGCGTGGGCCTCGCATGTGTGTGTTGACCATGGAGGTGTACCATGGGCCATTTGTATCGGCCCAGTGCGCCTACGAAATTGCCTCTGGGTGTGGGGGTGCTCACAATGTTCTGGACCATTAGCTCAAATAAGTCACAGCCAAAACTCTTAGTATCTGTCTCACTGGCCAAATGACAAACTGTGCATCCTTACTAAATCCTCTCTGCTACCAAACAGACAGGAAGGGAGAGGAAAAGAGACAGAGAGACAAAGTATGGCAGATTTTTTTCAGCCCCCAAAATAATGCTCTATAATAATTATTCTGTTGTGGTGTTGGGGCTTTATGATCTTGCAGAATACACCCACACATACATAATTCATTTTCATTTCTTCCCACTACTGTCTTCCCTACTGTGTTCATCCATCAACACACCACGCTGAATTATTTTTCAAATACAGCTGTTAGCAAACAACATGTTTAAACACACATACCGAGACTTTTCAAAACTTTTAGACCGCTTTCTTTCATGGTATGGCAGGTGCATAAAATATATTCTTTACAATGTAAAAATGTTAATATGCATTAAAGTGCTGACTATCATTTGACACTCATCTTACTGTGTTGATGTTAGTGGTATTAAACTTCATTAAATTATTACTTTCCATATGTATGTGTTAAGGTCCTGCATGGCATACAGGACTCCTGTTTATCTCAGGAAGATGCCCTCAGCTTTTTGCTAATTTCCTTTGTGAGAGACCAGTCCTCTATACAGCAGTACAGTCAGTACAAAAGCACTAAATATTCAATGGACACACACTAAGGATGAAAATACTTTTAAAAGTAGAGCATAGTGTAAAATAAAGACATCCCCCATGTGTGTGCGCGCACATACTGTACACACATCCATATGCCCATGCACATTTGCACTAGCCAGATGACTATTTGGAGCCACAGCTCTTTCTCATTGTTTATTCTGCCTTTCTTCTGTTGTTCTTTAATTCATTTTTCATCTGCTCATCATGGTTGTGTGTCTGGGGCAGCAAGCACGGCAAGCACTGCCCTCTGTAAGGATCTTGTATTACTTTTATCCGCACGGACCACACACACACACTCTCTCTCACACTCTCTCTCATTCTCTCTCACTCCCTCACATTCACTCACATTCACACACACACACACACACACACACACACACACACACACACACGGTCCTCTAGAGTAAATGAAGTCTTAGAATTCTTGAACGCACCCCCAGTCAGAGACAGACTTTGTTTTATTCATCCTCTCATCCCCCCGTTCTTCCCTCGTTCCTCACCTCCTCACGTCAATTTTGCATGTGGGTACTCTTCCTTGTTGCCACCCTTCACCTGACTCGCCTCGCTGAGATCAGAGTTGCATTTGAATCACCTCTTGGGGACATGCAGAAGCACAAAGCGCACAAAACTACACATGCATGCAACTGGATACAGTACACCTGAAGCATGTTTCAACTGGTTTCATCATATCAGACCATCACATCACTTGCGGGTCCAGGGGGTTTGGCTTGGGTTGCATCTAGGTGTTTGCATGTTTTGCTGTGTACTATGTCAGCATTAAGAAGTTATCATTATTATAAGCCTACAACACCTGAAATTGTCACTAATGTTGTTTGTTATATCCAGAGAAGGGACACCTATACTTACATTTTTATAGAAATAAACACTTTTGTCGAAAGACAAAACAATGCCTGTTTTGTGCACTACAAACTATGACACTATAATTTAACCATGATAAAAAAGTGCTGTTTACAGGTATGACCCCAACTTAACAACTTTTGGGGGAATATAAAAGAACATGTGTTTAAGACGCTTCACACTTTGACAGCAGTATCTGTGTGGGAGAGATACAGGCTGTAACTACAGTAACTCCTCTTCCTACCTGTGCAAGTGTATAAATGACAACTACACTACAACAGCCTTGATTAACTGTGTGTTCTCAGGTTGTAATGGTTTTGTGCTGTTCAGTAAAAAAACTCTGACTTTCACCACCTTCACACCATGTGGTGGTATCATTTATTCACAACGTTATGGGTGTGTTGTCATGATCAGCTGAGCTAGCCTTCATCCGTGTACCTTGTTTTGTCAGGCACTTAATTTGCTGGAATTTCCTAAAGCCTCGTCATTATATATAAACTTAAGAAGTATAGAAAATTTGTGTTAGGTAGATTATTTCTCTGTGGTAACAATGGTGTTTGGCAATAAATCTTACACCGCTGAAAAGACTGTTCAGTTCCCTTTTTAAATGGTGCCCCATTTGTTTGGAACTTTTTGTGGGATTTTGAACTTTTTTGTTGGGATTTGTGGGATGAACAGCAGCGCTGATTGACTTGTTTGGTGTTTGGTGAATTGGATGATTGAAGTTTGAAGAAACAAATATTGGCAAATTAACAATTTATTTGTTTCACAAACAGGAGCCTCAGCAGCGTGTTGAAGAACCATACACAGCCTGGCACCTCCTCCTCATGCTGGTCACCAGCCTGTCACACACTGCTCTGGGATGGCATCCCATTCTTCAACCAGCATTTGTCACAAGTCAGGCCACGTGGTTGTGTTGGTCACTCTGGCACGAACAGCATGCCCAAGCTGAGCCCACAAGTGTTAAAGGGGTTGAGGTCAGGACTGCTGGCAGGCCCTTCCATCCCCTCCACTCCCACATTGTGGAGGTAGTCTCTGATAAACCCCGTCCTGTGGGGGCGAGCGTTGTCATCCGGAGGATAGAGATCGGTCCCAGACTGTGGAGACATGGGATTGCAACTGGTTGCAGCATCTCATCTCTATATTTCTCTGCATTGAAATTGCCTCAAATGATGACAAGCCTCGTTTTTCCAGTGAGGGAGATGCCGCCCCATCACACTACCTCAACAAAAAGGTAGTGTGATGCAGCAATCAGCATAGAGTTCTTCGCGTCTTTTTCACACTTTGACCCTATGATCCATCTGGATCTGGACTCATCACTGATTGGCAGCACCTGGGGGTACCAGAAGCTTTGTCAATAGCAACAACAAAATGACCTGTTTGGCAATAGCAGAGAAGATTTGGCAAATTTTTCATGGGCGCAACGCACACACTCAGCGCTGCTGCTCATCCCACAAATGCATGTTCCTTACAAATGGGGAATCATTTAAAAGGGAACATATATATCCCACAATATATAAAAAACGTATTTGATAAAACACGGTGGTTTGTTAGGAGTACATAGAGGTAGAAATGGGTGGTTTACTTAAGCGGTGACAGCCATCATGCCCGATAAGACACTTAGGAGCACAACCTACAAAAACTCAAACTTAACAGATATCCCAGCGGTAAAGCTGTCACACTACTGGCCATGGATATGGACATGCTTGTCAACCAAACTGTCACCAAACTGTAAAATAACAACATAGATCTTGTGGATTGAAAGGCATTCATAAAAAAGTCATGTGTAAAAATGAAAAATCTTCATTGTAATGCAATGCATCTGGAAAAGAATGATGCAGCAGGAACAGATTCCCACTCTTGGAATAAATTAACTTTCATCAGAGAGCACTGCATTCAAATTCATTACGTATGATCAAGGCCTAAGAGGAAACTTGAGTGCTGAAGCACTGACATAGGAGGCAATCACATTAAGCCAGAGTTTTAACAGTTAAGACCTCTAACCAGAAAAACAGCTTTGAGTTGGAAAATGTGTGTAAAACAGTGAGTCGAACCCCAGCCTAACCACCTCATTTGTCTTCGTCTCTCCGCCAATGGAACAATGGCTTTTGTTTAACCTTGTTTGATTTCCCTCTTAGTGCTGATCCCTGACGAAGAGGGCTATTATTGGGCCTCTCAGAGAGGCATGTTTCACTAACGAGCGATCACTAATGAAGGCTTTAATGTAGGATTAATTACACTCCAAATTGAATGTCTAATTGCTTTTATTCCCTCCCGATAAAATATGCTCAGGCTGCCACTTCAATGCCTTCTGCTGTAATTAGAAAAAGAGAGACAGAGACAGAAAGGGGAGGGGGGGGGAGGCTGGGAGATGGATTGTTAGGTGCAATAGATAAGACCTTTTCCAGTGAGTTTATTCTTTAGCCCTGTTCACAGATTATCTCTTTTGAATTACAAATTCTTCCCTTTCCTGTCACCTGCCCTTCCTCACCTCACCTCACCTCCCCTTCCTCCTCCTCCTCCTGTGCCTTTGTTTTAACCTCGCTGACAGATGATGCAAGGATCTGTTTCCCTTTGCTAATTGCATCCTCTGATGAGTTTAGGCAAAGACATTAGCTAATTGCATTTGTGCTTCTCAGACACTTTTTGATTGATAAAGTGCACATGATGCCGAATCATTGCACTGTTTGGTGGTTATTCATCTAAATGGCAGTCCATGTAAACACACAGACACACACACATACACACGGAAGAGGCAGAAATAACAGTGTGTGATTGAGGTTGTGTTTAAAGAGATTGTTTCTGATCTCATTAAAAATCAAAGATTTCTTTAAACTGTCTTGATTCTGTGAGGTTTGATTACTGCAACTACCTTCCAGAGTTGGGTCTCTATACTAAGGCAAACCCTTAAGTTCAAATTCACATTAGCAGTTTTCTCATTTATTCAATTTTTTTCTGAACAGAATATTAAGAACTTTGTTCACTCCATTTGTACCCTAATTAATAAACTGCTACAATGAAAATGATTGCAATTGACAAACATATGCAGGTAGTAGTTTATCTTGGGATTTTGTAGCATTTAAGAAAGTTTTTTTTTTTTTTAAATAACTGTTGAGCATAATAATTTATACTGTTTATTGATCCCCAGTGGGGAAATTACAATTTGTTGTTTACAATCTGTTTTTTTAGTAATCACTACACACAGGCTTGAAATACACACACATGCTCAGGACCTATTCATGCACAAATTGAGAGATGTCAGAGTGAGGGTGCTGCCAGTGCTGGACCAGCGCCCTTAGCGGTTGGGGGGTTCAGTGCCTTGCTCAAGAACCCAACTCTCTACGGACTGAGCCCTGCCACCCCAAGCAGGTGTTTAAAGAATATGAAATCTGACAATGTGCCTTTCTAGCTTTACCTTGTAATAACTATTATTTTCTTGTTTGTGTCATTTTTCCTTTATATCTGAAAGTGACACTAGAGATAAAGACAGGAATGTAGAGATGCAACAAAGGCCCTCTGTTAGAATCAAACAGGGGAGTCTGCAGTTATATGGTATGTGTCTTAACCACCATAGGCCATCTGATGCTAATACCTTGTAATTTCTGAAACCCTATGCTGTTTATTTATGTAAAAGCCAAGCAGGTGCTGTGACCAGGTTCCAGGTGCATTTCATCCACTAGACTTTGTGACGTTTCTCCTTCTCCTGTTGTCAGTTCACTTTAAACCCCCTGACAAATCATATCTGGGATATGCAATCATTAGAACAATACAGTAGCACATGTAGAAGGCCAATAGGTGGGCCATAAGGCTTTTATGTTCCATAATGGTATTAGGTTCTTGAGCTTGCATTAGCATCCCAGTGAATGGGCGTGTGGCAGGTGTGCTTTGTAGAAGCACACTGCCTCTGTCCGATAAGACAATAGCACAGTATGACGAGAAACAACGCTGCTTGTCAGCAATTGTCCTTGTTGAAAAGATGACACAGTTGTCAATTGACAGGCTGTGTGTGTGTGTGTGTGTGTGTGTGTGTGTGTGTGTGTGTGTGTGTGTTGTTGGAAGGGCTCCCTAAGGAGCAAATGGCTTTAAGCAACACAAGCGCCTGATCAATACATCAATATTCAGCTTAGGAGGTCTGACGACACACACATTTATACATAAACTCACAAACACTCAGACACACGAGCATGTACGCATTTATGCATGGAGATACACACACACACACACACACACACACACACACACACACACACACGCTTCAGGCTCTACTGTGTGTGACCCTTACCTAATCAATTTTTCGCCACATGATAGGGACGCCACACGCCACCATCATCACTGCTGCATAATTAGACTGTGACACACACACACACACACACACACACACACACACACACACACACACACACACACACACACACACACACACACACACACACACACACACACTATTGTTGGAGTTATAAAAGATTATAGTCTACAAAGACAAAGATGGCTGTGATAAACATTTTGTCCATTCTTTGCCAGAGACAAATACACACACACACACACACACACACACACACACACACACACACACACACACACACACACACACACACACACACACACACACAATTAATATGAATATGTACACACAAATGCACACACTTGCATCTCCTGACCTCACCCCTGCAGCTACAGCATATTGGATGGATGTCAGCTTAAGCCGCCGTATGTATTGTAGTTATTGTTATTCTAATGACTGACTGAAACAACAGTATGGAAACCAGGGGAGATGGAGCTTGTGTCTTCTGATAATCCGACTGTCCACACTCTACACATACCGATTGGTCACAGTTAGGGGTCTGCCAAGTCAGATAGCACGCCAAGCATGCATGTCTGCCAAATTGTGTCATCCTGTATGGGGGTGTGTGCGCAAGAAGGAAAGAGTACGGGGAAGTTGACCTGACATGTATAAATCTCCTACTACGTGTGTCTTTCCAACTGTATATGTATGTTTTATATGACCTTTGATCTTTGACCAGTTTGAAAATGAAAGTATATATAAAGTATATATAACAAATTAACAAAAAATATGTTTAAAATTAGTATGTAGGCAAGTCTTACAAACAGGTGCAGTATAAATCTATTTTTACACTGAAATGTTTAGCTTTATAAATACATAGTAACCAGTGAGAATACTGGACCTCAAGCAGATGGTAGGTACCTGGAAATGTACAAGGAGTCATATGTTAAAAAAAAGCTTGTTTCCATTGGTATATACTGTAGCCATGCATAAAGTCACAATGGAATTTTTTTGTAGTAGTCTAAGCATTGAAAAATACCCTTAAATATGTGCCTTTCTGTAAACAATGGCCTAGTTACTGTCGATAATACACAGAAATCAGTCAACTAAAACCTTGCTTTTGAAAGATTTTTCAAATAAATGTAATTATTTTCCCATTGAGAAACCTCCATTCAACTCCATTGTATTCCAGCTATCTCATTTCCAGTGAAAATATGACCTAAACCATCTGCATGGTCAGATACCACTACAAGTAAGTGAGAAATTATGTAATTTTGGGTAAACCAACCTTTGATTTTGTTTCCATTTTGACTTTAATTGCTTTATGAGGTACTGTACATAATGAATTTACCCTCCCCACACACACACACACACACACACACACACTCACATACAGCACACACGGTACACAAGCCCATCCAGTGAAGTAAACATAATTCAATTGCATAGCTGGCTAACACGATTCAATTACACAGAGGCATTTAAACCAATCACTCCCATGGTCTTCATTCAAATCAGTGACATCATTCTGACCATTTGTGGCACCACTTAGGTAGTAATGAACTAAATGAAAACGGAAATGTGGCACTGAGAACATCACAACAGGCTATGGAGGGTTAACGAGTTAAATGGGGGTTTGGCTTTTATTGTTCCGATTAATTGACTCGTGCATCTCTGGCAAACAAATAGATGAGGCCTACATTAGTGATGTTGTTGAGCACTTTTATAACTCAAAAGCAGTAATGATGTAAAAAAATAAAAATAAAAAATAAGTATATGTGGTAAGCTATACCAGGAACAGAGCTAATTATCAGAGGGAGATGATGAAAAGCCATTTGGTTTCATCCATGATGTAAGCCCGAGGTCAAAGATGTAAAATGGACCGCATGTACAGTAAACAACTCAATGGTCTAAAATGAGGTCAGTAGACGAGGGCTTTAGTGCAATTCACTTTTTCATGCTTTGATGTCTGAATACAATTTGAATTCTAACCACAGCACTGGTCTCTGAACTTCCCCTATGTTGTCAAGAAAATATATTGTTTTGTGGTTGATGTCTTGACCTTATTTAGCATATGGATGCACACAGAAAGGCGGAGCAAAGCTTGGAAAAAAGTATCTCAGCTGTCAGCAGACTTTAAAATGGCAACAGTTATTAACTTTGAAATGTTAAAAGGCATTGCAGTGTGCGGGGTTGCTGTGCAGTAAGTGGTTCCATCACTTAAGTGAAAGTTAATTGTACCCTGCATGCATCCTGTTTATATGGCCTATGGATATATTTTGTTGTCCACTGTGATTAAGCCTTCTAGGTGAAGAACTCAAAAACTGCATGAGGTGATATTGGAGCAATATGAAAAAAGCAAAGCATTCAACCTAAGGACTAATCCATTGATTCCCATAAGGGGAGCGGGTGATTGGAATGGCTGAAAAGCAATGAAAATAATTCTTTCAAGGTTTAACCTTTTTACAGGGTTTAACCTTTCAGAGGCCACCAGACATGAGCTTTATTCCTGAGAGAGCTGATGGATGTTTTATTTACGGACCAAGGTGAATAATCTTGTAGTGCCTTACTGCTTTTCTCATACATTAGTTTTCTGACATCATTCTTTGTTCTCTTTTTCACCTCAGTTCTTATTCTGAAAAATCTTTTAATTTGATTCATCTGTTTGTGTTCACTTCTGATAATGTGACAATTTGAATATAGTTTCCAAGAAAAGCACACAGACATCTTTGTTTCAGAGTATATGAAGGAGTCCCAACAACAGTTGCCTACTCAAAACTACATGTCTGGTGGCAAACTTTAACAAAAAAGAAAGAAATTAAAAAAATTAATTATTCATTCATTTATTTGTGTGTGTGTGTGTGTGTGTGTGTGTGTGTGTGTGTGTGTGTGTGTGTGTGTGTGTGTGTCTGTCTGTCTGTCTGTCTGTCTGTCTGTGGCCCTGTTTTCCAAAAGTTCAAGCAAATGTGAATGAATGGAGCTGCAGTCACAGCTAAAACTGCTGCTCCATTCATACACATCATTCACATGTGTGAAGTTAGAAAAAAAAATGTTTTACCTTGAAAGGACTGGGTACAAGCTGACCCATACATCAAAATATATCAAAGGAAGTCTTTTGATGGAACTTTAAAGTGAAAGCAGTTGTGTAATTGGGCAAGTGATGTACTGAAACTGTAGGAGCGGTCAGTAAATCAACGCGCATTCGTTCGTAGTGTCACATTGATCCGTCTCTTTATTTCATAACTACCACAACAACATAAATAAACTTGTTTTGTACAAAGAAAAAGGAACCGTTTGTCTCACAAAATGCGCAAAATGCGGTTGAAAAATAGTTTTTCCTTCCGCTCTCTATCACACACACACCTGGCTCAGGTGAGGTCTAAATATAGAGTTAACACCCCCTGACGTCACCACCTTCATCATCATCAACATTGCGTCAACATAATCAACAGTAGACAGTAATGGAATCAGCATCATCTGAATATAGGTATCTGTAGGATTATAAATTACATGCATGTGAAGAAAAACAAAATCAGTGTAATGGCTTCAACACTCCGGCCCCTAATTGACCGTTAAAGGGTAATTCATACATTTATGCATGGGAAGCATACACTCAAGTCCTTTAAGATTGTCCATAGAATGTCAGGTATAATCCAGAATAGATAATCCATTTAATTCCGATAGTCTATTTTGCGAAACAGGTTCATAAAAGTTCAACAAAAAGCTTCAATGTAGATCCTTGTTTAAGAAAAAGAAAACGTTCCACAAAAAGAGTTCAGGGGTATAATAAAAAGATAATGTCGGACCGATATCATCAGGGCATGTCTTGTAGAAGGCAGAGCTTAGTGATGGGCCTTTCTAAGGAGCCATTTTGTGTCCTGAGCTTGACCCGACGTATATGTCCCTTTTGTCAGGGAAGAGTTCCGTAATTCTGCCCATGGGCCAGGAGTTACGTGGTGAGCTTTCATCGATGATCAGTACTATGTCTCCGTGCTTTAGATTCTTTTTAACCTTATTCCACTTCTGTCTTTCTTGTAGCAAAGGAAGGTATTCTCGTGTCCAGCGTTTCCAGAATAGATCAGCTATGTATTGGGTCTGTTTCCATCTTCTTCTGGAATAGGTATCACTTTGGTCAAACAGTCCAGGTGGAAGAGTGGGCTTTTTCCTCATTTGAAGCAGGTGGTTGGGTGTCAGAGGTTCTGGGTCTTTCACATCCTGAGACAAGACTGTGATGGGCCGGTCATTCATGATCGCCTCTACTTCACATAGAGCTGTTTGGAGACTCTCGTCATCCAGGGTCTGTTCCCTTGTGATGGAGTAGAGGATCTTTTTGATTATCCGAATGAGCCGCTCCCATACTCCTCCATGGTGAGGACCGTAGGGGGGATTAAATGTCCATTTGATACCTTCAGCGTGAATCGAATGTTGGATTTTACTGAGGTTAAGGTTAGAAAGTGCTTCTCGAAGCTCCCGTTCTGTCCCGACGAAATTCGTACCATTGTCGGAAACAATCTCCTTCACTTGGCCTCGTCTGCAGATGAATCGTCGGAGTGCAGAAATGCAGGAGTCCGTATCCATTGAGTACGCCATCTCTAGGTGTACGGCTCTGCTTGCAAGACACGTAAACAAGGCTCCATACCTTTTGACTTTGCTGCCCCGTTTGGTTTCTATAGGACCAAAATAGTCCAGTCCAGTATGAGTAAAGGGTGGAAAATCAGGTGTTATCCTGTGTAGAGGTAAGTCAGACATCTTTTGGCTCATTGCTGTGCCATGCCATCTCCTGCAGAGTACACAATCCCGTGTTATACGTCTTGCTGCAGAGTTTGCACTAATGATCCAGTATTTTGTTCTGAGTTTTGCAATCATTTGATTTCTGCCACAATGACCAACCAAGGTGTGTGTGTGGTGTAGGAGTATCTTTGACAGGTGATTGTCCTTGGGCAGAATGGCTGGATGTTTGGTTTCCTCGGGCATTGCCAGCTTACTTAGTCTGCCTCCAACTCTCAGGATTCCACCTTGGAGGATGGGATCTAATTTATAGATCCTACTGTTTCTTTTTATGGGTAAGCCTTTTTTTAGAGAGGTCACCTCATCTTGGAAGGATTGCTGTTGGACATAGGACACGAGGGATTGCTCGGCCTCGGCTAGATCTTCCACAGACAGCTGTGACCTAGGTGGGTCCAGGACCCCAATTGTCCCTTTTAGATTCAATTGTCTCAGAATTTCTTTGAATTTTATGAACCAGGCTGCCGATTGAATTAATTTGTCCCATGATGAGAAGTGCTCGATAAAACGAGTCAGAGGACTTGGATTCTGCTGCACACTTGTACTGAAAGCCACGGCCAACTTCTTGACCTCTGGATCACCGTCGGACAGTGTGGGTGGTACTTGGATCACTGGCCAGTCCATTTCAGATTGCATCAAGAAATGTGGCCCTCTCAGCCAATGTCCTTCCTGAAGGAAGGTCTCAGCTTTCATGCCTCTCGAAGCACTGTCTGCCGGGTTAAGTCCAGTCTTTATGTGGTACCATTGGGATTTGTTTGTCAGATCACGAATAATGGACACTCTGTTAGCCACATAGGTTTGAAACCTTCTAGCATCATTTTGGATGTACTTTAGGACGGCGGTGCTGTCGGTCCAAAAAACAGAGTCTCCGAGGGTTAACTCAAGCTCTCTTCTTAACATTCTGTCTATCCTAGCAGCAAGGACTGCGCTGGCAAGTTCCAGCCTTGGGATAGTCACCACCTTTAATGGTGCTACTCTGGCCTTCCCCATCACAAACGTAATGTGAGGTAGTCCACTATCACGTGTCAGTCTCAGATAACTAACTGCCCCGTAACCTCGCTCACTTGCATCGCAGAAGTGGTGCATCTGTGCTCCTGTAACTTCAAAATCTGGTGGCCTAAGACATCTCCTGATTCTTAGGCTTGAAATCAGGTTAAGACCCTTTAGCCACTCCTTCCATTTATGTGTGTAAGCAGTCGGTATCTGCTCATCCCATCCACAATTTAGCTTGCACAGGTCCTGCAGTATTCCTTTCCCAGTCAGCATGACTGGTCCTAGGAACCCTAGAGGATCATATACTGAGTTCAATACTGACAGAATGCTTCTGCGGGTAACCGCTGGTTGTTTCGGGGTGATTGAGAAGAAGAACATGTCTGACTCAATGTCCCATCGCATGCCAAGAGCTCTTTCTAGGGGCAGTTTGTCTTTATCGAGGTCTAGATCTTTGACCTCTTTTGTTCTCTCTTCAGCTGGAACAGAGGCAAGGACTGCTCGACTGTTGCTGGTCCATTTGGTGAGCTTGAATCCACCTGTGGCGCATACTGATCTGAGCTCCTTTACCAGACAGATTGCTTGGCTCTCATTTGCAACAGATTTGAGACAATCGTCTACATAAAAGTTACGACGAATGGTGCTGAGGACTTCAGCACCACACTTTGCTTCATTATCATCAGCCGTCTGCTTCAGTGCAAAATTGGCACAGCTTGGTGATGATACTGCTCGAAGAGATGCACCATCATCCGGTACTCTGCTAGCGGTTGGTTGGTGTCACCATCTGGCCACCACAGGAATCTGAGGAAGTCCACATCATCTTTAGGTATTCTTACTTGATGGAACATTCCTTCAATATCCGCCATCACCGCTATTGGTTCTTGTCGGAATCTGAGGAGTACACCCAACAAGGTGTTTGTTAGGTCAGGACCCTGTAGCAGCTCAGAGTTCAGAGAATGCCCTTGAAACGAAGAGGTACAATCAAACACTACTCGTATCGTCTTTTTTCTTTTGTGGTAGACACCATGATGAGGAATGTACCACAGTCTACCATCGTTACGGGGGAGTTGTTCCTTTGGCACTCTTTCTGCATGCCCTTTCCTCAAAACATCACTCATGAAGCCATTATAGTCCTTCCAAAAGGCTTCATCTTTCTGGAATTTGCGGGCAAGACTCATTGCTCTTTGCTCCGCCACCGTCCTGTTATTTGGCAGGCTGATGTCATCCTGACGGAACGGAAGTCGTATTTCATAGCGGCCATCTTTCCTTTTGACTGAGCTGTTCATTACTTGCAAGAATTTCTTGTCTTCAAATGAGTTTTCTTGTTTTTCATTGTAGGTCAACTCTGAGAAGTCCTGGTTGTATTGGCGCACAAGAAGCTCTTCCAGCTTAACCACAGATATTTTGTTGGACGTTATTCGAGGTCGACCATGCTCATCCACAGATGCACTACTGCCAAGCGGTCCATTTATAGTCCAGCCTAGGCGTGTTAGGACTGCATAAGGCCCCTCTCCTCGGCTATTGATCACTCTCAGTGGCTCCATAGCCTTTGGGACGTTGCACCAATCAACAGGCCCACTTCTGCTTTGATGGGTCTCAAGTGGACATCCTTCAGGTAAGACCATCCTTTTATGTCCATTTCCGTAGGAATATTTTCTTCACTAACAGGTATTACATTCTGTGTGAAGACTTCAGGAAGCTCTATGAAGCTATTGCCATCCAGGCTACATACTTCCAGTCCTCTCATAGCATGGGTTTTCACAGGCTTTTCATGACCCATTGTTCGGAGTAGGATTTCTGTTTTCTTTCCTCTGATAGACAATTGTTCCATCAGTTTCTCCGTGACAAAAGTAGCATTGCTTCCAGGGTCTAGAAACGCATAGGTTTCTATCAAACAGCTGCCTTTATGTGCCTTTATCCTTACGGGTACCACTGCTAGCTTGTAGTCTGTGGTTCTGTTTCCTGTTTGTGCTACTGATGATACCATAGCAATTTGTGCTGCCGATGATACCTTGGCGATGTTATTGCTCCTGTTGTCTGAATCTTGTATAACTGTTGGCTTTAGATTTCCTGGAGTAAAGTTCTCTATGTGCAAGACAGTCGGATGTTTCTTCTCACAGGAACGACACGTGAGACGTTTTTTGCATTCCTTACTCATGTGACCCTTGACCAAGCAAGCAAAGCAGAGTCCATTTGTCTTTAGCAGCTCAACCTTCTCCTTGTGGGGAATCTTTGATATTAACTCACATTTTTCCATCACATGATCTCCTTTACAGAAAGTGCAAGGCTTGACAAAAGCGTCGAAGGCTGTACGGATGCCCGCTGGCTTGTCTCTCCTTTTCTGTGCATTGGTATTCATGTTGGTTTCTTTCTTTGGAAGGACAGTCGTAGCAAAGCTTTTCTTGCTGCCAGATTTCATAAATGGTAAGTCTCTTTTGATTTCCTTTCATTTGTGCTTCCAGCAGGGTCGTGGATATCCCCGAAAACAGGATCTTGAATGATTCTGGCCTGTTTTTCCATAAACAGAACAAGGTCATGGAATTTAGGTCTCTGCTGTGTTCTTTCTGTGATGTCACATACAACGGACCGCCACTTCTCTCGAAGCTTAAACGGGAGTTTAGCAACCAGTCTTTTCATGTTAGATGGTGAGTCCAGCTCTGACATGTATGGAAGCTCCTGAACTGCATTACCACAGCCTCTTAGATAGAGGGCGTAGCTGTGAAGTGCCTTTCCATCATCTGTACGTATTTGGTTCCAGTTTAAGGCCTTTTCGACGTATGCAGATGTGACTTTAAAATCGTCGCCAAAATGATATTTAAGTAGGCGTTTTGCTTCCTCGTAACCAGCTGTTGCGTTCATATGAAAGCAGCTTTGAACTAGTTCTTTTGGCTGACCTACAGTATACTGTTCCAGGAAGTACAGCCGATCCTCGTTACTATTGGTTTTGTCCTCGATGTTGTGCTTAAAAGCCTTCATAAACGGCCTGAAAGTGAGAGGATCACCGTCGAACACCAGCACCTCCCTTCTCGGGAGTTTAGATTCCTTCTGCTGTATCACCAGCAGATCCGCCAAGTCGGTTTGTCGTTGTATAATGTTTGTGAGGTCGATGCTCTGAGCCCTTTCACCTGTGGGAGTGGATTCGCCTCGCCTGCGTGGTCCATCAGATACAACAACCCTAAATGGGGGGAGGTTTGTTGTAGTCCTTGGTGCTTGCTCAGACCTTTTTGTGAGTCCAGTTAGTGGTGGGTACTGAGTATGTATCATTTTTTGTAAGGGTGTTTTAGGTATGGTTCCTATCCGCGCAAACTCCAGTTGTGCCAGGCTTCCTTCTATTTTATCAGATGCATTAACTTGGTCTTCCATTTCTTTTCCGAATCCTGAGGCTTCGTCACTCTCAAATTCCTCCAGAGCTTTTAGCCTTGCATCAGCTGCAGCAATATCTGCTTCCAAGTCCAAGGATTCCATTTTTAAACCCAGCTGATGCTTCTCCATTTCCAATTCATGTTTCCTTTTGAGAGCTTCAGCTCTGGCCTGCAGAGCAGCTTTGTCTGCAGCAGCCTTCATGCGTGCTGAAACAACGGATGATGATTTGGATCCTTTAGAGCTCTTTGATCCAGTCTGTGAGACACTGTCCTTTGATCCAGTCTGTGAGACACTGTCCCCAGCTTCCACAAGAGTTTGTGGATCGGACTGAGTTTTTATCCATCGCTCCACTTCATTTAGAAAAACATGGTAATCAGCCATTTTTGGCTCATACCAGTCCAAAGTTTCATTCATTCTCACATCCTCAGGCAGCAGTTTTTGAATAGATTCATGACACCTCATAAATTCATTTTGCAGTCTTAGGAATTCATTTGTACCTTCATTAATACTGACAACATCAGCGCCCTCTTTCATCAGTGTTTTTATTTCATTCATTTTCCGTGTGCAGTGTGAAAGTTTCCTCTGGTCGCGCTGAGTGATTTGAACGCTTTCCTTTGTTGCGCAGCGTCCATCTCCGTAAACCCAGCGTCCGTGACTCCACCTTCACTACCTTCTGCCATTGTTAGGTTTTCGTTCTCAGCTTTTAATATTCGTTTGTACAGATTTATCCCCAAGTACATCCAACAACTTTTATGAGTATTCGTTAATATTTCGATATTGTATCTATTTAAATTCCTTCATGCGCACAGCCGTGCTGTATGTCCGTTTCAGCCAGTTTAAGTTATTTAAATGACTTTATTTCCTTCCGTGAGCGTATCCTTTTATCTTTGTAGTTTGTAGTTTGGTGAGTTCGTAGTTTAGAGGCAGTCTTATGGATTCATTTGTCTGCTTATCAAACACTTCATTCATTGGTCACTTCTGAATGTTTGACCGTAACCAGGTCCAGAGAACAGCGTTGCCGCTCGTTTACTCACGGTACCGAGACATCAGATCCTGGCAGCAGTCCAGATCAGTCCAATAAGACCCTGAGTCCAGTCTCATCCATTCATTACCACGTTGACTGGCATTTCGTCTCGCGTTCAGATGAACTATTTTTCAACTTATTGTAGGAGCGGTCAGTAAATCAACGCGCATTCGTTCGTAGTGTCACATTGATCCGTCTCTTTATTTCATAACTACCACAACAACATAAATAAACTTGTTTTGTACAAAGAAAAAGGAACCGTTTGTCTCACAAAATGCGCAAAATGCGGTTGAAAAATAGTTTTTCCTTCCGCTCTCTATCACACACACACCTGGCTCAGGTGAGGTCTAAATATAGAGTTAACACCCCCTGACGTCACCACCTTCATCATCATCAACATTGCGTCAACATAATCAACAGTAGACAGTAATGGAATCAGCATCATCTGAATATAGGTATCTGTAGGATTATAAATTACATGCATGTGAAGAAAAACAAAATCAGTGTAATGGCTTCAACAGAAACTAAAAAACATAGTTCAACTAATGTTTCAATGCCTTAGAGTTTAGTCCTCAAAAGACAGGAAGAAAGCATTAAAACCATGCAATCTGTCTGTAAGCTTATGGCTTACATAAACCCAATTAAAAGCTGAGATTTCTGTGGTTTTATGTGTGTTGTATGGCACCTGACTCGCTGAGGTCAGAGGTTTGGACAACATTAAGGAGCGAGATATAAACGCTGAGACATAAAAAGTGATTTATTTGAGGACCAGCAGAAGAAACTGCTTTAAACAATACAAAATAGTTCCTTTAATTAATTTCTTGTTTGTCATTTAGTTCCACCGTGAAATAAAATCTAAATTTGACACTGTGATGTAAAACGAAAATACACATAGATTGTGTTAACCAATCTGTGAGCATGTAATCTATTTGCATTTTCTTTTACGCAAATGCACATGGTTACAGTTTTGGTATTAGTGGCTATGGGTATATGTGGCCTATAAATGCCTAACCACATAGGGATCATGGAACTATTAAAAGGTGTCTAAAGAAAGGTATGTAGAATACTAAATGAACTATTAAATAGAGCTGTAGTCATAATGACACGACATCTGCACAAACAGTACAGACGTTGATTGCAGAGGGCCCAAGCAGCTATTTTGAGCCACTGCTAACTCAAAAGAAATGCTGGACAACCTGATTGCTTCATGTTATTTTACACATCTGCAATCTAATAACGATGCACAAAACAAGCCAGTGCATCTAACCCATTTACAGGCCAATAGATTCTATAATCTATTGGCCTGTACTATTCTATATAATACCAACAGTAATCTGAGGTAAAGTGTGTTCTTGCTTTTCATGTGTATTTACCTCTACTATGTTCATCCATCTTTCACAGAGCTTTCATCTGAACATCACAGAGGATGGCACCAGCGGAAAATATAGATCGCAATGTCCATAATGTGTCCCCTTACGTGTATTTATCAACTCTATTGACCTCACTTTCTCTCTGCACGCCACTCCAATTGTTTGTTTACCATTAGGGCCGAGTGTGCTGGTTGTTCAATAGCCCACCTCTATCTGCATATAAACAATGAAACTATCAGCTAGGTAACAAGAGTGGGGACAGCAGCTCAATACTGCTATGAGAGGTCTCCAATAATCAGCTGTGTTGGAGGCAGGCGGGCCACAGGCAAATACAAGCAAGCGCTATTGACAGGCGCTGGTTGCTTTCAATCAGCCTGTATCTACTGGCAGGGACATCAGCCGCACTCTGCATGGGCCCAGAATTATCACTTATGAAGACATCAGTTGCAAAAAGAGAGGTAAAGGAATAATGGAGGGGGCAAGGGAGGTATAATGTAGGGAACAGTTGAGGGATTGCTTTACAAAATAAGACTTAAAACTTGTGACATGAGCACTGAATGATCAATCTGGCTTATTACAACTTAGTTATGTACTTTGGACCATCATTCCTACTGGTCATAACATTGTGTTTGCCAATTTAATAACTGAGATGTTGGAACATAGCAACATCAATTAAAAAGAAATGGCAGTTGAGGCAGGTGATCATACAGCTTTTAAATAACTGTCTGGTAAGCCTTATGCATATATTTGGAAGAGAATCCAACATCCAAAACAGTTCACAGACCAAATTCCTGCTTCAAGAGAGAGTTGACAAAACCTACAAAAATAGCATCCAAAATGTCAGCGTTAACACTTTAAAAAAAATTTTTTTTCATCTTTTCATTTATTTCTCTAGCTGCAATCAAAACTGAGTAAAGTGTTTCCTTCTATTTCAATCTTGATAAATAAATATATGTACTGTCCATCATTGCAGGGATGGTGACCAAAAACTGGAGTGGCTCCCTTTGAATGTTGAAGAGATGGGATCAATTCAAGCGTGCCTGCATGACACATACACTCACACACACTTCAAACCCCAGTGGTATCGAAGCTGCCAACACATCATTTACATAATCAGTTCTTGTTAGATGTGGTGCTTCCTTGTTTTGGTAAAATATGCTTAACCTCTTCACACATACACACACAAACACATACACAAATGTAGCCACTAAGCGCTGTGTTTGGGTCATATTAGGGTCACACCTAAATTGGCTGAGGGCAGCAGGCCTCACAGCTCCTAGTTTATAGAGGCAAATTAATTAGTGGGCCATGCAACACTGGGAAGTCAACACATTACTGATGCAGCTTACATCACACTGATGGCAATAGGATATCTAAATATTACTAAATATAATATTACTACTCATTTCTCTGCCCTGGAGCAAGGATCACTGGAGTAGAGAATAGAGTCTAAAGGTTAAAGTCGCAAATACAATGAAAAATTCACAAATTATAGCTTAATAGCTATAATAGCAACGTAAATGTCTATTCCTATTACATGTTTTTCATGTCCGTATCAGATCTATTTCTGTTGCACACAAACAAAGAGATGCTCCAATAAAAAGAAGGTAAAATATGAAATACATCCACCAATCATCACAGTAATAATATTGAATTGAGTAGTCGCTTGACAGAAAAATCAATTTAGAAAAATCAAGTAATTTTTAAATCTGAAATTCACCCAGCACTTAAAATCTGAGAATGATATATGTTCTGTACTAGATATGCTTGGCTTTTAGACAGTTGGTCTGACAAAACAAGCAGTTTGAAGAAGTAGCCTTACGGCCCGGAAAATTTTGATTTTTTCTTGTTTTTTTTGCCTAAATGAGTATTTCAATAAAAAGAACAAAATATTGTCAGATTAATCAATAATCAAAAGAATCAGTAGTTGGAGTCCTACACAATAATAAATATTTTGCTATGTGATGCAAACATCTACGTCTGTTCACCTCCAGTGTTGTGTCTACAGCTTGAAGGGCAAGTTGTGAATGACAACATAGATAAAGTGTGTCGGTCAGTTACTGTAATACGCACACACACACACACACACACACACGAACAAACAAACACTTTTTATTGCCCTCTGTTCCATTCATTGCTGTGTAGAGTGCTGAATCATCAACAGGAGAGAAACTCCCATCGCAGCCGCTGTCAGTCAGTGCAGCATAGTTCAGGCAGTGATAGGGGAACAGTTGGCAGCTCGGGGGCCTCAGGCCAACCCAGACCATATGGCAGACGCTGTAGCACCGCTGTGTCATACTCTGGCATGTTTTAACGACCAATTAAGCTCATTAGGCCTTGATTAGAGATGGTGAAGCCTGGGGGAGTCACGGAGGGAGAGGAGGGGGGCTGACAGTGATGACTTATCAGGGTGAGAGGATGGTGGGGAGTATGAATCAGTAATGATGTGCACTCACTGCACGAAAGATTAGGAACAGGTGATCTTTCCTTGAGATACATTGAGTTGAATTCAGGTGAAAGCCTTGATCTTGTATTGATTTCACATATTAAATCCCTTCCTGTCATGAAGTGGAAATGTAGATGAAGCAGGGGAAACAGGTTAAAGAAGGGCTTTGAGATTTGAGGTTGCTTTGTTCAACTGCCCCCTGAACACAGCTATCAGAATTCGACAAAATGTAAAAGCACTATTTTCGGTTACCAAAATTACACTGACTGGCCCAGGAAAGGTGCATCATTCATATAATTAACCATGTGACATCTCTGTCACAGCTGTTTAGATGTGGAGGGTGATAATGTTATGCCCCTGAAAAAGGGGAGTGATACGATACGGTAATGTTTCCTCACAGAAAACTTTAGTGCAATCATTTTACAAAAGATGTAAAGGAAATAGGTAGTTTTGTTGGCTTATTCAAGTCACAACAGCACACACTGTGATTCACTGAAACATATACTAATTTTCAATATAACTGTCAAACACATCGTAGCTTTAGCTCAGTAAACCTTAACTAAATGGATCAACAACGTTGGTAAAGGGCTTGAAACACATACAAATAACACCGCAAAATATTATTAACAGCGTATATGTTCATTCACAATTAACATAAAATGGCAGTTACTCTCGGTACGACGCCACTCCTTGCTGCAACAGAGCGGAGGCTCCGCTCACACACACGTAATACACTCTGCAAACTTAACTCTAACTTACTCAAAATGTTACTAAAACACCTTAAAACACCCTTGACATGTTAGCAAGTCATTACATTTAAAGTAACTCTGTTTTATATCATTAGCGTACCTGAAAAAGGGGAGAAATAATCACAAGAGTGATACGGTTATGTTTCCTCACTAAGAACTCTAGTGCAATTAGGAAAAGACCACGACTTCCCCAGGGACTTGGGTGGAGACCAGAGCAATCAATCTCAGGCTCACAGATTAAGAGCATTTAGTAGATCACAGATCAGTACTTTTACCCTTAAACTAGGCACCACAAAACAAAGCAATCAATACAATACAATTTACACATTCCTCTTACAATTTCACAATACTGCATCCCACCTCTGCCTTTTTAGCAAATCAACATTTTTTATCAAAAATATACCAAATGGCCTAAAGGCAGATGCTAAAATTACACGTAAAAGCAATGTAGACTGCCTCATTTATGAAGTGAGATCAATTTAGTATTGCCTTGAAATTATCTTTGAAAGTATTCAGGTGTTTCGAATTGGAGATATGATGTTGCCACAGGCTGTGGTCGAATAGTTTTTTTTGTGAAATGTCCCAGAAGAATCTAAAGCCATTTTCACACACGCACTGCAAACCTGAAATTAGACATTACCCGGTGGAGCTGTATTTGAGAATGCAAATGTCCAAATCTGTGGGATCAGACATCAAACAGCGTTTTCCTTGCCAGCTACCTAGCACAAAGTCCGTCTTATCCATAGACTGTAAAAATAGTGGAGGTAGCATCTGTGACGTCACCCATTGGTTTGTGGACTGCTGTTTTGAAGCCTCGAGTTTGGCGTTACGGGCGTCGCCATCTTATTTTGTTGCAAGCAGATGTGACGTTTTTGACGAGAGGGTGGAGCTGTGTTGTTTATCATTGCAATGGTGCTGCGCTAAGCTAAACGCTAAAGGGGGATAGTTGCTAATATTAAACCCTTCTGAAGCGAGTCATCCAGTGGAGATTTACCAGTGAAAAACAGACCTCCGGGTACTGCTGCTATTCATATGCATGATATCAAGCTAGCTACGTTGGTTGGCATAACGCTGAACAAGACATTTTTAAGTGACCAAATGTTCCAATTAACTTTGATGGAGTGAAAACAAACTGAGAGGGTCAAAGTCTAAGATGAAACCTAGGAAAACACCCAAAAACAAGTTCACAGCTATTTTAATGTAAAAGTGCCATGGATATGCGGCGTGTAGCGGCACCCTTAAGGGTCCCATGTTATGAATATCAGAAAAGAGACTTCAGATACAATATTAGGGGACGACTAAGGCCTATATAAAAAGAGACTTCAGATACAGTATTAGGGGACGACTAAGGCCTATATAAAAGCATCCAAAAAGCAACATGTCATGGGACCTTTAAAGCATCCCCTGCTTTATCGTAAATTTTAAAATAAATGGGACCATATTTTACTAAATGAACATGATGCTGTATCAAAGAAGACTTAAAAGGTGCAATTGGGGCCATAAAACGTATTATGAACATGTTTATAAGTAATAAATTAAGTGATAAGTAGGGTCATTTTCCCATTGACTAGAAACCGACTTTTTGAAGAATGAAAAGGGTGACTTACACAAAGACAGCAACAAAAATTCAGAAATTTCTGTAGGTAGATGCTGAAATTGTTAGACAAATTTAAGAATGGCAAGAGACTCGGTTGTTTCTGTTGTTGTATGACCAAATTACTAACAGCTCTAAAAGGCGGTGTAATCCACGCCATGTCCTGCCTCCAGAGGTGGAAAGTAAGGAAATACATTTACTCACGTTACTGTGTTGAGTTGGTTTATTGTGTATTTTTTATATTTAAGTAGTTTTTAAAATCTGTATTTAAAAATGTACTTGATTTCATTTTGAGTTAAGTATTGTATTTCCCTACATTACAAATCCCATCTGTTACTGACCAAGAAAAAAAATCGCGCACAGAACCACTAACTTTTTCAACCACAGCCTCAGAGTTGAGGCAAATTCAGGGGAGTTGGGAGCAAGTGAGGCAAAGAGTGAGTAAATGGGTAAGAGTGAGTGAATGAACCATGAGCTGAGTAATGGAGGTTGGAGAAAGTGAGTAAACCATGTAAGAGTGACTGAGTGAATGAGAAAAAGCACACAGAATTTGAATTCAAAAAAAGAACTATAGTAAGAAAGATAATTGACCCTCTCCCCCTCCCTAATATAATTTCTTAGCCCTTCCCATTACATCTCCTCAAATGTTTCACACCCTCTGTTTTATGTTTCATATCACCATCACTGGACTGACCAAGGAAAAACAAACCATTTACATGCAGGGAAATGTGTTTTGACTGACAGACAACATTCACAAGTAAAAACTCACTAACTGCCAATCGCCATCATCCCTGGGCTGTGGAGGTTGTGTATGTGTTTTTGTGTGTGAGTGCTCTGCAGGGGATTATAGCTCTAATGATAATTCTACATATGGTGGCTGGATAAACCTGCCTGAGCACTGAGATCATAAATCCAATCTGAGGATGATAATCCTTTTGCCAGATGAGGAATTAATACCAAATGTTATGCAGTGGTCAGAAAAAGAAGATGTGTTTGTGGTGGTGTGTTACTGGGGAGAGGCATGTTTACCAGTTGTGGATAAAACTGAGTTTTTACTAAGCACATTTATCCAACTATCTATTTCAGTATTAATTTCATATGATTGCCAATCAATTATAGGTATCATTTTCTTTTAACTGAATTCCTGCATA
The DNA here is from genome assembly GCA_013375575.1 of Percina caprodes. NCBI lineage: Eukaryota > Metazoa > Chordata > Actinopteri > Perciformes > Percidae > Percina > Percina caprodes. Next base: position 434,974 of record JABXJD010000196.1, on the reverse strand, counting down.
ATAGTGTGTACGTATTCCAGCTGCCTACCACGTTTGCATCTGAGAGAGTGGCTTTTTTTTTTTTCTTTCTTTCTTTTTTTTTTTATTGTGTGAAGTCACCCTGCACTAATCCTACAGTGTTGTTATTAAGCTCAGGGCAATGGAAATGGACAGGGTGTAAGACATGCAGAGTGCATATAAGCCAGATTAGCGCTGAAACACCCCCACAAACATTGTCACCATATTCAAATTCATATTTATATCTGTGTTCTGCTCAATAGACTGTTCTGCTGTGGTGCAGTTTCTGTGTAAAACTAAAAAGAAACGCTGGGTTAAGTTATTTAGTGAAGGAACAATTACAGAAAAGTATAGGAGAGAGTGAGCGAAAAATAGAGAAATAGCATGCGGAGAGGACGCAGCAAAGGCTAGTTGAGAAAACCAATGAGAAACACATGGATAATAGAAAGGGGTGAGACTGTTATTAACATTATCAGATAATAGCGTTGACGTGCTACAGAAACTAAGGGTTAAAAAGAGAAACTGGCTTTGTGAGAATAGTAGAGCGGGGTTAATGTTCAGAAAGAGAGAGATTAAGAGTCAGAGAGAATGACAAAGAGAGAGAGAAGGACGGGAATTCAGATTTAGGTGAGAGAGAGAGAGAGAGACACACACAAAGAGAGTCAGAGATAGAAATTCAGAGAAAAAAATGCCGGAGCGATTCGAAGAAAGAAGTTGAGAAAAGACAATCAGAATCGGCGAGAGACAGAGTTTCTCATAGAATAAGAGAGGGGGGGGATTCACAGGGGGTGTGAGAGAGAGGGAGCTCCAGATCCAGTGTTTGACATTTCACCTTGCTCAGTTGATAAGGGGTGTCACCCTCTGGTCCTCAGGGCTTTGACTGCTGTCTGCAGTCATCACCCCTCCCCAGCACAGGAAACTATTGATCAACCAGACAGCACTGCCTTGGCTGTGTGTGCGTGTGTGAGTGTATGCATGCACGTTTTGCTGTTAGGTGTGTAAAGATATGTGTATGCAGTGTGTGTGTTAATGTGTGCATCTGTGGGCTTATATGTGTTTGTTTCAGGACCTAAATACCAGGATCTGCATTTGGAATGTAATCGCTCAGCCCTGAGCAACTTCCTCTCTCTTTGTTTTTACATCTTAGCCTTGCTCCCTGTAACGTCTTAACTTATCTCATTATTTGTGTAGTAGGAAGTCCATTAAGGTTCTGTGGCTTTGGCTAAGTGGAGTGAGAGATCAGAGGGCTAAGAGACAGAGACTGCCATTAAAAAGCCTCAGTACTCACTGTGGTGTGAAGTATGGCTTCACACACACACACACACACACACACACACACACACACACACACACACACACACACACACACACAGATGGATCGATTACTGCTCTTTTCCTTTATGCCACCATTTGTGTGAATTTTCAAAATATTTTGGAGGGGGATTCATTTTTTCATTTTTAATTCTGTTAATGTGCTCTCAAGCAAGGTATCTAACTAACTGCTGCAGTGGGCAGTTCCAATGTGTGCTACTATATAAATGTAAAGCAGCATGTCACTGGCGTATATTGTGAATACTCTGTCAGTTGAATACTACTGGATAAAATACATAGTTATCCTCAAACAAATTAGAAATGCCAGCTATTATAGAAAGCCCTATCTGTCAGAGGAACTTTAAAATTGCATTATAGAGTGTTAGAAGAATGTCTAAAGAAAAAACATGAATTTATCAGACTGATGCCTCCTCTGTTCTGCACTGACCAGCTACATTTCAGAGAAGAGAAGTTATCAGCAGCAACAAAACTGGAAGTTTAGAGTCAGGACAGTTGGGAACATGGACTTGCAGTTTTTCATGTCAAGAAACACATGTGTACCCCTGGCTGGCCTGGGATCAAATTCCATCAAATAATAATTTTTCTGTTTTTTTCCTGTTGTTTTTTTTCTCCTTCCATCCATCTTCGTCTGCTTATAAGGTATCGGGTCGTGGGGGCAGCAGCTCCAGTAGGGGACCCCAAACTTCCCTTTCCCAAGCCACATTAACCAACTCCGTCTGGGGGATCCTCCACCTAATCCTGGGTCTTCCCTGAGGCCTCCTCCCAGCTGGATGTGCCTGGAACACCTCCCTAGGGAAGCGCCCAGGAGGCATCCTTACCAGATGCCCGAACCACCTCAACTGGCTCCTTTCGACACAAAGGAGCAGTGGCTCTCCTCCAAGCTCCTCACAGATGACTGAGCTTCTCACCCTATCTCTAAGGGAGACGCCAGCCACCCTCCTGAGGAAACCCATTTTGTCCGCTTGTACCATGGATCTCGTTCTTTCGGTCATGACCCAGCCTTCATGACCATAGGTGAAGGTAGGAACGAAAACGTACCTGTAGATCGAGAGCTTTGCCTTCTGGCTCTTTTTGTCACAATGGTGCCATAAATTGAATGTAATAATGCACCCGCTGCGCCGATTCTCCAACCAATCTCCCGCTCCATTGTCCCTTTGTTCGTGAACAAGACCCCAAGGTATTCAAACTCCTTCACTTGGGGTAAGGACTCATTCCCTACCTGAAGAAGGCACTCCATCGGTTTCCTGCTGAGAACCATGGCCTCAGATTTAGAGGTGCTGATCCTCATCCCAGGCGCTTCACACTCGGCTGTGAACCAATCCAGTGTGTGCTGAAGGTCACAGGCCGATGATGCCATCAGGACCACATCATCCGCAAAAAGCTGATATGAGATCCCCTGCCCACCAAACTGCAACCTCTCCCCACCCCAACTATACCTCGATATCCTAAAGAATGGGCTGTCCATTCCACACATACTGTATGTTAACGTATTCCAAATTAAAAGTATCAAGCCATGCTAGCTACATAATTGTCTGCACTGATATTAGTTTCCAGGCACATATACAACTAGATGTGTACAGTCTATAACATCGACATTGACACATAGCATGAACCTAGATCTTGGCTGATGTTGACTGCTGCAAATTCTTCTGACAAAGAGGGAAAAGCAGAAAGAGAGAGAAAGAGAAACAATAGGTAGAGTGAGAGAAAGAGAGAGAGAGGGAGAAAGAGAAATAATAGGTAGAGTGAGATAGATTGCGTTCCCTTTTTTGTCAAACTTGATCAAAACAATATGAGAGGATGGAAGTCAGTAGGAAACAACAGGGCTCTGCTGTAGCTGGGTGGGTGTAGCATTTCATTAACCGAAAATGACATGGCTTGATTATTTCTCCTTACTCACTGCTGATTTGCTGACAACCAGCTCACTTTAATTATGCGATACAATAACTGTATATGCGGCTTGCAAACATATAAGTGGTTAATAATATTTACTGAAGATCTAAAGCAATATGAATATTTACACAGCAAATCCAGTATCCGAGCAACTAGTCAAAGTATGTTACATTTTAATTCAGAATAGGATGCTGAACAACAGTGAGCAATCCCTGCTTGCAAATTATAGGATAATTCAAATGATTAATAATGTTGTCTAAATCTGCACGGTGAAAGATCACCTATCTTACAAAAGCTTCAAGTATACGTTGATTTTCATTCCATACTGGCTTGAACTGAAAGTAGTGGCTCCTTGCAAAGTAGTAAATTAGTCTAAAACCTTATGTTGTGCTTTGGAAAATTGTCAACTGTATTGTAATGTCTGATTTTTACTCAATAGGCTAAAAACAATGCAAAACTGAGAGTGTGGTCCTCTATGGTTAGGTCTTACCAGAATTCTAAGACAAAATTAAACCAATGTATTAGAGCTCATGCAGGCATAACGTACACATGACCCGAGCAATAACCTCACCCACGAAACTTTACCTCAGAAATATCTCACAATGAACTTCCCTATAAGCACCAACCAACCTCGTCTTATTATTCTCAATGTGAGGTTATTTGCTCCTCACAAACGTATACGCGCACACACACATATAAACACCAGCATTGGGAGAAATAAATGATGCACCTGCATGTAACATTGAAAATTCCTCCAGAGCTGGATAGATGTAAGGGCCTGCTCCACTCTGCATTCATTGTGTGGCTCAGGGGAGAGGGAGAGGAAAGAGAGTGAATAAAATGTGGGCAAGCACAGATTCATGTAAAAAATGACACAATTAGTTCAACTCTGAAGTGCGTGTTAGTCGCGCATGGCTTGCCTTCTTAGACTCACATGAGGTGATCAGACAGGCAAATACTCCCAGGGCCTGGATGTATAGTCAAACGATACACACTTATATGCACACATACACACAATCAACAAAAAGTGTATCAGCACACTTAATACAGCAACACAGACACGGCATGCTAAAATATAATCACACTTCCTCTACCTCTATCTCATGTAGACTTGCGTACATGGGACTAAAAGCTCCATACTCTGTAATTTGTGATACATTTTGGGGAAGGAAAAGAAAAATATCCACACACACAACACATCCCATGAAAAATAATGCAGTAACTACAGTAAATCACTCTGCTGGTGTGGAAAACACTGTTCTAATTCCAAAGCCTCTCACACTGAAAAATTGATCTTTATTTTCAGGGCAATGCACTTTCAAACAAAAGGGAAAAGGAACTTAATATGCAGGAAATGAAGAAATGAAAACTACAGTACACGGAGCACTTTGAGTTTGCACTTTCAAAGCCGGTAGAAACGAGCGTTTGAATTTCCCACCCCCCCAAGAGATGGCAAGGGAAAGGCAGGGCCTGATTTTATTAATTTCATCTGTAGTTATGTTTCTCCTGAATAAAACATTAATACTCCCAGGAACAAGGGAATAACAGAAACAGAAAGAAAGACAGCTGCTTCTCTTTTAATTAGCAAGTGCAACTCACTCTCGTGCTCTCCAGCTGTCCCAGCTAGCTATCTTTGTATCGCCCTTAAAGTGTTTCTCTGTCAATCAAGCCATTAAAGGGAACTCTTTGTCAACTTTAAAATCACAGCTTCTTACTTTACAATGACATATTTAGAGTTGCACTCCATAAATAGAGCTAAAGACTGGGGGCAGGTATACGATTCTGACAGTATAACCTTTAGAAAAAATATTACGGTTTCACCATATTGCGATACTGCAATTCCAGCTTTATTTTTTTTTATAAATGTCTGGGTGACATTGTTTTTTTTCCCCATTGAACACAATGTATTTTATTTTTAACACACTGCACACTGGCAGGGTGACAGATTTCTAAACTGCACTTTCTGTCCTTGACCACAAAACAGCTCATACCTTCAGAACGGTATAAAAAGAAAATTTTAGTGTTTTTTGACGCTGACTTTTTTAAAACCGCGGTATACCTTGAAACCAGTAACCGGGCCGCGCCTATAAAGACTTCTATGTGCTAGGCAAAAAATAGGAAATATGAAAATTACATTTTGTCTGTGAAAAGTCTGTTCAAGTCTCTGCTCATTCTGGACACATCCACATCTTATCATCTAACTGCACATCTAACTCATGAACAGCAATTGTGGGTGTGTACTGACTTCATTGCCACTTCTAAAAAACTGCATTGGTGTAAAATTATCCTCACTGGACACAGCTTGAATAGATGTGTGCGGGCCATCAAGGCACATGGGGGATAGAGCTGAACTAAAGTAATCCAAATAATTAACTGGAAAGGAAATCACACCAAAGCAATTAGTCCCTGTGGAAATATAAGTCAATAGTACTTTTGGATTGTTACAGTGATGTTCATTAGGGAATGCATTGAGAGATGCAAATATTCATGGTTGCCATGAATAAAGCTGAATCCAAATTTTATAGTCTTTTGACATTGGAGATAGTAGCTAGCCAGGCTTATAAAAAACACTCTTCTCCAGAGGCTAAACGACAATGTATGGAAATAGCAGGCTAATCGTGTTGCAAGGCAAACGCCCAAAATCCATAAGTTCCGTCCTGGCATTAAAGAGATCTCAGAGATCATAATATTGAGCTATGGAATCAAGGGTCCTGAGAGCGCTTTCAGGGGTGGTTGTGCCAACACACACACACACACACACACACACACACACACACACACACACACACACACACACACACACACACACACACACACACACACACACACACACACACACACACACACACACACACAGTCTCCTCTGCCTTGCCCCAGGGTGCAGCCAGTCTGAGATCACACTGGCAGGTTCACTTGTAAAGCTACAGCTTTAGGCTTTCAGACAGAGAAAACTACAGACGGTCGCTGCTGCAGCTAGAAACACTGAGCTCTAAGAGTTTCATTCCAAAACAAGATATTCCATGTTGGAAAATGACAAAGTGATTGCTAGCATGAAAGTGAACCTCACATCTGAATGATGTTATTAGCTTTCTTTATCCTTTTACCTATGGAGAAGTATCTTCCAACAAGTACAAACATACATACAGCTTGTACTGTTTTTTTTCTGTGTTTTTTTTTGTATTTTGTTTGCTTGTACATAGCTGATGCAACCCTATGGAAAGTGCTCTAAGCGCTTTCAGTGACTGCAGCAGTTTAACACTGAAATGTTTGTATTCCTGTGAGTTCTCAGTTTGTTTTAATTCAAAATAACTCTGAAAGTTTTAGCAAAGACCTAAACTAATATGTGACCTTTTAGATTTTAAGCAACGTGTTAGAAAAGTAATTTCTGTTCGTTTTCCACCTTGGAAATGGAAAGAGAAGATGTGCTGAAGCGGGTTTGAGAGAGGGAATGGGAGAGAGGGAAAATGGATGGAAGTCTGGGGCGCAACGAGGGGTGAGAAAGTCCCACGAAGAGTGAAGGGCCTCTGTAATGATTGAGAGGGATTACCAGAAAACTCAGTGGCCTGGGAAAGAGAGAGAGAGAGTCAGAGAAAGAGGTAAAGAGAATTAAAGTAAGAGAGAGAGAGAGAGAGAGAGAGAGAGAGAGAGAGAAAGTACTGTATGAAAGGAAAAAGATGAAGAAGTGACGGGAGTTGGTGTGTGTTTGGGTTTTGCGGCTAATTCGGAAATAAATTGATTCAATCAGTAAATTAAGCCATGCGTGGGTTTTACGCTACTATAATGAAAATAATGCAGAATGCTTAAAGGGATACTGTGACATTTTCCATTTTGGATGTTTTTTCACTTCACCGGGAACAGATCATAGCTAAAGTTCTGCCCACAAACTTAAATCACTAATGTGTATGTGTATGTAGCAGCTCCCAACAAACTAGTAAGATACAAATATGGATGTTACTTAAATCAAAAACATGTCTAAGATTAATATACATCATAAATCAAAATAAAGTGAAAAATATGTAAAAACTTTTAAATCTATCACCTAAAATTATAAAATAAACATTACAATAAAATGCAGTCTTGGACAGCAAGAGGTTATTTTTGAAACTGAATAGAGGTCAGAACTTTCACTTAGCAAGAGCAGCAGCAACATATAGAAAATATACTATATAAAGAGTTCTTCAATTTCTGAGGTTTACAATTCATCATTGGGTTGTTTTTTAATTAACTAAATGCATTTAAAGATTGGGATACAAAATCTATCATCTTAATTGTTTTATTGATAAATAGGATTTTTTTTAATTATATGTCTCAAGAATGCCCTGTAGTAATCAGAGAGTGCTACACTTTGAGGTGTATAAATAATACATTTATTTTAATATAGTAATTTCAATGTAGTACTAAAGAGCTCTGCACACTGTATTATGAACCACTTAAGCCTTGCATATTATAATATATATTGTTCATAAGTATATCCAAATATATTGTCTTTTTTTGTGTTGAAAACGGAAAAGGTAGTAGCTTTGTGCAACATAGAAATAAAATATTTAATGTTGGACATGCATCATCTCTCCCTCTCTCTCACTCGGTGCTGTGGTCTGTGTGCTTCTGTGGTCTACCTATGCCTCCTATTGGTCTGATTGCTGCAGTCCACAACAGTCTCAGTCCTTTCACAGCAGACGGAAGGAAGGGAGAGGGAGGGAGGGAGGGAGGTAAGAAAGACAGATGAGAGACAGGGAAAAACAGGCGAGAGAAGAAGGGAATGATGGTCAGTGACAGAGTGGAAGAAGAAGAAAGGCGAAAGCCTGTGGGGGGAAAAGGGAAGGGGTGTGTGATAGAAAGATATGGGGTGGGAGGAGGCGGGGAGGGAGGAAGGAAGATCTTATGAATGTTGACCACTGTCCCTCTACATAAATCTGCACATTAACTGCATCAAATGAGGCTCCCCGTGTTTTCTCATCTTCTACTTCCTCACTATGGCTTTTCACTGACACGCGCACGCACGTGCGCACGCACACACACACACACGCGCACACGCACACACACACACACACACACACACACACACACACACACACACACACACACACACACACACACACACACACACACACACACACACCACCACCACCACCACCACCGGTCGCCATCTCGCATCTGATTGGGCGATGTCATTTATAATGTCTGTCCACATCAGGGGACAATCTAGGGACTTTGGTCCTAACAACACTTCCCCTTGTCACGCCCCAGTGCCTGATGGGTAGAAATAAACCAACTGCCATGGCGCAGAGAAAGCGACAGTGTCACACAGCTAATATCGACTATGAATAATGGCACATTGCTATTGCAACTGTTCTGGTTCTCATCCGCTTGATAAACATTTGGGAATTGAAAAATAGGCAGAGGCGATATTTATCTGGTTTCATAAATGCTGTGAATGCAAGGCAGAGAGAAGTGAGGTGAAAAGAGAAGTGTGCATTGTTGTTGAAGAATTGTGTTTGTTTTATTGTATCTTTAGAAAGCCCACACAGGTACTGAGAGAGTCAAGAAGAAAAGAGTCACAGGATAAGGTGCGAAAAATCCTATTAAAAACAAGAATGTGCAATATTGTTACGATTCCAAGCAAATGCAAATGTCAATACTTGTATATATAAAAAAAAAGTGGCGCAAAATGGTATCTTAGACTTCAATATCTATGTATAATATACACTATAATGTATATATTTAAATAATATGCAGTGTAAAGTACAGAATAATATTGTATAATTAGAATTTTACAAAAGCAACCAAATTAATTAGGCATCTGAAATCTAAATTTAACATTGTTTTATTATGTATTTTTATTTACACAAATAAAACTCACTATGATGGAGGAAATGCCTATCTGACAAAAGATATATGATAATTGTATTTAGAACACAAAACATTCAGGGATAATTGAATAAAGGAAAATATGAATTACTAGACTTAAAAAAAACATAACTCCACAAAATGTGTCAACATAAATATGGAGGCCTGATAAAGGAGAAGGTTACATTCTAGATTAAGCGCAAAATATTATATTTTATTTTTTATATTTAATTGCATGTTTCAAAGTTTGTGCATATGCAACAAATGTGCAAATAATGTAATTTACCACAACTGCAGATATCCAGTTTAAATGGATCATGTTGCTTTCATGGGCATTTTTATATAGGCAAGTGTTATAGCCTATAAAAACAATAATCAATATAATTTATAATTATTTAAAAATCCCACACACAAAAAATACAGTGGCAACATCATAACATCAATGTTAAATATACTTTACTGCAGATTGGATTCTTTGCAGAGGTAAAGCGAGCACATGTAAATTTGCTTCTATTATTGTGTATATTCTTATCACTTGACATGAGAAAGACATGAAAGATTGAGCCAAGCCTTTGAAGCAGATGCAAGGGCCACCAACTCCCTCCCTTATTCCGCTGCCACCTCCTCAAAGGCAGCTTGACTCCCACATGCAACTCAGGAACATTAAACGGGCCCAACTCAATTCTAATGACCCTCTAGATTTCTGACCACACAAATGGGGGGCAGCCACCAATTTCTGGTGTTCAGTGGTGAGCAAACAATCTCCATGTGTAATGAGTGTGTTGTTTGCCACTCTCCCCTCCTGGTCAATAATTACCAGCCTTGCAGACTGAAGTGAGTCTATTTTAGTCTCTCTCTCTCTCTCTCTCTCTCTCTCTCTCTCTCTCTCTCTCTCTCTCTCTCTCTCTCTTATATATAAAGTCACCAAAGATCAAGAGGGTCATCTCTCTCTCTCCTTGTCTACTCTTGTATCTTTGGTCACCTTGTGTTGCCGATCAGGGCTGAAATCTCAGAAACCACAGCACAGGTATTTAATTCATGTGGTCACACACATCCTATGTAAGTCTGCTGGATTGACCAGAAACAGTTGAGTTGATTGTTTGGTAGTCCCCAGGAGCTGCGTTATGCTAATGTTTGCATCAATGCCACAAAGCCACTGCTGCTGTCCAAAGGCACATCAAGGAAATGAGAGAGCAAGCCAAGTCTTTGTGTGCGGCGTGTACAATAAAGGGAGGATTTAGAGGCCTTGCTGGCCAACCGCAGGGGACGGACAAAATGAATGAAGTGAAGCGAAGTAGGGGTTGGGGTTGGGGACTGTGGCATGGTGGGTTGGGGTGGGGGGACAGGGGAACTAGCTAATGCACCCCCTCCATAACCTCGCAACCCGGCCCGTATCATCAGGACAGGCTACATATATAACGCAGACACGTTTGGTCTCTCCAAAGGTCACAAAAGGGTAAAACTTAAGAGGAAAGATGAGAGCACTGCTGTCATAAAATAAGAAAAATGTGTGTAAGGGGAGAATAAGTGGCTATTCCTCTTAAGTCGCGGATAAAATATTTCAGATTCAATGATGTAGTGTTCTGGCCACCAGGGTTCTTGATTTTTTGCTGGGGTCAAAACTCAGTGTCGATCAATAGTCAATCAGAGTTATCAAACACATAATTATATCAGGATGTCCAGCATGGATTTATCATCCTGCATTTGTTATTTCTCAGCAGAATGTGTCTAATGGCTAGAAGTCTGGGTATTTAGATGTCTCTTATTTTATTTCAAGGAATTATCCTTTTAATGGATTGATTTAGTTTGATTTGAATTACTCATGTAAATTATGTAAATCATGCTAAATAACTATTAGTATATGAGTAATAAAAAGTGTTTTCACTGTCAAACAACAAAAAAGAAATGATTTCTGATGATCTGTTTGTTATATTCTATTTAGTGTCTGAATAAACATCAAGTAAAAGCAAAAATGACACACAGATCTGTTTTCAAAAAAAGAGAAGGAAAAAAAATCTGCTGAGGAGAAATGTGGTGTGATGGAAGCACTTAATAGACATGAAAGGTTTATACTTGAAAGCCCCATCATCTCCCTTAATGCATATCCATTTGTTTATTGAAAAGGGTCTTCATTAAAAACAAGTTGGAAAGGGAAAGAAAAATGAAAAATAATAATTATGTTGATGGCTAAAAATCACATCAAAATTAAGATATTTATCAGAAGGAAGTGCACTGTAATCCCCTAAGTGCTTAGAGAAGTTCTTTTATAAATGCCACAGACAGCAAGAGCAAAAAAAAGCTACTCTCAAAAGAATATCCTCTATTCCTCCTGTCCCTGGTTTGTTTCACCATCCACATCTCTTTTCAATCAGGCTCTCTCTATTTCTCTCTTTTCATGCCTTTTTTCCTCAGAGAAAAGGGTCTAATTGCACCTGAAAAAGGAGAAAGGGGGGCAAAAGGACAACATTCTCAATAGCAAATCAGTGAGATTGAATTTTGAATTTCCTTTTCTTTTTTATTACTTTCTCTTTTAAATTTCAAGGGCATGTGAATGGTGTGTCTATCTGTCAAGGAACGAGGCTCTTGTTCCTTTTTCTCCCTACGTCTCCTGACGACTTACCCAGATATGCATCTCCTGACCTGTACGTTCAATTCATAGTTTCACCAGTGACATCAGCAATGCCGGAACAACTGAAATAAAAAATGGTGTATCTGTGTGTGTGTGTGTGTGTGTGTGTGTGTGTGTGTGTGTGTGTGTGTGTGTGTGTGTGTGTGTGTGTGTGTCATGGGGGGTGGGGTGGGCCATGGGGTGATTTTTCTGCCCTTGTAACCATGACAACCCTCATCTCTAGAGCGTTGGAAGGGATGGCGACTCACACTCAGGGAGAATCTGATGTCTGAGGTCCCCCTGATTTCTTTTGTTATGCATTTATGGTGTGTGTGTGTGTGTGTGTGTGTGTGTGTGTGTGTGTGTGTGTGTGTGTGTGTGTGTGTGTGTGTGTGTGTGTGTGTGTGTGCGTGCGTAATTTAATAAAATTTCATTTGAGTCATTCAAATCTATTTAATTATAAAACATCCAAAATAATGCCAGGCCTGGTCAAAACTTTGTTGTTATTTACTAGAAAAGCCAGGTACATTTTGAATTAAAATGTAAGAGGCTTGCAAAATACAATCATAATGAACTACTTTCTGTATATATTTTTGAATGAAGGCTTTTTAAGGAAAACAGGAAAACAGAATAACATATACTGTATTGTCTGAATTCTTACAACATATTTAAGCAGAAAAACTGCTGAAGAGTGGTTTCTAATTGTCAAAATGATTGTTTAATAAAACAAAATTGTATCTTTCCTTCATCTCATCAAAGCCAAATGCAACATGCCTAAATTGCATCTACAGCCATAAACATCTCTCAGATCAAATTCTATACTGCCATCTGTGAATTCATATTCAACGCGGGCCATCGTACGTAGGCAGGAATCCAGATAGGGGAATATGAATGTCAGAGGGAACATTTTAATCATTTGGCAGGGTTGGAAGCCCAATCTCCAAACATCCACATTTTGACACACAATCTTCCTCTCTCCTCAAGCCCTCCCTCCCCTCTATCCTCTGGTTTCATCATCTCATCTCACACCCTTCGTGTCTCAGGGACCTATTAAATCCCCCCTCCCTACCTTACCAGTACACCTCTCTCGCTCTCCCTCCCTCCCTCTCTCTCTCAAATGTCACCTTCATTTTTCTGTTCATATTCTCGGACTGGAGCACCCTGCAGATGGTTTAATTTTTCTGGCCCTCAGCACCACCTGCACTGCCCACCGTGGTCTTTCACAAGCCCACACTAGGCTAATGCAGATAGCAGGGGATACTGGAGCCTGTGTGTGTGTGTGTGTGTGTGTGTGTGTGTGTGTGTGTGTGTGTGTGTGTGTGTGTGTGTGTGTGTGTGTGTGTGTGTGTGTGTGTGTGTGTGTCCATGTATAACAAGATAGTGTTATGAGTGATATTGTTTCCCCTCTTTTCCTAAACCCTTTTTATGTGGGGGTCGTTTAAGAACAAGAATTGCACTTTATTTTAATCCTTTCAACCATCAACAAACTGACAAAATAACTGCTATCCTTATTTGCCCCCAACTGGATCAAAGTTTTCTTAACTACAATCTCATGTTGTTATGGATTAACTGTTCATAAAAAAACAGCACTACAAATGGTTTGTGTTAGTGTCTATACTCGCAGGGTTGTACAGTTTTGGCCGGGCAGAGTTTTTTGTCTGCCAGGCCTTGTGGAGTTGATCACACAGTCTGGTGTTGACCTCACTTTTTACAGAAAACAAAACAAAAATGATCACAATGATGAGGTGTATCAGACAGTGCTTTTTCATCGCATTTTCTGGAATAAAACATATGTACCTTTGAGGATTGCATTCTAGCATTAAAAAAAAAATCTGATGTTACATAAATTCTATGTTTTTTAGGATATTATTCTAAATATTATATTTTAAATATAAATATTTAACAATATGCCTGTACAATGGATCAGGAAGTGAACAATTTTCAGATATTAGTCCAGTAGTAGGGTTTTGTTGTACCTTGTCTAAATATTATGTTTTGAAATTGTTGTGCCTGGTTGGATTCATCTTAAAATGAAAAGATAAGATAAAAGCGAAGAGATATTCAATATAACATAGCTCTTCTGTTTTTGTCGCTCGGTCTTCTTTTTCTGCAGAATGCTGCTGTCGCCCATCACGTGAACCTTGTTTTACGTAATAAAACATATCGGTGGACGGAGGCAGAGATACCTGTTAATGCTCCTTGATAATGTCACTTTTGCTGTTTTAGAGTATTGTAGCTTACCTGTATCTCTCTCTCTCTCTCTCTCTCTCTCACACACACACACACACACACACACAGACACACACACACTCTCTCTCTCTCTCTCACCACACACACACACACACACACACACATACACAAACACACACACCGCAGGCTTTGCAGGCTCCAGCTGCTGCCAAGCACTGCATGAGAGCATAAATTGTTAGGTGTGGGCCAGTAATTCTAAAATGCAATCTTCTTTACTCTGTCCCTGCCATCTCTCTCTCTCTCTCTCTCTCTCTCTCTCTCTCTCTCTCTCTCTCTCTCTCTTTCTTCAATCTCCCTCTATTCTCTCTAAAGCGCCTTCCTACCTTGTTTGTGTCTTTACTTGACCTTTCTTTCTGCATCTCTGAATGTATGCTTATTTGGTTTTGGTTTTGTCTTTTCGCATGTCTGTCCATCCCTCTCTTTCCATCCCTCTCTCTTTATTACTGATAGCAGGAAAAGGTCACATGATAAATGAGTGGCAAAAAGTGTGTCAGGCCATAGCTCTGTTATTGTGCTGCTGAGTAGGGGGGGCGGCCCACCCCACTAAGAGAAAACAGTGTCCCCATTCTCTATAATTCACATTTCTACAACTCAGTGCAGAGAATTAAAGTGTGAGCATAAAGGGAAATGGAGAAAGACAAAGGAAGACAGACAATGGGTGAAAAGAGATTGACAAATGGGGGAAGAATCCATGTGACTGGAAAAAAACAGAAGGAAGAAATTAAAAGAGAAAAGGAGAGACAAGAAAAACAGAAATCCCCGGACCCCTCTCATCCACCACCTCTCCACACCCCCGAAGAGATGGAGTCAGGGAGTATATGAAAGAGAGAATAAGAATGAGACAGCGAGAAAGCAGGCAGTGAGAAAGACTATTTGTCTCCTCTCTTGACACAGTGGGATGATAATGCATTTTAATGACAAGACCTGAGACTGGTTTTATGAGAGGACACACACACACACACACACACACACACACACACACACACACACACACAAACCAAGGGCACGAGAGCCATCACCCCTCTCACCCTCCCCTATCGCTCTCTTAGCACATTCTTCGGTCAAACCCAAGGAAGCAGCTCACCGGGCCAGACATCATTCCCTGTTCAGGCAGGGAATGAAGGAGTTCAGTGAGAAATCAGCAGGAAACTATGGGAGAATGCAATTTAGAAGCAATCAGAAGCAAATTTGAGGTGGATTAGACTGAGGGCTTATAGGAGCGGGGACCCAACGCTGTATCCATCTGTCTATGAGAGGCCTTCATCAGAAGTCATCTCCTGACTGGCCAAATCAATCTCTCCTCCCTCTCCTCTCTCCTTTACCTCTTTCCTTTCTATCCACTCTACTATCCTTCCCTTTCTTCCACTTATCTCCCACTTCCCACTTGTCCCGACATTTTACACTCAGGGTCAGTCAGTCCGTCTTATCAAGAACAAACTACAAAGATGCAATAGGTAAGCGAGTGTTTTGCTCAAGAGCACAACAGCCACGTGGCCAGTTGATTTGCTCCTGATCACATCGTAGAGCAGACGTTCAACCTATGATGTGTATGCTGATAACCACTAGGCCTCTTTACTATAACCATGTCCTCCACTCCAGTTCCTCAGTGAGAAGAAAGAAAGAAAGAGAGAGAAAGAAAGAAAGAAAGAAAGAAAGAAAGAAGGAGAGAGAGAGAGAGAGAGAGAGACCATGCCTGCTTAAGTCCATGTCTGTGAATGTACGTGTTTGACCATACAGACGAATTGTGTGTAAATGATGAGTTAATATGGACGACTCTGCAGCAAAGCACAGACTGTACCTCCAAAAAGAATTGGACCCACAGTAGATATCTACTTTGAAATGAATTGATTTAGTCTCCAGACACTATTCGCTCAATTTCCTATATTATCTTCTCTCTATCATTTACCATACATCAGTTATCATCTCATTTATGAGGCCTATTTCATCTTTAGAGAATTCTCAGATGATAGAAAACTGATCTCTTCTGCTTTGGTATTACTTTTGACAATGGCCCAATCTCAGAGCGGGCAGAGCTAAAATTGCTTTAATATTCTCTCAGTTTTAGCGTGTTGCTCGCATAGTACTTTGTTACAACAGGAAAGTCATAGGGTTGACTAACTAGAAAAAAATCAAGTTAACTTTAAATGTTTAAACTTTGTAAAAGTAGACCACATGAGCTCTCATGCCCATGGGCAAGGCCTTGAAGTCCACAAGGCCAATGAGGGCAGTGGCCAACCAAAAACATCTGTGAAAGTTATTCCCAAGCGGGAGTGTGTGGGTATTTCATTAACCTCTAATTGCAGCAAGCCCCAAGCTGTTAAGACTAATAACATGTTTTAGGTAATCCTTCTTGTTATATGAAATGCTCCGTTTGACTAAACTGACTTCCACACTTTATTAAATTGGTAAAATTAGTCAAACGGATCAAGTTGAAGATCAAACAAAGGTTGAAGTTCACTTACAGTGAGTGTGTTTAAAGCGGTTTTTATTCAGTTTTCATTTGTCCTTTAGTTTTTTGCCATCCCTTTATTGTTTGAATCACCGTGACATTGTGCTAACACAATAATCACTCACAGGTAGACAAATGGCAGGTGATTTTAACTGAGGAGAGCTGTGAAATCGGCAAACGTGTTTATTTCTGTTGTCTTTTCAGTCGTAACTGTAACATTTACTGTCTGACACTGGTCTGCTTATTTTCTGTACTGTGTTGCTTTGCTAGCATTTTTGATGAACCAAATCCAACGTTATAAACAGCAATATCTCACTACCAGTCACACTAACTGCTAGTTTTAGTGGTGATCCTTTTTTTATTGCCTGTGGCCCATCAGGTAAATTGGATCTCCAACCTAACGTTAGTGAAATTGGGGACATGTGAAACCAACAAACATGCGTAGACGAATGAGATGAGAGTATATGCAGTTGTTCTTCACCCCTTCT
Source organism: Percina caprodes (assembly GCA_013375575.1). Taxonomy (NCBI): domain Eukaryota; kingdom Metazoa; phylum Chordata; class Actinopteri; order Perciformes; family Percidae; genus Percina; species Percina caprodes. Next base: position 418,110 of record JABXJD010000196.1, on the reverse strand, counting down.
TGCTCAGCACCGTTAAATTGTACTGTACAGGACGCTAACATTTTCTACCCAGAAGTAATTGTGATTGGGTCTATAATGTATGAGTATATTAGGGCTGGATGATATGGTTGAAAGAAATTATCAAGATATGGTTTGGATTATTTTCACATACTGATGTATATCATGATATGGCAAGAAAAAAATGCAATTACTGTGAAAGGCAATAAACTGTTTTAACACATGTTGTTGGTTTTTAATGACAGTTTGCTCGGAATCATTTATGTGGACAACAAAAATGTGTAGATTAGAACATGATCAACAACATTATAACTTATCTGAAAGTCAATAAACAACAACCATAATGTGTATCTGGTCAGTGGGCTCTAAGGTTACCTAAGAATATGCATTATCGTTAGGTGTATGTAAATGTATGATTCCTCTTCTAGATTTATAGCTATAAACAATGAATGTTTCCCTGTAGCTAGTGGTAAGAGTTGAGAAGAAACACTGTGTATCCTTCTCTACGTGATTATGTGAGCTAAATGCTGGTGTCATTAGCAGACATTAGGGTCATAGCTGGGAGGCACTGGTCATGCTTAACGGTTAGCATTAAACTGCTAACGAAGCGCATGTGAAGCCATGCATACATGACATTTATTACATTAAACAACAACACCCGTGTGCTGCTTAGAGCAAGACACTGATCCCTTGTTGGATAATGCATAATTACCCCTGACGTTGTAAAACTGGTACAGAGAGAGACACACACACACACACACACACACACACACACACACACACAGACGCACGCACGCACGCACGCAGGACGAGTCACCTTTACATAAGCAGAGAGACACAGCCACTTTGCATTTTTTCTAAAAAGTCAGGTTCAACATTTACTGTATAAATAAATGTATGAATAGATCTTAATTAACCTCATGTTATTAAGCCACACGTTGAAAGACATTAATGTAAATGAGAAAGTAAAACAATGTCTGATTGAGACAATGAGGTTGAGATTATCTTTTTATTGTTTGATAAATTAAGAAGTTTAGTTAAACACAGAGGATGAGGTTCCTTAAAAACAGTATCTAAGATCTAGACGGATTTGCATGTTGCTAATTTGTAAACATTGTTTGGTTATCAAAAAGAATCCAATGCCAGCAGTCACGCTCGTGGGTTAAAGAGATCCCCATTTCTTTGTATGCCTTTGGGCCACAGTGATAGTGATCTCCTGCTGAGATGGAATTAGCCATAAACTCATTTGCAGTGCCATGACCCGGATTATGGGAAAGGTGGGTCATGGCAGATATGACATTGTCACTATTAATATTCAATAAAACAATGGTAGATGATACGCTGAAAAAGCAAAGGCTCAGCAGGTGGGGACTCGTCTAAGTTCTGTTAGCATTGAAAAAGATAAAGGATTACTGTGGTGATTATCACTACGTCCACTATAAGAACTGCTCAAACAACAAAGCAAATCAAACAATACAACCTCTTTAAAAACAGACAGTAAAGTTGAAACGGGTTGCAGAAATAAGTCACTTGGAGTGCAGTAAATGATATATACTCGGTATAAGTCTCTTCCATTCTAAGAGAAAACATTTTTGATAAGGAGAAAAAAAATGGTCAACTTTTTATATTCATTGTTCCAGCTTACGTGCAAAAAAAAAAAAAAATCCAAAAACTTAGTGGTATACATTTTATAAATGACAAGTTACATGTGCCACCTCAAATAAGACAGTTTAAATGACTTGGAAAAGCAGATTGCTTCCAGTCAAGTCTTGCTTACAATATACTTGCGATGCTGCATATTCATTATTAAAGAATCACCAGATGTTTGCGCGAGACAGAGGACAGAAAATAAAAAGAGATAGGGAAACAGAGAAAGAATGTGCATAGCATGTGGAGGCCATTATTTTTGGCATGCTCCAAGGCTGGGAGAATTAGAAAATATCATTCTGTCAGGGTGATTTGATAGTGCGATGAAAAATGTCAGAAGTGGAGATGACAAATCATGGTGCTGAGGAGAGGGGACTGGGAGACAGGGGATGTCATTTGTCATGAGTGCCATTTGACTGCACCACTCTCCTCCTCCCACCCTCTCCTGCCCCCACCCTTCCATCTGCCTCCTCTTCCACATCTCACCCTTTCTCTTACCCCCCTTACTCCTTAACTTCCTCCTCTTTTACCTCCTCCATTGTCTGTCTCTCCCTTTCTCTTTTCATTGCAATGATCTACCTGAACCCATTCTACCATCTCTCATCTTTCTTCATCCTCCCTCTCATGCTCCCTTACTTTGCCCGTCTCTCTCTCCAGATTACCTCAGTTTTCCACCTCCCAACATTAACAGCAGTACAGTATTTCTAACTTTGTAAAATGTTCACCCATGTCTGACTCAGCGCACAAGAAGAAAGAAATCAGATGTATTCATAGGTTGTTTTCCCCTCCTTGTCATCATCCAAGATTAACTTTATTGTCCCTTTTCTCCGCTCCTCCCACTTCTTCTTTTTCCCCCTCCTCTTCATCCAAGAAATTTATGTTCTCGTTGAATGGCTTAGTGCAAGGCGCACACAAATACCTAGACATGAAGCACACACCCACACACTTCATATAAATACATGCATACACACATATGCACGGTCAAAATGTCAAGCCTGGTGACATTTCAGCATTGTATCTTTGTGTGCACTCTCTTTCTGATCGTGAAAAAGAGGTTAGTAATGCACCACAAGTTGCACCGCAAACATTGCAATCCAATAATTTTAGTTTAAGGCTGCTAGCAAAATCTGCAATGAAAAAATGTGACATGTGGCAACTGACCTGAAGAAAAGAAAATGCAATGAACTGATCACACTAAAATCACAAATTCATCTTTACATATTCTGCGATGCTCTGTCCAATGCAACATTATTTGCAGTGATTATTAGGAATACACTTGAAAAATTCACTCATACTCCTTTTTCTTCTGATGATTGTCTCTGTGTCTCCCTCATTGCCCTCAATCCACCCTTATTCCCCCCCACCCTGGTCCCCTCCTTTTTTCCCCTCCTTGGCCCGTCAAACCCCTCCTTTCACTGTAGCCTCAAGGTGCTATGTATCTGTATGTGTGTGTGTGTGTGTGTGTGTGTGTGTGTGTGTGTGTGTGTGTGTGTGTGTGTGTGTGTGTGTGTGTGTGTGTGTGTGCGTGTGTATGTCTGTATGTATATTTGTGGGTATTTTTGCATCAGGCGGGAGGCAGGGGGTGTGGGAGGGGAGGGGGTTGGGTGTTGCTTTGTTGGGTCTGGCCATCCTCAGTGTAGCGTGGTTTGTAGCACCGTCCAGGGCCTTAATGCTGGGGTAATTAAGGAACAGCTTCAAGGTTGCATGGACACAAGACAATCCAGGCCTAATGAAGTATCGATCGGCCACATAGGGGCCCATGCTTGGACTAAGGCAAGCTGACATTCATTTAGAGCAGGGCCACTGCAGGGAGAGCAAACACACACATACACACACACACACACACACACACACACACACAAAAGCAGGCTGATGACAATATAAGAGACTCAACGGCACTCAGTTTTAATCACATGGGAAACAATGAAGAGCCTCGTTTAGAGCTGCTGGGTTTGCGTGTGTGTGTGTGTGTGTGTGTGTGTGTATATATATATATATATATATATATATATATATATATATGTGTGTGTGTGTGTGTGTGTGTGTGTGTCCCTCCATCCCCCTATCGCCCTCTGACCAACCAACAGAAGGCTGAAAGCAATCTCCCACTGAAAACAGTACTGATTATACCAATGATGATTATGGTGATAATAATGATCGTCCTGCCATCAGCCTGGTCATTATTGTCTGTTGTGTAAAGACAATGTGTCACACCTCACAATCAATGTCATCACCGTTTTTGGAAGAAAAAAATGTTTTAATAACCCAAATCACATTATCTTAACCTATTATATGTACATTTTAATTTTCTTCCATTTAGCAAAGTCTAACAATCTCATCCCATACCCATGTAGATTCACTTAATATAGGTTGATCTGTCAGTAGAACGGCTCCTACATTTGCCTTGACGTCATCATCATAAGTGATGTCTTTTCTCCAATTAAGTTAAATCCAAGCTAAAACAATAAACCCGTTTCACCTGGTGTCCTGGGCATTTCGTCAACAGTGTTAGTGAATCTCACTGAGTGAGCAGGTACATTTGAGGTTGAGTCCTGCTCAGGGACGCTTTGACCCGACACATGCCGGCACAGTGGCCAGAAATCACACTGGTGACTTTTCTTTTTTTATTTTGTTATTTTTTTGAAACGGTCTCCATTCATATATGCCATTTCAAAAAATATGACATGTGCTCTTAAAACTTTTCCCATGAAAGCTTAATGTGCGTAGCAGCGGGACTCGGCTGGGGTAATGTACATTGTGTTCTTTGGACTATACCTTTCATTCACTGCTGCATGCTGTCTACTCACAGGCCCACATATCATATTCCATTAAAAAAGTTGCAGCTGTCAAATTGACTTCACTCTTGTTGCAACAGTCAGATACGTGGTATCTGTATATAGTCAGTGTATAAGAACTAAGTTTGTACAATATAAAAATACAAATATCAAAAATCTATCATCACCACATAAAGCTCTCTGACCTTAACTGACTTCGATCTGTGGGTGCATGTGCATGCTTTTGTGCATGTGAATACGTATATATGGATGGGTGGGTGTGTGTGTGTGTGTGTGTGTGTGTGTGTGTGTGTGTGTGTGTGTGTGTGTGTGTGTGCGTGTCTCCATAGGGTCCACTGTTACAGTTCCCACCTCAGCTAGAGGCGTGGTGATTATGTCCCTGATTGACATATGCTTGGATTCACATCTATTGGCCTACTTCTGCACTGATTGAAGACTTGGCTTCTCATCTCCAGACAACTTTATCAAGGCAGTAATGGTCAGACAATCAGACTGAGACAAAAGAATAAAGAGGAGAGAGAGAGAGAGAGAGAGAGAGAGAGAGAGAGAGAGAGACAGAGACACAGAAAGGACGGGTTGAACATGAATGATCTTGATTATAATGGGTATAAGTGCTGTTTTTCTTAAAAACCTTGATGCAAAGACCTTAAATCTCCCTCTCCCACTCACTCTCTCTGTTTCTCACACACACACGCACACACACACACACGCACACACACCTGAGTATAACTTTGCCATTATAACATTCATAATTGCACAAAAACTGCCCTGCTTGCTCTCTTTACTCCCACAACAATAGAGTTACATGTTCAGAGCCTATTATTTCTCGTCCTTTTATTCAAATGTATTTAAATGAGAGATGTTTAGATCCACTTTGCGCTGGCAAAACAGTCTAATGCTGAGAACTGCGCAAAGATGGGGCACTGCTGTCCAACTTATATCTATAACCATAATTTTAAGGACACAACCCCACTGTCACCCCCGCAGTCCAAGCAACTTTTAAACCTGCTGTTAAAGCGCTGACTTCACATTACTATGCCTCCCCCCTCCCTTGATCTGGCGGCGTACTGTGAATTTTTAAGCAGCGCCAAAATGCTCTCATTTTAACTGATCGCTCCAATCATATGCAAATGTAGCAGGCAGGTGGGGGATATCTTTCAGCGGTAATTGGCGGTTTTCTAATGGAGACTTCGGGTGTCAGTTGGAAATATGTTTTAAGCCTTAATGAGTTTTGACGGGTCAGATCAGAAAGCGCCTGGCGTGCAACTGTGTGTATGCGCCTGTGTGTGTGAGTGTGCATGTTTGTGCATCTGCGCATGTGTCTATGCCGCCACGCTGAAACCTGATGCATTTTTAAACAGCACCAATTACCCCACATAGTGAGTTTTACGGAAACATTTTTATTGTGTAATACCCGTCACGTATAGAGACATCAGCATTCATTAAACTCACAGTCACAGCCAGGTGATATCCAAGGCAATCCAGAACAAAAGGGGAGAGCAACTCAAAATAGATGCTAAATGCAACTGACTCGGGAGGGTCAAATATAACCTTTCATATGATAATCACATCTATGCACTCACACCAACTTCATAAAACCCAATTCAGATGTTTCATAAAAATGTAAAATAAAAAGACCAAAGGATAACAGATTTTAAAAGTGAGTAGTAGCTTTATGTTTGAAAAAAAGGTGCATTAGAAAAAAATGTCATGGATGCATAAATACTAAGTCTGGCTGGTACATTATACACTGATTCAAATATATTGGTCTGTTTCTGTCCATGAAGTTAAGTGTCCATAGTAAGTTTTCACACAAAACATTCAGCAATATTCAATTTTGCATTGGTCAAAATGCAGGGACATCCAAAATCTTCCATTAGAATGCATGTGTCGCTAGCCCTGCAATTTACAAAGCAACTTATCATTTTTGCCCGGCAATAAAAGCGCAGCAGAGGCAACAGATTGCTTTGACACTCCAAGTGGTTTAAGATTTATTGTGCATAATAAACACATGAGCAGGTTTTGAATGAAATCATCCAATGCATCTACATCTAGTTTTACTTTATCTGTAGTGGGTGCATGTATAAACGAATGGCTGAGTAGACAGCGGTACTGCACTCTGATAGATCGTAAATCATGTGAATTATAAATCACGGTTTGTTTGGACGTACAGGAGCGGGTTGAGGAGTGAAACTGCTGTCCAGTTTATAAAAGTGTGCATTAATAAGAGATGCCCTCCCGGGTGGTCGTAAAATACTGAAACATGAGGTGGCAGCTGATGATTTGGGTTTGGAGAATCAGATGATGATTCTGGAGAAGGGAATGGCTGCCGGAGTTTTCTCTTCTGGCACCAAAGGGCAATCTTAAACATTATATTCTTGGATGCCAAATCGGTATTTGTGTTCATCAGTAGCTCTTTCACAAAGCTGCACTCCAGGGAGCCGAGAGAACGACAAGGGGACTTTGTGGACTAGAAGACTGTTAAGTCAAGTGTCATTGTATTCTGAGAGTTACAGTATAAACCAGAACGTCATATGACGTGTTCAGTGTGATTGTTTCAATTTAGAAGTCACATTGACAGTCTATGAGCTCACTATCAGTAGGACAGATTTTTTTCTCTTGTCAATGCGCGTGTCCTGAGTTATAATTAGGTAAAAGTGGTTTTCTGCTCTGTAGTGCAAAAGTTCCTCCTCGTCTGTGTTGCCTTGGCAACGGTTGATTCTGACATCTTTGTTTTGCTACGACAGTAAAGCTAACTTGTCCAGCCGCTGAGATCAAGTATGGTCACGTGACTGCACGACGACGTTTGATTGGTGGAACACAGTCATGTGGCAGAGCCTTCAGAGGAAGACTCTCTCTCTGTCAAAATAAAAGAGACGGACGCTGGGGTAAAAACAATGACACGTAGAATACCAAAGAGGGAAAAAGAAAAGTAACGAGCTCATAGTAGCCTAATGTAGCGGAGTAAGAGTAAAGTTTCTTCTTCACTAATCTACTCAAGTACAAGTAAAAGTATAGTGATTTAAAACTACTCCTAGAAGTATAATTTTTTCAAAAACGTACTCAAGTAAATGTAACGGAGTAAATGTAACTCGTTACTACCCACCTCTGTGAACCAGTACAGGATAATAACAACAAACATGTCGGATTATTTCCATTCAGGAGACCTTCAAGCTCTGATAAAACAATATTTTCAGCAGGTTGTTTTAGAGCAATAACCAGACAAAACTGTCAGCTTTTGTATTTTGCTTTGCCATGTTTTGGTTTCGCTCTACTCAGGAGAAAAGTAGCAGCAAGGTTGTAACTAGGCGAGCGGAGTTAGTGGTGTTGTGTGGCAATGCTTCACACTACCACCTAGCTGCCTGGTGTGCATAATACATCAAATGTCACAAACTTTTGCATCACCATATGCATGCAGATTCCCCCAAAAACGCTTGCCTAAACGCGGAAAAAAGTGAGAACACAGCGCCACCTTTGCGTTTTCTCTTCAGATTGTATCCATCTAAGCCTTATGAAACTTTCATCACTTTTCTATTTATTTTAAATGATTCATCTTTGTCTCACTGAGTGTAAATTAATAACTGCTAAAGATTATCCTAAAAGTTGTGGAGCACTGAATGGTGCAGCCGACAATCAAGTCTCCCTGTGCATCTACAGTACTAAAAAGAATGCATTTAGCAGTACTTTGCTAAACAAACCTCCATGTCAATTTATGCTATGTGGAAAAAAAAGTAGGACAGCATAATCCTTTAGCACAAAACCAATCTGGGAGATCTGAAGAGTACGTGATTAATTCTTTGGTATTAATCATGTAATTCTTTCATATAAAACAAAGCTTAAGCCTTATTTGCTAAGATATTTGACCTTGGCAGAGAGTTAAGACATTACAGCTTGGATTTAAAATGCATCTAAAGATTAAAAATGATGGTTGACTATTACTGAAGATTATAAACCCAAGGAAAATTGCTTTTTCATTTTCAAACAAAACTGATTTTAAAAAGGGAGCTGCGGGGTCAGGTAGTATGTGAGGTGACAACTTGAACTAGGATACTGCATATTTTCTTATGGATAAGGTTATTTGGAAGACGTGTGCTTTTCGTTTATTTTTTTCAGAATTTGCCACATACATTTCTCTTTTTTTACCCAGGCATAGAAATTAAAGTAATACCCTTGTAAAAGAAACCAGATTTGTTCTAAATTTATGCTCCTCTGCTTGAGGCTACGCGGCACCTCAGACACAGAGTTTATTTGATCTCTGCTCGTTGAGGGGAAAAAATCCTTTATGACTATCAAATGTGTCTCACTCTTTCCCCGTGAATCTTGTTTACCGATGCTGCCGTGTGTTTATCTGTGAATGAAAATGACTCTGGAGACACCGTGCACTCCTTTACCCCAACAACCCACATTTCTTTCATTTCATGGTCTTTACAGAGAGTGGGAAAAAAGTAAAGTGAAAGTACAAGGTCCTTTTCAAAGACAATGGTTTTATAATTCATGCTGAAGTTAGATGTCTTCAACTTGAACCAGGGGTCTCGCAATTTTTTTTTTTTTTTAATTCATTGGTCAAACCGTTCATATCTTGGGAGTCCCTTCAATAGGAACCCATTTTCTATTCATATAAGTAAAATAATCATCAAATAAGTAAACAACTCCCCTCAGTGCAAGAAACAGTCAATAATGTCATTGCTGTTGAACGCCCACTCACTGCACCACGCACTCATAACTTGCCTGTGATCAGTCCTATGTCAATAACATCCTCACTGAAACTTTTATAAGATGGCCAACAGCAGCCTGGTTTTATAACATGCATCTATTTCATAATATTAATACTTGAATCCAAGTCTTGGATTCTTGTAAATAAATGATGAATTATTTGTCCTTAACATTGCTATACTTCATTTTTTGGTGTGCTTTTAAAAAAAATAATTCAATGTTAGGTCAAAAAATAAATACGGTTTCTAAATATCACAGCCTTTATGAAAATGAATGCAACTTAGATTAATAAGAAACACGCTGATGCAAAATACTATGTTGTCTTGAGAAGGTTATCATGAATTAAAAAGCAGCCTATACAATTAGTAAAGTATATAATTCAAGTGGGACCTTTGGCCTGGTGCACTGTAAACATAAATATTATGAAATAATAGTTAGGGTAGGGTGATTATTATTTGGATTAAAGATTAAATCACTGCTATTTTAACATGAAGATGTTAGATTTAGCTCCACATTCAGCTGATGAGTTTGATAATGACGGATAAAGCACAAAATATTGTTATTAGAGTGGAAGTTATTATAGTGTTCCTCCTCTTAGGGAGTCAGTGCTGTAAACAGAAAGATTAAAGATTATGTTGGCTGGTAATAGGGCTCCATTTTAAGATAACACTGGGAAACGTCACTTAACCTATAAATTGCCAACTTTCCATTCAGATAACGGAACCTTGTTTTTGTTTTTTTAACAAAAAAAGTTGGCCCATTAATTTCTGCTGACATTAACTTTGGCTCTCAATGTCTTGTTTCTTTCAGATGTTGGGGGTTGACTTTGAAGGATGGGGCATTTGCGGTATAAAAAAGCGGGGCCTGGCCTCTGAAGCTGATGAGCCCAGGGGACAGCTCGACACGACACGCACAAACAACTTGTGTTGACCTTGTGGCTCTGGGCAAAAGGCCTTCAAGGTGTATGCAAAAGCCGTGCAGACAGCTCAAAAAGAAGGGTCTGCTTTTGAAGTGAAGTGTGTGTGTGTGTGTGTGTGTGTGTGTGTGTGTGTGTGTGTGTGTGTGTGTGTGTGTGTGTGTGGGGGCAAGCAAGCATTTTTTCAAAAGCAACCAAGGATACCCATAGGCCTGAATTCTATAAAGCTCTTTGATATGGGCGTCTCAGAGTATTTATAATTACAAACAAACCAGATCATGATTAAAACATTGCTACAGAGCACAGAGGTGGCCAGGGAGAACTGATCTGACCCTGTATGTGTGTGTGTGTGTGTGTGTGTGTGTGTGTGTGTGTGTGTGTGTGTGTGTGTGTGTGTGCGCTTGTGCATATACCTACAGTATGTGTGTGTATGAGCATGAGCTCGGCATTGAGCAACAGGGGTGGCCTTAGATCTCATGTTGACATCATCAACTGTCGCCAATGTGAAGGCGAGCCGTAATGACATGCGATCAGCATGTCACACCTGGCGGGCTGACAGCCAACAGCGCTCGTGTCTCTCAGCATGTATATTATGTTGGTGTGCACGTGTGTCTGTGTGTGTTTTCATCATGGCCACGTTTCAAACAGAGCATGTTTCAAAGGGAAGACTAATCCTCAGAAATGAGGCATGAGATCAATATTCCCATGTTTAATTGGATGGCAAATGATTTGGCTCAGAAATAGTCGGCACGACATCCCTCTGTCATGGCAATATAGGCCCACATGTCTGCCAATTCGACTCTTGAGGAAAGCGTGTAAGAAAAACGCAGACAGGCGGACGGACAGACAGACGGAGAAAGTAAAAAGACCGGAATTGGGACTTGACTTCAAACGTTATGATTGCTCCAGCCATTTAAGGAGTGGTTGGGGAGAGGAAAACCTCAGGGGGTCGTCCCATCATCATATGCCCCACTTGCCGCTGTGATTTGGTGATTTTTGTCCAGAAGCCATGTTTTGAGAGGAGCAGGAGGGAGTTTGAGAGGGGAGGGGAGGAGGGGAGGGGAGGGGAGGGAGGGGAGGGGAGGGGGTTGAAGAGAATGGAGGGGAGGAAGACAAGGACATAAGGAGCCAGGAAAAGAAGATGGGTGGGTGGGGAGGAGTGTCCAGGACCACTGTCAAATGGTTGAGGTGTTACCATGGCGACAGTAATGAAGGGTCTCAGGACACCCTCGGGGAATGGAGGAGGAGGGGTTTGGGCATGGGTGGAGAGGGAGAAGGGAGAGTGATGGTGAAGGGGATGGGGAGTGAGAAATTGAAAGCTGGAGATGGAGAAAATATAAGAGGCCTGCAGGCTTTTTTTCCTTTTTTTATGCTCAGACAAACTGACTATGTTGACACACATTACGCTACAATGCTGTCATGGAAATGTTCTCTATGATGTGCTGTTAACATTCACACATCACATAATTCTGTGTACACTCTTCAGAAAAAGCACAACTCTGGTGAGCTTGCAGGGTTATCTCTATTGCAACTGAATACAATCTAAAGAATACAAGAGTTGATATTGAGTAAAAAAGTAAGCCTGTGTATGTATATGTCAATATTTTTGGATAACAACTGGAATAAGTCTTAGTTTAAATAAATGTACCACCTATCATCCCACATTATATTTCCTGTATGTTATATTATATAAAATATAACAAATACTCACATAGCCTATTTTTTTAAAAGCAAACCATCATTAGAAGCACATATTTACTTGTTGCAATTAAGACCACATTTTAGTCACAAAGGCTTATTATTTTGAGGAACCCTTCACTACCTTCCTCTCCAACAGTAGTTCTAACACCTGTTCCAGTGAGAATCTTTGTTTCAAGGCTCTCACCTTTGTACACTTCACTAGTGTCTGCTTGAAATTCTAATGATTCAAATTGATCAACTAATACATTAAATATTGGTTGTTCACTGAATGCCTATAATCTGGGTCTTTCCTGCCTTTATATGGCTTAAGCCCACCAGCGGAGCGTTTTTGAGCACTGCCTGAGTGTATACAAGTAAAAACAACGTGTAGAGCATCTGGATGAGCCAACGCACAGGATGGGCGTACCGCTCATTATCTTCTGCACACATGCCACATGATGGTTCGCTTACACAGTAGCACAAACAGTGTCACAGGCACACACACACACAATGCCTGTTGCGCACACAGCGGCAGAAGCAGCCCACACGTTGTTGAGTGTGAGGTGGAAAGAAAGAGAGGGAAAAAGAGAGAGGGGGGTGTGAAAAAGTCAATGTAAAAGTAAGGCCATTTGATAAACAATACGAGCAATTAACTATCTTTTTGTAATCTTTAAAAAGGTTTCATAGTGGTTTTCCAAGTTGTTAGCTTTGCATGTATAGGTACTGTATTAAGAGCTACATACAGAACAAAGAAAGTGTACCTGTGTACACAGTCACATGGACACAGGCACACAATCACACAGTGGATCTGTGAGCAGAATTAAATACAATATGTTCAGTATGTTAATTATGCATGGAAACTGTCTATCGGTTCCATGAGCTCTGGCTCGGGAGTTAAATGGGCCATGGTCCTGCTGCTGGTGAGTTCCCATATGTCAAGAGTAGTAATATATTTTAATGAGCCTGCATCTCAGAGTGAGAAACTAAACTAGGGCTGAAAAAGATGAAGAACCTCTCCCTTAAAATAAGTGTGACTTCCCCAATCCAGGGTGGCCCACAAATTAAATGTACAGCGCGCCACCTGTCTGGGAAAATTTACCCTTAATATATTAATATACAGTGTATAGCATATTTGTTAGATCAAGTAGTGCACAGTGAAGTTTATCAGCGATTATTACATTACCATGTGGTTTGTCATTGTGAACAAAAAAAAATTATATTTTTTATTTCATCTATTGATCTCCTGATATAATACATGATATTATAATGTAGTTAGTCTACAAAAGTTACTGTCTCTGACTGCAGAATGATGATCCATAAAGATGATCAATAGAAAAACAAAAGACTGAGCTTATGATCAAGATAGATATACTGTGGTTTTATAATAAATGCATACAACTAATTTATAATTTACTTACAACGATCAGCATGCCTGTAGAGGGAGATTAAAGCCTCTAGCCTACAAACATTGCATCTCATGATTAGTAATGTGCTCAAGTATCTATGTCCAGAGGATAAAACAAATACATGTTAAAAAAAAAAAATATATATATATATATATATATATATATATATATATATATATATATATATATATATATATATATATATTATTGCGATAATATACATTTTGATTTTAAAAATATAATCAGATGTGCATTTAACGCTGCCTGTAAAGCTGTCTAAGAGCCAATAATCTTGCCCTGGAGGGGATTTTTAGATGAACTTGAGCTAATCTCACTGTGTGGTCTCAGTTAAAGTCTAAACAGACCAACACGGCGCTCCTCAGCCTGAGATTCCCCATCGCTCATCGATAGAGTGATCAATGCGTGGACATGTGGGTATTGACTAGGGTAATGATGATAGCTGCACAACCACAGCCACACACACACACACACACACACACACACACACACACACACAGAACTATAGAATATGCACACACATACACATACCTCAGACTGGCTCACACAAATGCAGTCTTACCAAACTGATCTCAAAAGGCAACTTTAGAGTAGAGATGGATTTACACTGAACGAAAAGTACTTAATGTGTGTGCAATAGTAAGTGTGTATCAACTGTGGATGTACAGGTATGCTCTTCCTTGTGTGTGTCATAACAAATAAACAGCACCCCTCTTGTCAATGGTTATTATAGACTTTCCAAGGCACCGCTTTGTTTGCTCTATAGTGACATGGCAGTGAGTGACATTCATCGACTAGCTTGACCCAGACTGACTCAGACCATAAGACAGACAATTTGACTTCATCAGTCACTTTTTTCTTGCTTTGATTCACTTCCATTGCCTTTGTGAAAATAGATTCCCTCAAACTGAAATTAAGACATTTCTGTTGCTTCTTAAGAGTCCATTTAAAACAGCTGGCCTTGACTATGAGTGGAGAACAAAAAAATAGGTCATGGGTCTGTTTTTTGGCAGGTCCCCACTGGACAAAAGAAGCAATATATTTTAATGAGCCCCAGGCCCATAAAAGATTAAATTACTCATTTATGTTCTGGAAAAAAGTTGAGGGACCTATGCTCAGACAGGGTCGAAAAGAATTGAGTTTTAGAGCATTGTTTTATCCTACTTGGCACAGTGGACTAAAAAGGCCAAAGCGTCTGGCACTATCCAGTGAGGAAGTATGATGTTCTCCTTCAATGTTGGAATTGAATTAAACGGTTTCTCAATCAAACCCTTTCTTCACTACTTCTTCAAGCATCAGGCTTTTGTGGTGGCTGGCAGGACTTAAATGCAGTAATCCAAAATCACTTTTCCATTCAGGTTAAAACAAGCCCTAAAAAATGATTTGAAAACAGTATTTCACCCTGCTCTGAAAAAAAAATCTAATAGAGACCTAACAAGAAGCCATTTGTAATGTGCAAAAGGTGTGCATTGATCAACAATCAGAAAATGCCCTCATACCAAAAAGGAGGGCACCCTAATTCATTAAAATAATCTCGCCATGTATTCATTTTGGTTTGAGCCGTGACACACATCAAGGCATTGTTCAGGGAGGCCCAATAAAAGCAACACTGACTTAACAGGCAATTGTGTCTGTCTTGCTGCGAGCGCACTCTTAGTCACGGACAGTGAGTTTATTGGGCGGATCAGTGTCAGGAGCACACACACACACACACACACACACACACACACACACACACACACACACACACAGGCTTTAATAAGCCCACACTTTAATTTAGACCCCGTCACTACAATGAGGCTTCAAACATCAGACAGCAAATTGTTCTTGTTCAATGAAAAAAAACATCCTGTCTTCTTGTCTGGGAAGAAAGACTGGCGGACAAAACAAAAGGAGGAGGAGTGAGGGGGGGCAGTGGGTGTGCAGCCATGTGTGTGCATGAGGGCATGGATTTGTTCTGTATGTGTGTATGTGTGCATGCACGCCTGTCTACTGTGTGTGCAGACAGAGCAGGGACAGGGAGTTGTGTGTGTGCATCCACCACCTTGCACACCTGGTGCTTCTACATATTTATGTACACATGTGTGTGTTTCTGTGTGCATAAGCATATGTGTGTACTTGTGCATGTTTTAAACTATCAGGCAGGGAGAACGGTGTGAGAGTACTCCCAGGCAAGAGTGGGTGTGGGTTTGTGTATGTCTGTGTGTGGGAGATGAAGGGGGGTCAATGTCTCTACAGCCTCTTGAATATGTTCAGTTAAATAAGCCGATTGTTCTTTAAAAGCTTAATCAAACCCTAATTAGCATAGCTGTAATTGCACTTGCCTCGTGGCTGTGGCCCATTGACATGGATTCCCATGTTAATTATTGTAATTGCCTCGCTAATGCTATGAATACTTCAAAGTTATGCAAATTGTGAGAATGAGTAATCCACCAAGTGTTTGAAATGGCTGTCATTATACACACATCTAGAGAACAAGCTGATTGTGAACTATTGGACATGTTTCTTTATGGTGGTTACACATCAACACACAGGTGAAGGCAGAACACACATTCAGACATATTGAACACATGTACACTAAAACACACGGGTTAATACAACAGGACACACACAGGCACTAACATTAACCCCCACCCACCCGCCTACACACCATCCAACTCTCAGATCAAAGTGTTAAATCATAAAGATGAGAAGCTCTCAAAGAGTCTAACACTTCAAGCAGGGTGGTGGTTGTATTAGTACAAAGACTTAATGAGGGCGCACAAATACACTTGCTCACTCACAAAGTCACCCACACACACACACACACTCAATGGCAGAGATGCAGCATGTCGGACTATTCTATGGACTAATTACCCTTGGTTCATCTCTCTCATCTCTCTTACTCCCTCACTCACTCCCTCCCTCACACATTCACACACATATACACACATCAATGAAGGCCTGTTGACTGCTGTAATCCCATGCTAATACTCCAGGGAGTCAAATCAATGTGACCCCACAGTCTTTGTGCATAAAGCGGCACTATAATGAGGTTGGTGTTGGACCGACCGACCGACCGCGCACGCACGCACGCAGGCACACACACGCATGCACGCACGCACTGACACACACGCACGGACACACACACATACATACACACACACACACACACACATGTATAAAAGGTTGATCTCTCACTCTCTCAAAGTGAGGATCAATGACTCAGTAAATGACAGGTCTCTATAAAAGTGTGTGTTCATGTAGTACAAAGGCAAAATGTAAGTCTATTTGCATAATATAACAAAATGTCAACAGTGTGCAGCTGCAGTCATGGTGTCTCACCATCACTAACAGACAGTAGTAGTAGGGGGCGGAGGGGCCCGTTGTTTCTTCACTTAATAGACAGTGTGGGCTATTTCTGTTTGAAATGTATTTCTACTTAAAACTGAATTGCATATACCACACAATCCTAAAAGCTTGATTTTATGTACATTCAAGTTCAATTGCATTTTTCTGGGCACATTCAACTGGGCCAAATATAGCCAAGCATATTTGCATAATGCGTACTGTACACTGCTTTAGCCAGGGAACAAAACGCAACACATTTCATTCTTACCCTTGTATGCATAAATGAAATGCAACTCTCTTAAAAATAGAGCTTGTGCCCATAATTGCATCACTAGATTGCTTACACAGTTTTGAAAAAGCTGTATGTATATCACACAGTACAATAATCAATGTAGGACATACAATTCCCATGTTGTAATAACTATTATAACATCATGCCTTTCCAGCTAATTTGTTTTTTTTTTTCATTTTACTGAACTTTTTTGTAAAAATACATAGCAAAAGCACTTCTTTATCAATCTTGTGTGACAACCTATTATCACTATTGTAATATGCTGTGAACAACAACAGCAGCAAAAAATCTAAAATGTGTTCCAACAGGGATGGTCACTGTGGTGTTGATGGGGATAGCAAAGAAAGAGGGCACACACATATACACACACAACCATATACATACAGAACATAGACAAATGTGACACACACACACACACACACACACACACACACACACAGTCCACATGGACAGCTCCCAGGAGAGTGCCACTACAACTTCCACCACTTTATTATTGGTCAATTTGGAGGCTTCTTTCACAGGGGTGACATGGCTTAGGAGATGTCACAGCCCAACCAATCAATACCACTCTGAAAGCTCAGGACCCACAGCCAGAGTGTGTGGTTGTGCGCATGCATGTGTGTGTATGTGTGTGAGTGGCTGAAAGCTGCAGCAGCTGCGGCTGGACTCTACCCTTCTGACCTGTTTACTGGACAGTAATTACATGGGAAGAGACGTCCGTCCAGCTCCTGCTGACCAGCTCAACTAATGAAGTAAAACACAGACAGGGATAGACAGAGACAGATAGATGGATATATAGAGAAAAGGATGGACAGATAGATAGATACAAAATAGTTGTGGTGTCCTTGTGCTACTGGTGCTTCATATCCATTTGTTTGTTTGCATATGTGCATGCAGGCTTGTGTGTCTGAATATGCCCTTGTGAATGTGCGTTCATGTACCTCCTGCACATACCTATATGCGCTTTGATTTGCCATTGCCTATGGCAGGATAGGCCTGACTAGTGGATGAACAAGCCTCACAGCATGTAAGCAATCCCAGGCGCGAGTTTCCCTGACAAACCTATTGATTCTATGGATTTCCACCCAAAGTTGTGATAATGATACATCATGGGCGGATTTGGCAGGACAGGCTGCTGGGAGAAGAGGTGGCAAAGCAATTTGCAGCTGTAAAGACTAAGGGGGGCAGGGGGGGGGCAACTCTGATTACTAAAACCCCAACAAAACAAAAAGAGAAGGAGAAATGTATCCCTCCATCTCTCTGTCCATCCCTCTATCCCTCTCTCCTTGGGTGTCGTGTTTCCTGGTGTGTCGATATGGATGTATGAATTTGTTACAGATGGATCCAGCACAATGGATTGGCTTTGCTGCTTTGTTAAGGATAAAGGGTGAGCAGGCATCATAGACTTTGCTGTGTTTAGCGTGCGAGCAGCAAGAATGGAGCTCAAAGATAAACCCATTGTACGCATGTGTGCCGTTTTTCTTTTCCAGGCTCAGAGCATCTTATCTTAGCGGCTGAATCTTGAGGTGTTATGTAATATTAAAACTATCTTTCACTTTCTGGCTGAAAGGTGCTTTAAATAAATGCATGAGTTTGTCTTTTCGCACTACACTGTTGTACAGTATGGTACGTCAGTTATAAGATTTAACCACAAATACTTTTAGGAGTTGTAGATTCCAGGATGATGCAATACGTTCAGTGTAGAAAAGCACACTCCTTTAGGATATAAAGATGAAGGTTTTCAGGTATTACACAATGTGAGCTTTGTGTATTTTATGTTTGTATCTCAGTTGGCTGGCATGTATGAAAACAGAGGCAGTTGTGCTCCAGCCAGGGCAGGTTATTTAGAGTTTAGAATGATATTCTAAGAAAAACCTTACAGTATGGAACATAATCCCCATGAGTGAAAGTATACCCCAATGACTTTTAATTCAGAGTTCCTGAACAAAAATAACTATCTTTTAAGCCTCTTAAAAATGCTGAAAAATTAGATTTGTGATGCGCCGGTGCAAAAACACAAGTTTGCATGAAAGGCAATAATTTATGGCCCATATTTCACTCTGATTAAAAACCTAAGCAGCGATTATAGTGACTACTCAGCAATCTTCTCTGACATCAAGGCATGTTTTTTTCCCTCATTCTAATCCACTACATTATAATTATTCAGTCATTTCAACTTTCATAGGGGAAAAATAATCATCTTTTGGTTATGCAAATGATTGGGCTGCTGAAAAGGCCCTCCTTGGCAGATGGCTGGTGTTTAAAAATGGGGTATGTGGTCATTTGGGTATTTCTGTCATAAAATAGATCATTGATTTAATGAAGTAGGGGTTTAGGCTCATTCTGAAGAATATACAATACAATTGCTTTACAACCACCATCTCTGGTTATATGACTATATTGTTTCTGTGTGTGAATGTGTGCATCCATGTGGTCTTGGATGTGTGAACATTTTATTCAACACTTGGTGACCCAAATACACATGCTTAATCACAGTTTGCTTAGTATCTGATTGCAATTATTGATGTACCCGGTTATTCATTAATCCAGTGCCATCTGCAATTTACGGCAAAACAAATTGCACAGAAGAATTGCTAACTGCAAAACGCTACGCATATCTATCAAAAGGTCCTTTGCCAGACCACTTGCTTACCACTTATTTCCATTTTCATATTCTTTCCAAATTATAAAACAAAATGGTTCTAAACAAACATAGCAATGTTAGATAAGATTGCTGTGAGGAGCACAAATATGATCCTTTTTTTAGTAACTGTCTGATTGTGACTGTTTCCACTCTTTTATTTATTCCTCACTCATAAAAGAAACACACAGTCTCCATCCCCTTTGTCTTTGAAAGAGTCTAGCTGCCAGTTGGTTATCCAATCCCCAGCCGTTACGGCCAAATCAAGATAATAACACCTCCCTTTAAACCAAATGACCGCAGCGTGGGACTGCCAGCTAAAATTAATTCCACCTCTGACCAGAGGCGAGAAAACCCTGCTGCTTAACACCCCCACACACACACACACACATATACACACTTAAGCTCTTACAGATACAAACAGACACACACATACACACTTGAGCACTTTTACGCACACGCAGGCTGATGCATGCACGCACGCACAAGCACACACACTGAATAAGGAGTAGTCCTTATTTGCTCTCGCTACTCACTATTCAGTCTTGATCACAAGCCTGTCAGCAGACACCAGGCTGCAGCATTTGGCCAAACTATTGTGCATTTAAGCAAAGCCTTTACTTTTTGTTATTTGGCTCTGCAATCTAACACTGAACTTTGAAATTATGAAATAACTGGAACAAAAAGTTACAAATTGCATGCAAATTAGGGAGACAAGCTAAATGTGGCCCTCTTTTGTCTTTTAAGACAAACATCAAACGATCAAGACGAATCACAAAAAGGTAGTTTGTCATCTCAAGCCTGGATTTGCCTTTAAATAGACTGACTGTTTTACAGGGACATAACTTAACCAGAATGGAAATTTTTAATTGCCTCCATATTTGAAAACTATTTATAGTGCATAAACCTTATAAAAAGCACCAACACATAATACTCTTTGAGGAGGTGCTGCTGCTGCCCAGCACGTGACCTGTTACAGGTTTTTTTCAATTGCTAAACAACAGTGGGCACATCTGGAGCTACATGTGCAAAACTCTATCTACAGTCTGCACTACCAACAGTCACCTGAGCTAAACAGTTCACATCAGCTGCAAAACTCATTCCAAGCAATACAACTCTTACCACACGTCTCAAAACAGGCTCAGTGCAGCATAACACTATGAACAATCCTCACTGAGATAACACACACTGTTACTCAGAACACAGAGTAAAAACACTAGCGTCAAACACCAAGACAGAAATTACAAACTTTCTCTTCTTTACAGTTTGAACAATTTGAGTTACTTCAAACTACTCAATAGTTTCTTTAAAGAAAAGATATAGATTTGATGTAATATACTAATTTTCACATAAGGTAAACAAGAAGGAATGAAAGTCAGCAGTTTGCTTCAATATAGTATTTCTCTAGAAATGTAGGGAATTCTCCATTACTTTCTGAAAAACAGTGAAAACACAGTTTTACTATAGTAAAGGTAGCGTTTTTCACATTTTGTTTTTTTATAGCTGTGTATGTAACCTCAGACATCTGACCTAGACATATTGGTATCTTTGTTCTTTTTTTAATGGTAGTGTATAATTGTTTGTAATTCTTATTTGGTGTGTTTATACAAAAAAACTGTATATGTTCACTAACTAGTTTAAAACAAGGCAGCTGCTTAGGCTTTCATCTGAAATTGCATTCAGCAGTGTTTGATAGGCACCAGACTGAAATCTATTCTGTTTTGAATGTGTGGTTAACAGTTGTGACAGCAGTGTGTTAGCATCTAAACAAAGTGCTGTGAATTCACACTGTTGTGCAGGTCATGGTTAAGCCATGGCATAAGTGTGTTGAGTTTTGAAAACTGTGTTCAAGCAATGAAAAACGAACTGGAGTTTGGTCCACATGCTGCTGTGCAGGCTGTAGCTAGCGTTCTGCACATGTAGCTCCAGTTGTGCCCATTGTTGTTTGGCAATCGAAAAAAAACTGTAAAATGTGTTAGTTTTGAATGGAACACTTGATACCACAGCATTAGCTCCCCTCTCCAGCAATATTGATTTACAACATCGATATAGGCTGGCTCCCTCTTAATACATTTAAACTCTAAAAACAGCAATATGTCACAGCTACTTGACTGTGATTCTTCAAAATAAACACTATGTTCTAAAAACACTGCATGATGCATGTCTGTTTAGACCCTAGGGTTTTGTTTTATTCTGGCTGGTTGTTAAGTGACCTTTTGTTAACTCATATTTAAGTGACATTCGTTCTCCTGTCTCAGGGCACACTTTGTCTTTGTTACCAAGGGTTGCTACTATTCAAATGTTCATGTTCTTCATGCTTCACGCAATCATCGAACCAATAGAGGCTCTGCCTTCTGCGGCCTTTAAGGTGTTTATGCATAGACAGAGGTAGCAAATGATCAAGATTCATTGCTGTTCATTTGTCTTCACAAAACCATAGGAAAGAAGTCCAGCTGCTGCCAAATTTGATTCCAGGTTCAGTGATTTTCTGATGAAGACATAAAGGATGGGAGTGGTGTGATGGGACTTTTAAGATTCAAACTCGTTTTATCTACATGGGTATATGTATAGGTAGACACAGGACGCTGCAAATGGAATTATACTGCATGTTGTGTAGCAGGATGAATCTAAACTATGTGTGTGTGTGTGTGTGTGTTGTTGTTGTTGTTGTTGTTGTTGTTGTTGTTGTTGTTTCTAGGGCAAGTCTAAACTCTGTCATGTTGATTAGCTGTAGGTGCTAACACACCAGATACTGCCTCATCTAATTCTCTTCCTGACTGATCAATGTCACTCTCGGTCTAGCTTCCTTTTTCTCTTCATCACTCCCTTAACGCTCTCTTTGTCTCTCCAGACTGTATTTCTATTTGATATACATACATTAAGCCATTCTTTAATTTAATTTAGAATTTTTCTTTAAAAATGGAAAAGGTGTATAAATATTTTTGGGCACAGTTGGGTGATGAGATGTCAGCTTGTTGCTAATTGTTTCTTTTCAGCTGCCAGAGGGTTGTAACCATTCAGGCAACAGATGCCGGCTGCCAGCCTCCCACCAACTGCCTTTGTGCCTCTGCCACTTGACATCTCCGTTCGCTGTGTGTGATGATGTAAATAATTACACTCAATTAGCACTTAATTAACAATGCTGAAACAAAAGGACAAGTCCCTGGGCGCAGCTCTCCTCCTCTCTCCATCTCTCTGTGCATTGCTCTCCCCCTCTATCTCTCTCTCTCTCTCTCTCTCTCTACACACACATCAGGGAAAACAAAACATGTCAGCTTTTGACAATGTGCCATCTGTCCTCAAGCCAACAGATAGGCTTAGACACACACACACACACACACACACACACACACACACACACACACACACACACACACACACACACACACACACACACACACACACACACACAGCCCCTCAGCGCCCATTAAGACATGCAGAAACACTAATCGGGTCCTTAGGCTAACATAATTACAGCTTGCCATGTTAATTACCTAACAATTAGCAGCCGTCTCTTCCAAGGGGCAATCAATGAATTAGCTTGTGATTCTCATGTTACGATGGCAGACAAGCCCTCCCATTCACGCTCTCCTCACTCCTATTATTCTCTGACACGTTTTCTGCACTTACTCACTCACACACATATATACTACTGTACCTGTCTAATACACATAGACTAGGCACATACATGGCACAGAAAATAGGAATTAATTCACACTTCGGCCAATTAGCTTATTTTATATCCCAAGGTGGATTGTAAAACCATTTTGCACCTACAGTAAGCAAAGTGGTCAAGAAATTCATTCATCCATCTCTATATGCACCTAATGCCTGAGGACAGCAGTTTCAAATTCAATGTAATCTAGGCTGAGGGAAAAACGTTGCAAAATAATCACGATAGAGGAAATTGAACAAATTGGGTGTCTTGTATTGCTCTTTGTCTTTGTGATTCCTGCTCGTTATCGAATGAATAATGAAAAAATCTTGCTGCAGTGATGCCAAATATGAATCTTGATGCCAATTTTGATTGGAAACAAATTGGTGAAGCAGGTGCAGTCCTAAGACTAATGATCAATAAAAAAAACTCATATTTCATCATTTTTAGAGGACCTAAAAAGCTATCAGTTTGAAAAATGTGCACCCTTTAGCAGAGAAATCATCCATCACTGCTCATATTGAATTTCCCATATTAAAACTCCAATATGGAAGTCGTATAGGCTGATAACACAATCAGATTGAAAATTGAGAAAAATTCACCTCCTGCCGATAAATGTATATCACGGATTAGTGCACTTGTATGGTAGCTTCCTCAGTAAATAAATAAATAAATAAATAAATAAATAAATAAATAAATAAATAAATAAATAAAACCAGATTTTGTTGACCTCGTGAAAGGTGAACAAACCTTGTGCTTTCTCTTGTTGCATTCAAAACAAGTCGAGCAGTAACAGTACAACTAAAATACTCGCCAGGCACCACCAAGCTCCTATATATGAGCAAACCAACAGCACATTTATAGAGCATTGTATTATTTGATGTATATAATTGAATTGAGCCTCTTTCTCTCGCCCTTATAGAAAATTGTATTCCTCTCATTACTCTTCATATTGCAGTGGATATTACAAGCGGTACAGATTGGCCTTTAGCTTCTTTTATTACTGAAATCTGAGGCTGGCCACATGCATAGGTAATTCATTCTTCCTGATTGCCTTGTGTTATATTTATACCTCAGTGCAATATGCATGCTTGCCTGCTGGTGACATATTATATACCATGAAATCAAGAGATGAGTGGCATAAATACGTATTTATATACATCCTGCTAAGTAGGGTTAAAAACATTAGACAACTGCCCAAAATAGATACACATTCTTTCTCCCTCTCTCCTTCAGCATCACCATCACAGGCCACAGTGGCCATGGTAGTCCAAGCCACAGACAGCTCTCTAATAGGCCCGGCTGTCTCCTTCTTAATTTGCTGAAATTGCAAAATCAATAGGTGTAGTCGTAGCCGCCCGCTCCCTGTTTTAGTGGGAAAAGATAAAGTCTATGGGAAGGCAATCTTCACTTTCAATTTGCTCCATGTTCAGCATTGAGGCCGAAGTGCTTATCACTCTACTTAAAGAGACCGTATGCCTGTCTCATGGTGGCCAGTACTGGTGGACAGGCAAGGGTTTCATTTAGTGTACTGGGAAGCTTGGAAAACAAACTGAAATACATAATTTTCTTATCTGTAGTACAGCCCAATGAATATCAGCATTAATTATTGCCTGCTATCCAACCTTGCCTCATTTTCTAAACTGGACCAAAATACTTGGAAGTAAAATAATTACAAATGTACATACAGTATTTGTACATTAAAGTGCATGTATTTGTTGATATGGCTCTGTGTGGCAAGAGTGTGTAGATGGTGTGTATTGTATTGGTTTGTGTTTTGAGATATGTGTGCACTAAGCAGCTCTTGTCAGTAGGATCTTTTGTCTCAGCGAGCCTGGTCGTCCTTTCCTAATCTCCCCCTTGGTGCTGCATTTACCCATAATCCTTTCTTTCATTAACTGCCCTCCTTGTACAGCGCCACCTTTATTGCAGTTTTTCACTTTCTAATTGCAAAGAGAAAAGAGCAGGGGGAGGTGAGTGTGTGTTTTTGTGTGTGTGTGTGTGTGTGTGTGTGTGTGTGTGTGTGCGTGCGTTTGCGCGCTGTAGAGAGAGGCTGGGTGGGTGGTGGGTGCTTTCAGAGCATCAGCATAAGAAGTTTTGTTTGTGGAGGCCAGGCCATAGTATAGGGGAAAGGGAAGGACAGAGGGTGTGGGTGGGGTTGGCTTTGTGGTTGATTGCAGAAATAATTTCACATGTTGTAGAAAAGAGCTTAAAGAAAAAAATTGTAATCTGGATATTAAGAACATTATATGTCCGAGTTAAGGGGGTCAACGCCATGGCTGCCTTTGGCAGGAAATCCATAGAAATTAGAAACAGGATTTTGATGATGAAGATGAGACAGGAAGAGGGAGGGAGGGTGAGCGAGAGAGCAGTAATGTGTACTTGTAGTACCACCATTAAAAGCACAATCATACCAATCGTGGAATTTTCTAATTACTTTGTGACTTCAAAACATTTTTTTAAATTGTCCCACATTATAATACAATAAGCAGATTTTCCAGAATAGACGAGGAGGGGGAGACAGAGAGAGAGAGAGAGAGAGAGCGAGGGGGATAGGAAATGTTTCCAAAACATCCACTGGTGGGTTGCATTTTAAAAATGTTGTTTTTGTGTTGTTAGCACAACGCAAAAAGGAGGAGGGAGGGTGGAAGGGAGAAAGGGTGAGGGAGAGGAATAAGAGAAGAGAGAGGTTCAATTTTGAAAACATTCGTACTGATGCATATTTATGACCGTGTGTTATAAATGCACTTTATGATAAGGCAAATAATTCACACAGCGCATCACAGACATCACTTTAACATATTCTATAAGCAGAGTTAAAGACTGCCTTGTTTGCCGTTTCCTATTTCACAATAACCCCTTTCAACAATAGCCCCCCTCTCTCCGTCCTCCCCACCTGCTCCCCCTGCCTGTCTCTCTCTTCCGCCAATGAACGCCGACTTTAGTGAGGCCCTATACTTGGTTACACACTGGCCCCTATTGGCGGTCTTACCACTTGGCCCGATCTAAAGTGATGAATGCAAATGGACAGAACTGCATTTCTAAAAAGGGTCAAGCTATTTTAATTTCTGATATTTCAGATTAAAATGAGCTGCTCTGAAATGAATTTTGATGACATGTTATTTTTATTATGTTGTGATTTAAAAAAAAAGAATTAAATTTTAAAAAATAAAGCCACATGCATGGTGCAAAATGAATGACTTGGATTCCTACAGTCTATGTAATAAAAATTGTACATTTATCTAATTTACAAGTATTTTAAAATGTGTGTGAAATTATGGAATTGATTTTTTTTTTCATCCTGTCATTTTCCAAAAAACATTTCACCCAGACATAAATATTTTTTCAAGTCTGAGGGAATGAATATCACTGTCAGAAACATGGAAATTGATCTCAACAGTAATATCCCTCAATTAATGTTGGGAGTTCTCTTTTTCCAGGGAGGAACAGTGCGTCAGTACATTTCTGCAGCTAAAATACATGATTATACTTAAGCCCCTGTAGTTAGGTGTGCCCAATTTCCACACACTAACACAGAAGGAACACAAGGTCACACGCTGAGAGAGTCGGAGAGAAATGGGCAGAAATGGAGGACAGAGTGGAAGACGAAGAAATGAGGACACAGTAAAGGTGTAGCATGACCATATTTTTGTTACACTGTTTTCAAATATATTTTAGAGAGTGGGAAAAGCCATTTTACAAACTGGGTAACGGATAACCTCCATGCAGCCAACATTCTAAAGTGTCAAAGATGAAGAGTGATTGTGAAATGAGGAACTTGTTCTTTTCTCTTACGTGATGGAGTCATATTATACCCTAAACATCCAGATCTACAAAGTAGAAGAAAAATATCTGAAACTTTACGAACCGCAAAACTACTGTACATAAACAAATAACATGCATATATTTTGATAATTAATCAACAGACATTTTTCAATCAAAAATTGTGACAGCCTCTAAAATAAGATGCTCTTCTGTGTTGCTTCCTCATGTATCATTGTTAATGGATATCTTAGGGGCCTGGGATGTTCCCATGGGCCATTGTTACTTCAAGATGAAGAAATTCATCCTGGGTTGCAGCTTAAACAGCAGGGGTAAGCATTTTGACAATATATAGTGTGAGGTGATAAGAATTTTTGCATCAGTATGATGCATTTAACTCACTTGATTTGACCATTAGCTGTCGAGGCTATTTCATCTCTGAATAGTTTGTCAATTGAAATGTCCACAAGACTTACTATACCACAATATATATCAATATTATGTTATGAATTGACTGTGATATGGCATGTTCTCCATATTTCCCAGTCCTTGTAAAGTAGTCAAAGGTTGTTAAATTTAAATCAAGAAAACAATAAAATGTATGCAACATTTTCCTCAACTCCTTCTTACAAAATACTAAAGTTAAAAGACTTAAAGGAATTTCATAACTATTCCGTATAGTAAAAGCACGCCTATTCACTCCACAAAATACAAAACATCTGCTTTGTACAATTTAAGAATAAATCTTTTTATTTATTTATTGTATTTTCAAGGTAATCCCACTATAATGTAAAACGATTTTTTCTTTAAACATCTGTAATGAAACTGTTACATTACAATAAATAAGTCTGATTGTGGCATCGGAAGCCAGGTGTAACGCAATAAGAAATGAAACAAAAGCAATGCAGAAGTTGTCAAAAAGGTTTTTTTTTCGTGCACGGCACTGAGATTGCATCTGTCACCACACACGCAAACGGCACACGCACATTTATCCTCAGCTCCTAACACTGAACAAAAACACCAAATGTATACATCAATACAGCCATATATTTTGTTTGCCCTGACAGCTTTTCAACAGTTACTCTTCCCTATGCAAATGAACCGACTTTCTCCCACTCCCAATCGTGGTGAAGTGATATGAGCCGTTGAATGTAAATGATTGGGAATGATTGATAGACCCTCCCACTCGCCGCCCTCCACAGACAGAGAAACTCAGACAGACATATGCATCTCTCTCACTCCGTCCTTGGATTTCTCTTCATCTTCTAACCTGTCTCTGTCTCACCCACCCACTTGCTAATCCACTCAGTCCCGCAGTTATACACATAAAAACATGCTAATTGTTAACAAGTTATAAACCATTAATAGTGCATTAATTCTGTACTGTGAGTCAATATAAGCAGTCAGTATTCAAACTCATGCACTCAATATCAACTTCAGTTGAGGTTTCAACAAGTCTCAAAAATTACTACACATTTCCATTCTTTGCTATAATAAATGTATTAAAATAATTTCACTGTCCTAATTTATAATAGCAGCTGCCAGAAAGAACAAAGATATTTTGACAACTAGCTTCCTGAGAAGTTGAATGTCAACTCTGTAGACTATAGGACACGACCACATGCATGAATAAATCAAATCAATGGACCAGGAGAGTTTTGAATAAGTCACTGCAGCCATTTTAAAACTCTCAAGGTGTCAACTTTCCTCCACGTCGAGCCTTAACGTGTGACAAGTTACTGCTGAAAAATCCATCTAACTGGTTCTGCAAGTTCCCGATTGACAGCACAACTCACCTTACTGTTGTGCATTAAATTTGACTTCAGCTGTACCGTACCTGTGCACGCACTCACTGGGATCTGTCCCTGACAAAGCAGCAAGCAATCAAGAAACAAGAACCATACTCAAGAGGGCCAAACTCGAGCAGGGGCCTCTTTTAACATACACAAGAATGAGAGTCTGTTTACAATCCGAAACTAACAAAACCACACGCCTAGGAATGGAAATACAATGTTGTGGACATTGAAGAGTGAAAAAATAAAAGATAAGGTTATATGGTACACGGCATGCCGACGCAGACAGACAAAATATCTACAAAAGAATGTATTTACCCGACTGTTTCCATCCGTTCCCTTTCCCAAATGCCTGACTGGCCAGGTGTGTGTATGTCAGTGTGTGTGTGAGCTACTGTTGGAGGGTCTGTGTGTGATTTCTTTCAGACAGGAGACTGGAAATGGGGTAGAAGCCATTACACTGGGAGAATCACCCAGAGCACCCAGAAATGAGGGGCAGGGGCCTGTCAGCACGCAGGGATGTGTGTGTTTGTGTGTGTGTGTGTGTAGGCAGGGTCCAGCCGGTGACCTTCTTCCAATGAGCCCCCCATGATTTATTTACTGTGCCCTTATCCAACCTCTTCCTGCACACACATACACACACACACACACACATACACACACACACACACACACACACACACACACACACACACGATTTCTAGTATTTCAGTGATAAGGTAGAATCTGCAAATGTGGTTTTTTTTTCACTAGGGACAGGAAGGCAGGAGAAAATGGTGTTTGGTGCGAGGAGAACAGATCTGTCACCCTATCTCTTACTGCAGTAGCATCTTATTTTCCCCTCCATTTCTCTGCTCTCTCTTTCCTCTCCTCACTTTAGTTCCTTCTCCAGAGTCTGCCTCTCACCCTTATTCTCCCATCCTCGCCCTCCCTGCGTCTTCCCCTCTCCCATTTTGTACCGCCCAGACTGGCAAGTCTAGATGCCATCTCCCGCTTTCGCTCTCTCTCTGTTTCACTCCTTCCTTCTTCTTTTCTCTTTTGCTCTCTCATTCATTTGTTTCCTGTCTCCCTCACTTTCCCTCTCTCTGTCTCTCTCTGTGAGGGGGGTGGGGTTTAGCTGTCGCGGAGCGAGATACATTTCTGATTGCTGTCAGACAGCACGGAGCATTCTCATTGGTCAGAATAAGCCAGGGAGGAGAGGCAATGGCTGCAGAAAAGAAAAAGATTTTTTTTTTCTCATTGGCTGCATATGACCATAATTGCACCCCTCCCCTTTTCTCCCCTCTGTTTCCCTCTTTCAGCAAAGCAGCAGCAGGCTATAATTTGAACCACCAGAGCCAATTATGCAGATTAGCTTGCCCCAGGTTGACCAATGACCTTCTCCTCCGTTTACATTTGTTTACAATATGCAAATTACTACTGGGTTCAAAAACTCGCTAGAGGGTGTCAAAACACCTTTAGACTAACATAATACTGCCACAAAAACGCCTCACCCACTGGTAGCTCCCCCACGGTCACACACGTGAGTGAACATGTGCAAATTAAACAGAAACAAATTAGCAGGAGATGCTGTTTGATGAAGTGTTTGGGCTGTTTTGTGCAATAAGGGCTTTTTAATATTGCAGGTTTTGCTCTTAACTTCCAACACTGAGTTCACACTCAAACATATAAAAGTAAAAATGACACTTGTAATCTTGCTTTGTCTGCCATTTTTTTTCTGACATCCTTCTGTCAGTCTCCTTCCTTCCATCCATCCATTCTTCCTTCCTCTTCCTTTTCCTTCTCTTTTTCACTCCCTCCATCCATGTCTTCCTTTCTCCATTCATGCCCCTCCTTCCTCTGTCCCCCTCCAACCCCACAACCCACCTCCCCCCTTGGTACAGAGATGGAAGCTGGTCTGTCTAATTAGCTGTATGGTTTACCTTGGCTCAGTGGGGCCTGGCTGCCATTGCTGGGTTTAAACGGGGAGATGGACGGGCTGAAACGCTGAAACCCTAGACTGTAATTAGAGACAGGCTCACTGAGGGCACACCACTGCTGACACAGAGCCTCTGTTACATCGCGCGCACACACACACACACACACACACACACACACACACACACACACACACACACACACACACACACACACACACACACACACACACACACACACACACACACACACACACACAAAATAAGGAAAGCTTGGGAGCCACACACGCACACACATAAGCCTGTGGCAAACATATACACAAAATGCATGAAAACAAAAAGGTGTGGGCATTAAGTGCACCCATCCATCTAGGCCTGGTCACTGACATAAAAACACACATACATATGCAGAAAGTTGGCATGCACCCCTGCACTCAAACGGGAGTGTTTCTGTGTCCCCGACGCACACACACACACTGCTGTATGGTTCGAAATATACATGAGTGCCCTCATTTGGTTCCATCTCTCTTATTCCAACTCATATTTTTGCGGTTTATTTTACTGTGTTGCAGCACGATGTCCCCAAAACACAGTACCAATTATGTATTTTCCCCTCACCTCATTTATTCTAGTCTGCTCTCCACCACTCGTTCCTTTTTTTAACACTCTCTTGCTTTTCCCCCCACATCTTGTCCCATGATTTATTACTTCTTTCTTCTGATTTTAATTCTCCCTCTCTCTGTTACGATTGTATGCTTTGTGGTAGGGCCTATTTCTATTTTCTCCTGCTGGGCAGATTAAAAAGACACACCACAACAAATCGGCCAAAGACAACACACACAGCCGATGCCACACACATGAGTGCGCATGCACGTCTGCAGCTGGTCTGATTGCGCTGGAAGTGTTGTGTTTATTTCCCTCAAAGTTAACTTCATCAAAACAAGGAACAAAGAGACAGTGCCAATCAATGAAATTCATTAATGAAAAATGAAATGCATTTTATTCTTTCTAATTACACGCATTGTAGCTCATAATTGAGCGGGGTGTATCAGACTTGAGATTACTTCACACATGCGTGTGTGGCTGTGTATGTTTGTGTATGCATTATTGTATTGTATGTGTGTGTATTTATGCAAGCCAAAGGAGTCATAGAAAGACAGGCATACAAAAAGAAAGAGATGGAGCTGATGTGTGGAGGAAAAAAAGTGATTTCAAAAGAGGACAGAGGGAGAGGGTAAAATGAGAGACAGACAGAAATATGAAGCAATAGATTGTATCAAATCTATTCTTCTCTGGTATTTTACTGCCCCCATCTGTTCATGCACAGAACTGTTTTTGCTGTCAGGCAGCTATACCTGTGTATGCAATGCAACCTTCTGTCCCACATATTTTCAACAAACGGCATTCACACAAACAAAACAGGCACGACATGTATAACTTTGATTTGAGTTCATAGTTTGACAGTATAAACTAGATTTGGTTGAGTTTATTGACTTCCCAAGGGAAAGATCTTGCCAGAGAACTCAATCGCAAAGACAGCATCATCACTGAAGAAAAATGTGTGAAGCAAAAGTAAAATTGATTAGATTTTATTTTGCCTCTGTACTTACTTCCTTTTCATCTGTCTAAAAATGTGGTGGTTTGTCATGAATTTATGTCAGCACAACAACCCCGCGGTTACGTTTCATTGCTAAGTTGTGATTGTTGTTCTTGAGATTAAAGTGGACGGTTATAAAGAGAGCATGTACTTACAGGTGTCATAGTGCTTTAATGTGTTGTGACAACTGCAAGGCACTGTCATCAACATTGTGCATATAGAAAGTACAAAGACCTTGGATTCCTGTAGGCATTCTTCACCCCCAGTCAAACAGACAATGATTAAAGAAGGGTAGATGAGGTGTGTGTGTGTGTGTGTGTGTGTGTGTGTGTGTGTGTGTGTGTGTGTGTGTGTGTGTGTATGTACACTGTTTGCCATCTGGACCTAACTGCCCTACAATAACAAATGTTCCAGCTTTCTGATTGGGCAATTAAAAGCAGCAGGGGCATTGTGTTGACGGGTGAGAGTGTGACATCCATCATCTGAAACAATCGGCCTCTACAAAGTAGAGGTGTGTGTGTGTTTGTGTGTGTGTGTCTTTGTGTTTTATAGGCTCCTCAAACTACCCCAAGCCCCCTGTGTCTCTATAATAACTCCATGAAATCAAACACACAACTCCTTATTCCCAGGTGATTCCCAGTAGTCAGTGGCATCAAAAAAGAAAAGAAAAAACCATATTGACCATGTGACTAAACCAGGAAATGCTTGGACCAAGGGCCAAGTATGGTGGAAAACAGAGAGAAACCTCATGAAAACCAATGATTACGGTAAAGTCTGTTAGTCACTGAAAATGAGGCACATCCATATGATTGCAAATGTGACAACATTTGGTCGCCAAAGAGCAAGATTGGTCATCAATTAGGATTTTTTTACTTTTTTAATTACTTGAGTTAACTAGAGATATGAATGATTTTTATTTATGATCTAGTTATTATTTCCAATGGATTAAATTACTTAAACAACTTTTAAAATGTTTCATTATTTTATTGTTACTGATCACTGTCATGTTCGCAGATACTGTGAAAGAACTATTAAAACATTTTGCCAGCATTTTTATGAGGACTTGAACGCAAGCTAAGCATCTAGGGGCCATTAGAGGAACTGCAACTTAAGGATCTTTACCATATCTACCCCTGAGAGTAAAGCAATTTGCCACAAATTCACTAATATATAGGACTTTACCAAATGCCAAAACGTCATATTTTATGCATTCGAATGTACCATTAGAATTTGAATGTCAACATTATGAATGAAGCTATTTTTTGTGCAGAAAAATCAATTCACATTTATGAATCAATTCAAGCTCTACTGATTCAAAATCTATTTATAGAATAGTTTTTTTCATTTTTTTCATTTTGTAATGGTGTTTATACTATCACATGGGGAAAGTAACTACATGTACAAACTGAATCGTTTTTTTTAAATTGAGAATTGTTTTTGAATCGAAAATCGATTTTGAATCGAATTGTGACATTTTCTGAATCATGCACCACTACTATCTTTTTTACTGTCTATATATACATTGCATATTACTTGAATGAATTATGTAATGAATGTGCAGCTCATTTCTTGGTCTTCTTTAGAATAAGACTAAACACATGCGTGCTCTCAATATTATCTTGTATATCACTTTATAACAGAGTTTTAAACTTTAAATTAGGGGTTTAGTCAGGGTTTATGGCTTATGAGTTGCATGTCGGACATAATTCTAATGTGTAATGTAAGATGTTTATGTGGACTATGTGGCAATGGTGTTTGCTTCCTCAATCAAGACCCACTCTCCACCCTTTAATATTAAAGCATCCTGCATCAATGTCATTAATTGAATCTGGTTTATATCAGTTGTAGTCTGAAGTGAGCTACCATCCTGTGTCACACCACATCGCATAAGGAATGAGTGACAATCATTACTCAGCAATCTGACAGAAAGTACCTTAATGATGTACAACCAGTGATTGACATCTACACATCTACACACACACACACACATACCAACTGTGTCTCTGACATTAGTTGAAATTTTGCTCAACTATCAAGTTGAAAAGTAGCCAAATTTGAGTCTGGATTTAAACTTTTGAGTTTTAAAGAGTAACTTAATGTCATGCATTGTTTGTGACCACACTAGAGTTCGGGTTGAGCTCGATCACATTAGTGCGATAAGGCATTTGTTGTAAAATGGTGCTGCGAAAGCACAGTGCGTCTGGGTGTGTGAAAAGTGGGCAAAAGAAAGATAGAGAAAAAGGAAGCAGATGTGTAGATGTGTGTGGGTAAATAAGTTTACTTGTACACAGTGTGTGGCCGAAATAAACCCCGTACTGAAAGCCAAGTTCATTTTTTCACCAAAAACGGGATTTTAATTCATTTTATAACGTCCCTGGAGGTAACGAGTCTCCCCTGGTTTTCTGACCAACATCTTTTTAACGTGCGCTTGTTGCCCCATGTGCGCTGATGCGCTCATCTGTTGACATTTCCAAATGCATTCCTACAGTTGCTGAATAAAAGCGGGCTTTCCACGTAAACAAGCAATACTGTAAGCAATATCTTAAATCAATGTTTTTTATGCCAAACCTCTGGATGCCATCATTATTTAAGTGTAAGTCTTATAAATAGGTAATTATATAAATTTGCTAGTTTGAAGATTTACTATACCTTTCTAAGCTCAAGAGATATAGAACCACAAATTAAGTCCAACTGATTACCTCACCAACTGTAATCTAAAAAAACAACCCATCATTGAGAGTTGATGTGTACTTATTATAGAAATTGTGTGAAGAAAAGTGCTCCCAGAAAAGAAAGGAACAGAAATAAGTAATTTAAGCCAATATTACTCATTTGACAAGTTGCATTTGGTATGGAAAAAAATGTGCTACATTTAAAAAAAGAAAAAAATAGTGCATATATAAGCAGGACTTGTACTTTCTGCAATTCAGAAATGAAGTTCAGTATCAAAGTGGCGCCTTAGTCTTAGCTGTTGATTGTCTAAGAGCATAATTAATACAGCAACTAATCCAACATGCCATCTAGCCAACCCAGAAATGTCCAATCACATTTACTGCTTCAGCTGGGGTTTGAAGCCGCTCAAAGCCTGAGTCCACAGCAGAGGAGCTTTGAGACCACTGAGTGAGGCACTAATCATGACACTATTAACTAAGAAAACACTAGGAATTAGTCAGATGAGGAAAAGTTGTGCTTTTCCACAGAGCTTTGTTTAGTTAATTCCCTGTTGACAAGTGCTCCACTTGCCTAGAGAAAACTTCCTTGAGAGGGAAAGATTATTTTTTATCCCTAATTAAGGCAACTTATTTGCATAGCTCACCAAGTCATAATATATGTTAATGTGCATTTACATTGGAGAGTGCTGCGTAGGCAGTTAATGTGGCCTAAATATGTCCATAAATATTATTTTCTAATGTTATTTTAAGCCTTATCATGGATCTTTTACATTTATTTTATGTTTACTATTCCTCCTCACGGTGTTCTTAGTCTCTCTGGTCTTGCTCAATTACACGGAAGTATAGATTTTTGACAAAGATGACATCTGCAATCAGAACATAACCAAAACATGACTGTAATCGTTGATGTTTTGGTCTGGATGTGGTTGGGGCAAAATGTAAATGCTGTGGAGTGTTTCGGATGAGGACAAGACAGTCCCTCCGATGTGATTGTGTGTGTGTGTGTGTGTGTGTGTGTGTGTGTGTGTGTATTGGAAACAGATCATCCTGTAGACCAATTTGTCAATGCAGAGCAAAGTTTCAAATGGTACCATGAAATTAGAGAAAGAATTTCACAACTGTGTTTTCAGTGAATCGTTCAAAATCCTAATTCTTAAAAGAATGCAACAATTAAGTAGGAGGGCCTTTCCTAATGTCCCAATTGATCTCTACTGGCTGAAAAAGGAGAACAATCAAGTTTAATGGAAATTACTGTTTACATCAATTCCATTCAATTTTATTTATAGTATCAATTCATAACAAGTGTTATCTCGAGACACTTTACAGATAGAGTAGGTCTAGACCACACTCCATAATTTACAAGGACCCAACAGTTCTAGTAGTTTCCTCCAGAGCAAGAAAAAGTGCGACAGTGGCGAGGAAAACTCCCTTTTAGGAAGAAACCTCGGACAGACCCAGGCTCTTGGTAGGCGGTGTCTGATGACCGGTTGGGGTTAAAAGGAAGAGTGGCAATAACAGTCACAAAAAATAGTAGTTTGTAGTAGTTCTTTGTAGTAGTTCATGGTATAGCAGGGCACTGTGCGGCATTACAAGGCACAGCAGGACATAACAGGACGTAGCATCATCATAAACCGTTAAAGTAAATGAATACTTCTAGGTAAATGAATACTTCTAGGTTCACAAGAAACCTCTAAGTAGAGATCTTCCCTATACCTTGCTTTCAAAATGGACCCGTTTAAACCCTACCAAAACCTGACATGAATAAATGTTTTCATTTAAAAGAAGACCTGGTGCATAGGGGACCGAAAACAGTCAGACAGGATCTGAATAGACCCAAGGTCAGTCAGACCCAATTCAAAATATGGTCAACCCGTAGACCCAACTAGAGAGAGAAGATCAACACTGGCAGCAGCATGATATGCCATAAATTAACAGGCAGTAAAAGGATGGCAAAGGGTACTCATTTAGTAGTCATCTTCCATGTACTTGAGTTCACACTCTCCATCTGCCATGCAAACCCCTATCCCATCTTAGAAATTTGTATGATTTGGATCTGGTAACAGGTCTGAAATCAATCGATGAAGACTTCTACTACTTCAGTTTAAGTCAAGTGTTAAAAAGAAATCCATCCAAACATGTCTGAGACCACCTGTAGCGGATCTTGTTTCTGTCCTGTCCTGAATGGTGCTACAGCTTATAGTGTGACAACCCTGGACAGCCACTTTGTAGAGAGAGGACAACTAGGCTTTGGAATTAACCCATATCCCTTTTAACATTCCACTGTCCAATGAACACCCGTCAATGCAATACCGGATTTCACTGAAATTATAATATAAAAATCCTTATCATTAAGAGCAGTAGCACACAAACTGCAAACTAGTTAATGTGAGGGATATTTGTGGTAAAAAAAAAAAAATTGTAAATATTAAGCTGTGGTATTAAGGTGTCTTGTATCTAACATGTTTTGAACCACTCATTTCCTTCACAATTCTTCTCCCATGAACATCCAAATACCAATAACACATTGGGGTGCACAGGTGCAGGGGTAAATCTCCCCTGATCACCAAGAGACCTGTGGCTTAGTTCCCAGTTGCAGCACAACAAACGCTTCTTGGCTACACAGAGCCACCAGTTGAGTTAGCAGTGATAGGGACTGCAAGGAATAGTACACTGGGCAAACCAACTGGTAGAAC
Source organism: Percina caprodes (assembly GCA_013375575.1). NCBI lineage: Eukaryota > Metazoa > Chordata > Actinopteri > Perciformes > Percidae > Percina > Percina caprodes. The sequence goes on along the minus strand of JABXJD010000196.1, from coordinate 380,587 downwards.
AACGTGAAAATACATTTTAAAAAATAAATTACATTTTATAAGAAAAAGGGGATCATAGAACTGCAATTGTTGATACTAATTTACTCATCCTATTCATTCATATGTCTTGATTCTCGCTGAAGTGAAGTGGATGCTAGGTCTATGATCTTCCCCTTCTCTCTGGTCATTTGGAAGCCTCACTTATCTTTCCTTGAGTGATTTCATTTGGCTTTGAGTGGTTTCGAGAGGAGAATAACACCAGATGAGCCCAACTTAAAAATCAGGTATATCTCAGATTGTTCTGGCCACCTTATGGATATTAAGTGTAGTGATCTCAAATGAGCTACGCTCTCCTCAGCTATTGCAAATTGTAAAAAAGCTGGGGCATTCTGTTTTTAAACAAAGAAAAAGAGGGAAAGAGAGACAGAGATGGGGAGAGCAGAATATGCGGTACATGAAAACAATAAGCACTTTCCTCTCAATCTGAGGAAGTGTTAGAGCGGTTTTCTGGTAATTGGCTTTGCCTAAAAGATGGGGAGATTGAAAAATGCAGCAAAGATGATGGAGAAAGAAGAACAGGCCTTCATTTTACACAAGATGGGGAGACAGTAGCACTAGAAAAACAGCCTACCATTTTCTCCTCAAGTGCTCTCTTGTTTGATTGCCCCTCCTGCCTACAAGCAGTGATTTGTGAGCCTTCCTGTAGCATTTTGGTTTCAACACCAGAAGTCTGAGTCACAGAGGGATATGTGCATGCCTCTGTGTATGTGCATGTCCACATCTACAACTAAGAGCAGAGGCCTATGTGTGCCTGTGCATGGCTACATAGAAGCATGTTTATAAACTTTTCTATTTTCATCCATGTGGCCGAGTTAGAGACATAGACAGTTAAAGAAATTGACAAACAGATCCCGTTGTTCTGGACGGACACCAGTGAAATTAGAAGCACTTTTCCGGTGATAGCTGAGCGTTACTGCGCAGCCTCCAACTGAGCTTGACGACGTAGATGTGACGTGAGTAACCTGTCTGAAAGTCTTCTGGTAGCTGTGCCAAGAGAAATCATTCCCAATCTTGCAGAGATGGAGAGCGTAGGTATGTGTTAGGAGATAACATATACACAAGCTAAATACTGCTAACTAACATGCTGGTTAAGTGCTAATTGAAGTCCAAACTGTCTGCAAGCTTACCCTGTACTATACGGTAATTCTGCTACTGTGCGACAGTAAGTCGCGTGGTTATGACACAATCGTTAGCCTATAACCTACAAGGTAAGGGAGCCTTTTATACATTGTTGTGTTTCTTTATAAATAAACAACGGCCAAACAGAGTCTTTAAACGTTTCAGATGTAAAGTTATTCGCTGTCAAAGTGGCGCCATAATTAATGGCAGTCAATGGAATGCTAACGTTAGGTGAAGGCTTCCTAACATCAAAATGGCGCCATAGGGAGCTTCACTTAGAGAGGAGAGGCTTACCCCCTTGGTTAGAGACCATATTCCATCTTCAAAACATACGGCAGCACCAGCGAATGAGTCACCCCTTTCATCTGCTTCTACTGCTCTCGGTTACTCCAGCTTCCACGCCTTGCCTAATGGATTTTCAAATGCAGGTACACGATTTCTTTCAAGACTTGACAGGCATTTTCCTTTGTGTTTAGAGATGGGAATCAGAAACTGAGTGGTTCGCTGGTGATGGTGTTTGTTGAAAGATTCTGCATACAGAGTAAAAACATTTTCTCTGAACTTGTTTGAAAAGGCCAAATGTGAGACTTCATGCACATTTTCACATCTGGCCAAACAATGGTAATAAAAGCAACTCTGAAATGCTTCCGTCTTTCTCTTATGTGCTTTTTTCTTTTTCCAAGCTGTATTAGACTACATTTAAAAATGTGCATCAGACATATCAGGAAGATGACTGTTCAGGATTCTAAGGCTGTTCTAAGAGGTCACCTCAAACTTTGTTTTCAAAAAATGTTGCCAGAAAACTAGGCCTGCACGATTTGAGGAAAAATATAAATCATGTTTTTTTTAGCTTAGAATTGATATCACATTTCTCTGCCACGATTGTTTTCTCATTAAGTGTAAATTTTCTTGCAAACATGAACTATGACAAAGCAAAACAAATTGGCAGTACCAAACATAGATTTCTATAGCACATTGCTCATCACCACAAGCCTGTAAACACAGAGGATTCAATGAAGAGAAGGGAGATCATTGCAGCCCTTGGGAACGCTTTAAAACCTATTTTATACAGTCTGCTTAAAACTCACAGGAGAAAGTAGCAGCGTTTGTTATGCAGTCGGCTTGTAAAATTAAATGAGAATCAAAGTCATAAAAATCGAAGTTATTTAAAAATGTAATCGTGAACAGTGTGAATCAAGATTTTATAACAGGAAACACATTACTGATAAATGTGAGCTGGGCCACTGATAGTGGGCTGGGGCGTGGTCAACACGGACAAACAAAGGTGTGTAAAGATTAGTGTGGATAATCTCCTAAGTGCCTTTCATATAATGTGCATTCAAGTTTATCATAATGTACATTTCTACCAATGTAATTTAACAGATTTAACAATATAGTCATGTTTTTTCTAGCTGGAGGTGGGAGGAAACATGTTAGCTTGGAGCTAGGAACGAAGCTAGCTAGCTACAGTAACGTTCATCAGATACTGGTGTGCTGCAAAACAGCAACTACTGTATGCTCTTATCGTAATCTACCAGCAATACTGTTGTACCTTTATTTGAAATAAATACCCGGTACATTTACAGGGTTCAAACTGACACTGTTGGTGTTTGATTGAAGTGTCTGCAATCATCTTACATTCATATCACCCAAATTATGTGTGCAATGTGCATCATGAGGATGGGTGCACTGCATATGGTTGACTGTGCAAGGGTAAAAGGCTTTCATCAACATCTACAACACAGCCTTGATGATGCATTGCTTGCTGACATATTATAAGACAGATATAATCAGGTCATCACAAAATGTCCTTGTCAACATATTTAAATAATTAAAAACAAAACAATAAACCTGAAAAGTAGCCATAGAAATAAAGTGCTTGATTTGTCATGGTGCTAGTGGTGGAGGGGCAGTGCATGGTCTGCACGTGAACTGCAGCGTCTCCAGCAACACACAGCTGCCTGTGGACGCCTGTCTGTAAATAATGCCGGGAAAAAACTATCGGCAAACGTATTGACAGGTGCCGATAAACGTAAAAACGCAAACATCAGCCTTATATATCAGCCGGCGGATAAAAATCGGTCTATCACTACTATGAAGTAAAAAACGCCTTTTTATTATCATAAACCATTGTATTTTTATTACTTAAAATTAAATTGACAACATGAGAACATTTATCCCCATCAATGAAAAAAAAACATCTATAATCACTGCTATAATTACAAATTGGCACATCTAAACAAAATCATCAACTACCATCAACAGTTATAGCCCTTATCGCCTTATAGCTAATGTTAGCAATTAATTGCGGTTAAACAAATACTGACTTCTCATAATCAAAAATCATTCTCTTATGCTTGAAATTACTCCATGAAAATCATATGTGGTCATTTTGTTTCTTCAAAGATGACTATGCAGCAGACTCTAGAATATGTGCAGACATCATTGAGTGTAAATGTATAGCATGTAGCCATTATGGTCAGCATCAGATAAGCAGTGACAAGCTGACTTGCAGTGCCAAACTCATGCTATAACCTGGATGTAACTGACTGTGATTTCCAGCGGCCCTGTCTGAGCCAGAACGGCAATGTCTCCTAATTAACTAGAGAGCACTGACAGCCTGGTGCCACCTCCATTTGGTCCCCACTTGAAACGAGTGCCATGTCCTGAAGGTTCCTGTCAGACCTAGTACTCTGTGAATGGTATGACATGTCCCTTCATGTCTTCATTCATCTCCCTCACTCTGTCTCTCACGGACAACTCTTTTCTTCTAATCATGTTGAGGAAGAAATGTGTGCGTGTCTGATGTGGGAGAGAGAAATGTTCATAAGTCTTATCTCTCTCTCTGTGCTTCATTATCTGCCTGGCCTGGAGAGTGATGTCTTCCTAAACCAGCACCAGAGACACACACACACACACACACACACACACACACACACACACACACCAGATGCAAGGCTTGTGAGGGAGAAAGAAATATGAAGGAAATGTAAAGTATGTATAGTGGAGCAGCTATCTAGCAGATAGGAACATATAACTAATGAAAAAACTAGATTGGTAAAACCCCATTAATTGTGCTGAGGGCGATGAGGTTTAATTGAGAACAAGGCCCAGGTCACTCAGAGAAAAGCTGTTAACCATTTTTATGAAGCTGGAGGGGGAAAGAGATTACATTGAGATAGACAGTGGTGTTCTGGCTCATTTAAAAGGGCAAGCCCAACCTATTACATTGACGTTCAGCTGTTGGATTAATACCTTTTAAACATTCAAAGTAGGTGTGTGACGAGACACAAGATTTGGTTCACGAGAAAAAGACAAGATTTTAAACTTAAATGATGAAATATGACTGGAAAAATAGTCTTGTCATACAAAATGAAAAATGAGCACTGTGAAAGGTTTTGCCACAAACTCAGATGGCTTCTCTCCTGTATTACTAACCTCTTCAGACCTAATAACTGTGGTGTCCCTCTCTCCTCCCAAACCAGTCCCTACAAACTATAAATCAAAAAGATCTTAATTTCTTACACTTTTATTCTTCCTTTTTCGCAAAAGATTTTTTTATGTAAACAAAAGCAAAAGTGCAAAACATTGGTCTAGATGACAATATACAAAAAGGTACACTACACATTTGATGTTGCCTTTCTTTAAATGATGTTCATTTCTTTACTGTTTAATCTTTTATACTGCACTGTAACTTTTATTCTTGTGTTTTATCGGTTTTATTTTCTTTTAACTGTTTTTTTTAACTGATTTTGTGTATAGCACTTTGAATTGCCCTGTTGCTGAAATGTGCTATACAAATAAAGCTGCCTTGCCTTGCCTACCGAAGACGGCACAGTGCACCTTTTCCACAATCTTTCCTTGCGATCAAATGTTTCCACACCAAAACAAGGAGAGGGAATACAGAAAGGAGGGACACAACAAAAACACAGCATAAGACAAAAGTGACCAAACACACACAGAAATGGAAGCAAGAAGGCTATAGCTCAGGTCTATCGCATGGATTTCAACGATTAAGCAATGCTGAACCCAGTTTCCAAAGTCTTTCCTGGCGCTCCATTTATGCAAGCCGTGGAGAGCTTCATATACATTACATGACATCCAAAAAGGAAAAGGACCATGTACGAATAGACAAGTCATGAGGTGGGTTGCAATCATTCTCTTGGCCGCTGTAAGTCCAGCAAAAACAGCACGTATTTGAGTTTTAGAGAGCTGAAGGGCTGACAAATCATTCAGAATCAAAACATTGACAGTAACAGGTACAGTATAATTAATTAGGGCAGATGTTTTGGATGCAATATTGTTTGCTTTTAGTGGGCAGAATGTGCATAAAGAGCTGAACATTATTTTCATGTGATGCATTTTCAGAGAGTGAGATATAGCCTATAAATGAAATTGTAGTGAATGTAGATGGTCTGGATTGCGTGATCCTTCTGGAATGTTAGGCAATACATCATGCCAGTCAAGATCGATACTCAGGCCTGGGCATTTGCGCACCCAGTTCATCTTAATAGGAAGGCCAAAGCGGCCAGATATCACCAAGAACTGTTAAAGCCTTGATACCATACCACAGGTTTATCCTCCTCCGTGGCGCCCTCTGTGACAGAATCCAAAGCATCGGCTCTCCCTGCCGCAGGAGGATGGGAAGCAGCCCGGTTCACGTAGTCTTCAGCATCCTCGGCGGTGGTGAATGCTCTAAACTGGGCGCCTTCCTTGATCTTCAGACTTGCCGGGTAAAGCAAGAAAAAATCCAGACCCTTGACTCATGTTGAATCCATGGTTTGGCAGAAAGCTTGGCGTCGTTTGACTGTATAGTTACTGTAGTCCAGGGAGAAGCAAACCCTCCGACCCCCAAGGGCAAGATGAAATTTGCGTGCAGCCTGTAGATTCGCTTGCCAAGTTGTGTAGCGAAGCAAGTTATAAATCAACGTGCGATTAGTAGTGGAGTTCTCCTTTGGGCACTGTAAATTCGGTGGACTCTCATAATCTCAATCTGAACATCTGCTAAATTCAGGAACCATTTAGGCAAGGAAAGTGAGAGATACTGAATAGCATTAGAGCCTTCCACCCCCTCCTTTAACCCAACGATGCGGATATTGCATCTTTGGTTTCTGTCCTCCATGTCTGCTTGCTTCGCCTCCATCTCTTGAAAAGTGTGGCCATGGCTGTCAAGAGCACTTGAGTTACTTTCCACGGTTTTTAGATTGCTCACATCAGATCTGATAGAGCCAAGGCTTGCAGTCAGAGATGCTAGTTAAGCAGGAATAGCAGTTAAGTTCTCATCGTTGTTGATTCCCACCGGTTGAATCCGAGAGAAACGTGGTTCGAAGTAGCTTTTCTGTTTCTCCAATAGTGCTTCTGTAATGGCATCAGTATCGCTGCGTTGTGCTCTATTCTTGTTTGCCATTCTGCATTAAGTAACTCTGACGAGCACCCAGTAGTAGAATATCAGAGGTGGAACCATATAACACAACTATTTGGCTAGGTTGGGCCAGGAGCTACACTTTAAGCCGCCATGTCTGTCCAGCAGATCACGTGACTCCCTTCCACTTTATTTATCTTGTTCTTTTTTAGCCCGTTTTATTTAGTAACAAAATAAAAGTATTTAGTAATTCTGTACTTTTGCAGGCCTACTGATATCGTGAGACAACTGTTAACCTCAACAAGAAATATCGTAATGTTTTAATCTCACCTTGACACACCGCTAATTAAAAAAAAATCCTAATCTGTGCCAGTTTAATAAATTCACCTAGTAGCAATAGTGGGGCAGATAAGGAGAACACCGTTCACAAGTGGATACAAGCACCAAATTTGGTGTGGTTATCCCTCTGGGGTCAGTCATTTGATAAATAACGTTGATTTTCACTTCCACTTGATTTCTTCCACATTTCCGGCATTGGAAAACTCGTATCTTGCCACATCATTTTACTCATGGAATATATTTCAGGGTTTTTACCTTAGAATCCTGTTTTTTGACTACGAGGATGTCACATACATATATCTTTTGTGTTTTGAGTATTTAGAGTAAATAATGTGAAACAAATCATGCATGAAACATGACATAATTCCAAGAAAAAATGTATTATGAAGTATGCCATAGTAACATGTTATTTACTTTTTTGGAGACACATACAATGATTGCATTTATGTTCATGTTCATTGCATTTATGTGGGTGACTGTGTTTATGTTCATTTAGGCCAACATTGCTAGTCCTGGCACTTATAGCTGCACAGTGCTGTACAGATAAGACCAAAGTGATTTAAATCCTCCGCGGCATTCTGCTTTGACGATTCTACGATTGGTGATAGTTTTTGTCACAAAGCAGCTAGTGTTTGCTTATTTTTACTGTACATATAGTTTGGTGTTTTGCTTTTGTTTGTGTTTTTGCTCGCCTGGCAGACACTGAAGACTCCTACCACACCTGAGGCACATCTCCTAATCTGGGGAGATGTTGGTTGGACAGTCTCCAAACACACTGGTAGTGCATCTCCTAATTAGGTGAGATAGGAGCTACATGGGTGTGGGGCTGAGAACAGGAGGAGTTGGAGAGGAGACCTGAGGTGGTGTTGGTCTAGATGGCGGTCAAGACCTGCATTCGGGACCTACGGAGAGGCCCTTTGGGGTTGCACGATGACGCCCAGTGAGACGTGCGATCAACAGCGGAATTGGACCCAGGATAAAGCGACAGGCTGTCTGATAGTAAGGAGTACGCCTGGCCACTGGTACTGCACAAATGCACTGACTAGGAGGAGATGGAAGGACAATACGAGTGCCATTGTCCCCCGTCCACGCAGGCCATGGTAAAGACTGTAGTCCCTTTAAAAACAAGAGACTGCTTTATATCTGTTTTAACTGTGTAAGACAAAATGCACTTTTGCTGCTGGTGAAAAGAAAAGCATATAAAGATAATTTTAAAACTGAAACCAATGTGTCTGTGTGTGTGTGTGTGTGTGTGTGTGTGTGTGTGTGTGTGTTCAAGACTAGGAATTTTAAAAAGAAACTTTGTCACACTGTCCAATATAGATAACCTTTCTTGGTCCATCCCAACTCAGAAGGACTCAGTATTTTATATTTCTGACTGGCATATGGTTGCTTGACTCCAAATGCAGCTTGCCTGGTAGGCTGAACTGAAATCATGCAGCAATGCTGCTTGAGTAGGAGGAATGGCTTCATATGGCCTTTGCTTTCTGGCAATCTACTCCCCCTGCTTTGCTGGATCGGTTGAGCATCATCACCACAAACTTTTCTAAAATCTTCAGGTTGCCATCATCCATTCTTGGAGGGTTGCGGCTGAGCTGGCTGAAGATTTCAGAAGCTTTGTCCAATATATTCCATGTTTGCCAAGCAGTCTTTTTCCCTATGCCACAGAATGCTGAAAAACATCAAAGCCAGTGAATGCATGAAAGCAGAGAATACTACTGCTCTTCTCCCTTCCAATACATTGATAAAGGTCATGTACAGGGATCCATCTTAGGTTCATTCCTTGGCCAAAAGCAAGCCACAATTGTTAATTGCTAATGTCCTGAAGAACTTGCAAAACATTGACTGCTATAAGAAGAACGTCTGTCACTGGCTTTGACCGTGATGTTTTTGCTGCTATTTTTGGCTACATGTTTAGCGTGGACAATATCGTAGTGTCAGCTTTCTCATGACTACATGGACTTACATCATCTAGGTTGATGGAGTAGTAAATGACAGCTTGATCCTCTTTGGTCACTATAAGCACATTTGATGTTAAAGTGTCTGCAGTTCTGTCAGCGAAGACATTGATCAGCTCAGTTTTATTCTCATCATCTCTAAGAAAGTTACGCCAGTTTGTGGGTATTTCACATGTGGCTCCATGTCCTCTCTTTGACCTAACTTCTGCCGTCAAACTTAATTGTTGGTAGATATCCAACACTATGACTGTTCTTTTGTATTTCACAGACTATGCCTCCATTTTGGGGAGAATCTCAAATGCAGAGTAGTAGTCAAATGTTTTTGAGCTCCGTGGTGGAAAACTGTTCACCAGTGCTTACCCATCAATAATGATGGTTTCTGCTTCTTGTTCATTATTGGGGGTTTTGTACAGAGACTCAAGGATGGCAGCCAGCTGAGATTTCTGTCCATTTTGTCAACTGTCCATCCACCATCATTCTGATGGTGCTGCACTTCGGTTTTGCAATATCCTTTGTGTCTAGTGAAAACAGATCCTGGCTCTCTATCTTGAAAGGATTGCCCATATCTTTCATGACACTGGTTAGCTTGTTAACTTTATCAAGCAACAACACAAGCTTGTTTGGTCTTCTCATGGTAGCTGGTTTCTTCTGCACCTTCTTTGGCTCTAGATGCTACATCGTACTGCATCGCAAAACCAAGCAGCTGACTTCAGGACCAGCTACCATCCACCGTCTCAGGGCTGATGGATCTTCAGTCAGACCTATTGCACCCCCACTTCCCTTGATGACAGCATTGGCATGTTCATGAGCTTGGTATATGACCACTTCAGAGAACTCTCTGCTTGATTTGTGCACAACAAATGGTTCACTCTCAAACTCTGGATGGGCTAGCTGAGGGTGTTTATGTTTAGTGGTGCTTGAGGCTGTTAAAAATGATTCTGCTGTTCCTGAGGCTACAATCCCTGCCTCCACCAGAACCCTTGTCCAACCACTTAACTATTGATATAAATAGTTTATGATGTTGAATATGATCTCATTGTAATTCTTGACCATCAAAAGATGGGGGTAAAAATCACCTCTTTATCATGTTTGGTTCAAGAGATATGATGGAAAATACATACTTTGGTTATGGCGGAATCCAATATGGCAACCACAGCTGTCTAGAGGCCTACATTTATGTTATGTGTAGTATCACTGTAATCGTTGACCATCCACACATCATCCTGCAAAATACATAATTTTACAATTGGTAGCTGAATTCTGGCTACTAGGGCTGCAGCTATCGATTATTTTAGTAGTTGAGTATTCTATTTATTCCATTGATTATTCAAGTAATTAGATAAGACGTTCTTTTTCTCTATTAAAGAGCAATATTAAATAGTGGTTTGTTTAGCTGAACATACAATAGGCGGTGGTCAATCCTGCCTAAAGGAGATTTACTATTTGCATCACCCATCATGCAGATATATTCTGATTATTATTACAGAGTTTGCACAAATTCAAACTCAAGGAACTGGCACATTATATTTTACTGGAATTGTATTTTGATAGGACTTCATGTGACAAATAATCACAAATACTTTATTGATCCCCGAAGGTAAATTCTGTGTTGCAGTTGCACAAATAGTATACATATCAAGTAGAAATATAAATAAAGAAATATAAGGAGTGTGGATATGTACGGTATTTACATAATATAATAATAAATTGATAGATTAAATACTTTTGATTAATTATACAAAAGTATACATCAGGTCTCTTAAAATGAACAACGAACCCAATCATCTACCCAGCTCTGTTTTTAAGCAGTGTGTGAGCTCCTCTCAAAATTTAAATCGATGATTTTCAGTAATGGAATTACTCAAGGAATTGTTTTTAAAAATTAAAATCAGACCCAATCCAAAATGTGGTAGACCTGAACCGAACCATAAGAGGGAGAGAGAGAGAGAGAGAGAGAGAGAGACCACCAACACTGGCAGCAGCATTATGCACAAAAAATGAATGAGGAGCCACAGTCAAAAAGTAGCAATACATGTCATTCTACCATGTCTTTTACAATTAACAATTCAAATTGTGCATCAAAAACACATTTTTTGAGTATGACGCACCACATGAATATTATTTGGATTAGACCAGGTCCCAGTTTTGATCTTGGACAGTACAAACCAAGTATATCAAGTAAATCAATAACATACCAACATTTTTAGATACAGCAGAAAAGTGTAGATATCTCCTCGCCATCATCTCTTCAAGTTAATGTCTCAGGAAAGAAACAGACCATACATCAATTTGGACACTAGCTAAACTGGCTCATTGTAATTGATTTAGAGATTTAGGTGACAAAAACTAATGTTGATCTATGATTATTTTAGACTGCCATATTGATTTTGAGGAATTAGTAGTGTGTAGTGTTAGTCATTCCAAATTCAAAAAACTAAAATTTCTTCCGAAAATTGCCAAGGATGCTGTCATCCACTGCACTTTCTTTTGATGATATGATGATGAAGCTTCACTTATCCTTCTAGCTTGGAGAGACGTGTGTATCTTAAAGGGCAACTATTATATAGCAGTTTCAGGTTAATACCTGTATTTTGTGTTTGTATTATGTTGATACTTTGATGTTCACAAAACACTGTTTTTTTCCCTCATACTGCCCATCGCTGCTGCACCTGTATTCACCCTCTGTATGAAACGCTCTGTAGGAGCGCCTGTCTCTTTAAGCCCCCCTCACGATAAAGCCTAGTCTGCTCTGATTGGCCAGATTGTTGCGCGATTGACTAACTTGCGTGAGAACTCATGAGTCATTAGAAGAAAAACTGTTAAAACTGGAGGATTCAGAACCGTTGGAAATCTTTGAACGTTTTAGCTCATGAGGATTTCTCTAAAATGAATTATACATGATGATAATCCAACATTATAACATTGTAGATATGACAGAAAATATGGAAAAGCATAATATGTCCTCTTTAAGACTGACCCATTGGAACAGCATGTGAATTTAATGTATGGTACAATTTTGCTTGCAAGAGAGGGGTGCGCTTTTACTCCGAGTATTTCCCGAATACGTTGTCTGTACACTACACAGAGCAGGAACACAGCTTGATTTATTGTACATCCTGTCCTTGAATGGAACGCCATTCCCCAAAAAACCATTCCTGTGCACTTTGCATTGACCAAATAACAACCAAACAACAATATTGTATTTTGCCAAGTTATCCTGTTGATAGAGAGTTAAAATATAAATCAGGTGATTGACATAAGGCAAAAGTTCTATAGTTGCATTGTGTTAAAAGAAGCATAAAATATAGAGCCAATATGGATACAACATGTTGGGCTTGACTTGGCTGTACCTAATACCTAATGTATGAATTCTTAAACTGGGGGATCATATGTTGTTAAATATACTATATTCTTATCTTGTCACCTCTTCTTTAGCTACTTTTTAATAAAAGCCAGTGCATCATTTTTAAGTTAGACATATTTAATTCCATTCTGTAAAATGTTTATTTTTTAAACCATGGACAATTTATAAATCTCCCCTCTAATTCTCTTTTCATGACAGAGAGTAAACTGACACTGGAACTTAAATTTAGCAGAAAGACTTTTGTCCTTTTCTGACACCTAGCTCCTGAAGTCCCCTCAATTACCCTTCACTAAACGTGGATTTACAGAAAGACATTTGTCACAAAATTGCAAAAACATCCCTCTAGAGCCAAAGTATTTAGTGTGTTTGCTAAAGCTCCGTGCCACACCGCAGGATCCGTCTAGTAGTTTGAGGTGCATCACAATCAGCCTAATTGGACAGGTGTTTGCAAGCCATTATGATACTAAACCTCTGTGTCAGTAGAAGAGCCCCAAATCAGCACGATACCCCAAAAACCTGCTGAAGCATAAGCCCTGAGGTTAAGATGGAAGAGACGGCTTTTACGTGTCAGGGTTGAGAGAAATTAAGATAGTGGAGAGAGAGAAACACAGAGAGAAAGAGAGGAAGGGAGATTAAAATAGAGCAGCACTCTCAGTGTGTGGTAAGCCACAGTCATCTCTTGTCAGCCACCCCTGGTGGGAGTATGTACCCCACACAGAGAAACAGAGACAGACATTCACACTCCACCTCAAAAGACTCATTTACCCAAAGAAAACCGTACATACACACATACAGCAGTAAACTAACACTTGCACCTGTTTATAAGTGCGTCCTATAAAAATATGTGATGCAAAATAGGTCTTTAAACGTAACTGTTCTTTTGCAATAAAAAATTTTATATTGTTATCAAATTTATAAATTTGATAATAATCAAATTTTTAATCCTTGTGTTGTCTTCCCGTCGACTAACTTTTTGATTTTGTGGGTGTAAATTTAAAATTGCTTTTTTCCCCGACACGTTTGTTGTTTTTTGTCACTTTTTTAGTTGTTTTTTTCCAAGTTTTTGAAGCTTTTTCCAACATCTTTGTCACTTTGTTTCAACATTCTGTTATAATTTGTTTTCTTCAAATGCTAGAAAATTGAATAGAACATCTACATTCAATGAAAGTAGTGAACTGATCATTCATTTTACTTGTTAAGAGCGTTGCATGGAACCATCCACGTAATGTTTTGGGCAATTTGGTTGAAAGAAACACAAATGTCTAATATAGAAACTTTTTGAAAATGGGTCAATTTGACCTGAGGACAACAGGAGGGTTAAAACTGACAAAAGCAGTCAACACCCACATTTGTGGAATTGTCATTTGATTTGTACTACTTAGTAGTAAACTAGTACTACTTAGCGGTGGAGCAGGACAGATTTCTGAGGTTCCATCATGCAGTATAAACCTTTTTATTAATCAGAATGATGAATCACTGACATTTAAAAACAACGCCTTGTGATTTATTAGAGCCTAAGTGACGCCTGAAGTGTAGCCGTATTTTAACCACAGGAACTTTTCCCCCTGAACTAGGAACCTTCTAAAGAACTCATTGTACTTCGACCGCAGGCACCAGGGTTTTAACTATCATTAAGTTGTGTGGCCTTTATGTGTGTCCCCTCTAAAAGTCCCTGATCCAAGGGTAGTATTTTCTATTCTAATTTAAAGAACCTTCAAGGTGGGTTTGTAGGGATGACTGTAGCTGATTTGTCAAAACCACACACACACACACACACACACACACACACACACACACACACACACACACACACACTTCAACTTAGCAACCGCTTCATTTATGAAACAAGAATCATCGATTTATGACAATAATCAGGACAACGGGAGACCATTTCTTTGTTTGATAACATTAAAAGTAAATTTAGGTTTGGCTGTCAGCTTTCTGTATCATTTAGAAAAAGACAGAGAGCTTTGTTACAGTCATGCTAATAAAGCTAATTGAATTGAACTTGAGAGAGAGAGAGAGAGAGAGAGAGAGAGAGAGAGAGAGAGAGAGAGAGAGAGAGAGAGAGCTGCTGATGCAGACGTGTGTCTCAGTGAACGAGAAAGATAAAGTGCAGAGGTGCATTAAATGAGAGAAGTAAAAGCTTATTTTCTGAAGCTGTCTCAGTGGTTACGATATGAAGCACAGTTAGACAAAATCTGTGTTGTTGTTTATGTGGTTTTTAGATGAAATGGGCGCGCAGGCTGCAGAGTGTGTTTGCCCCTGCAACCACCAACAGCCATCATCCTGTCATGTTGCCTAATACATCAGCTGACTAATTGGCCGAAATGCAGACATCTATGGGCTGAAGGAACCTTCTAGTTCCTATGAAATAGTTCTGGGGCCATAAAAAGACCCCACAACCTAATGTCAAACCGCAGCTAAATACAGCACTCAACCTCAAGGGGTGAAAAGTCAAACTGGAAGATATAAGTTCCATCCGAGGAGCAGTAAACTGATCAGGAACACACTCACTTGCCTCTAAAAAAAGAGATGCACACATGCACACACAATAACAGATACCTCCCCGTATTATTGGATGAGGCACACAAGCCTGGAGTGAGTCACCCAATGAATAGATCTTATTGATTTCACCTGAACGACGCGTACTGTAGGGTTTGCCTCTCAACAACTCACTCATGCCACATATCTACTACAAACAACTAATCCCTACCATGAACACACACACACACACACCACTCCTCTCCCCACCACTCCAAGCTCTCCTAAATGACCTCATGAAGTAGGGTGAGGCTCTTCACACATCTAGCAAAAGTAGTGAAAACAGAGCAAAACATCCCCTCATTGATCGGTTGACGGCACCCAAAGGTCAACAAGGCAGCTATCTCAGCAGGGTGAATGGCCCAAATCAGATCCTGTTGGCAACGATGAGCTAGTGAGAAACTCTCAGTACTTGAACGAGATTAGCTAATAGCTGATGAGTAATTACAAGCATTAGAGAGAGTCTTTTCTTTTTTCCATTTTGTTGCCCCCACAGTCTGAGTATATAGTACTGCCAAACCTTCAACCTGCTTTATATGGTTGTTTGTGGCATGCAAATCAAGTCCAGAGGCAAATTTAGCATTGTGTTTTTAATGTGTAGACCCATCAAAAGGCCAATCTGTGATAAAGGGAATCCATCTTTAAAACAATGTGAAGCTCACAGTTACAGTCACAATTCCAGACTATCCAATCTTGGTCAAGCATACACTACCTGGTTTTGTGTATGTAATGCTTGGATCCCATCATATAATTTGAACCAATCAACATTAGTGCAGGAGAGTTTTGAGATGATTTGGGTTTAGGTTAATGCTGGAAATGATGTAGAATATCACAGTATTCATGTGTTTGGGACTTGGAAGAGTAACTGTGTGGCCATCATATAATTTTCAACATGGATTGCATCACTGCTATGCTATTATGTTCTTCTGCTTGGAAATCAACTCCAGTTGATTTTGTTATATTATGTCAATTAAGTTTTACACAACAAAATGTAAATTTGAAACAAACTGAGTGAAGACATCTCTGATGATTCCTACTGTGTATTCAGAGTATTGATCACTGACAATTAAACCACCATGTACTATCTGAATCAAATATGTCAAATTTCTTGGTGTTTCTGCCAATGGAACCTCTAGCAATTTCCTAAATGCTCTCTGCTGTTCTTTTTAGCTATTTATTGAGAACATGGATGAATGTGTATGTATGTATGTATGTATGTATGTATGTATGTATATATATATATATATATATATATATATATATATATCATAATCTTCTGGATTTTTAGTGAAGGTGTATCAATCAGCGTAATTATCAAATGAGGAATGTGTAATCACGCACTCTGCAAGCCACATTTGTTCAGGCTTTGGCAGATGAACATTTGACATCTAATTTTTTCATGGATACAGATTTCATGGATTCCCTGGATGTATTCATTTATTTGTGTGCGTGTGTGAGTACATGCCAGGGCATCTGTGCATTGTGTGTGTTTGCATGTACTATGTGTGTCACTAGGGTAATTAGGAATAGGAGGAAGGGAGAGATCAAAGCACGCACTCTACACTGTTTCAGCTCTGATGTAAGTGTGTGTGTGTGTGTGTGTGTGTGTGTGTGTGTGTGTGTGTGTGTGTGTGTGTGTGTGTGATGATCTCCCCCAAGCTTTGATGCTGTAAGCTCCGCCGGTTAATGTACTACGGATAAAAATACTACACCATGTAATCTGGCATTTATCCCTCGAGAGCAGAAGCCCAAAATGTGACACATGTCAAGAGGAAGGAGGTAAGGAAAGGGGAGAAGAAGAACAAGGGGGAGAAGAGGAGGAGTAATGGAGGTATGAGACTAAGAGACTGCATTTCTTCTTCTTCTGCTCTTAAGATGATTCAAAGATTGACAGATTCTTAACTGTGCAGAACATTTTCCATTAAGAATTAGAATTAATTCAGCACAGTAAAACACAAAGCTAAGACAGATACCCAGTTCCTCAGAGATGCATTACAAGTGTGCTTGTAGAGTCGGTAGAGCTATAGCTACACATCACAGGCAGCAAAGAAGGATAGGGGCCCCTGAATTAAGTGACATGAACTTCATGTCTAAAAGAAGACATCCTCAATACATTTTTTAGATTTTCTATCTAATGTTAACTGTGACAAGATATGGACCAAGAAAGGTATGACATTTGTGTTTTGCATGGAAACCTTTTTTCACCTTGTAACAGCACAGAAAATTGTTCCATAAACTATTTGTGAATAACAAGCCACCAAACATATTTTTCAATGTTGCATCAGAGTGCTAAAATTAGGCAAAGAAACTTGCATTTTAAAAGACATTACTTTCACAGTCTCATGATAACGTTCACATTCAGAAACACAAAAGATAACGTCTATGTTTTCCTATTAAAATCACATTTACAAGCAATAGCCTATGTTTACCTTAAATTATGATGGATGGTTGTCAGATGCTGTTTGCAACACTTGGGGTCTTTATGCAGCCTGATAGAACTAGCGCTGCATGTGTGAAGCAGCCCCGCTGGAACAGCGAAGTGTGAAACCATCATGAACAGTTGAAGTACACCATGCTAGATAGAGCATATGATGCTCAAAAGATGCATACAGGCTGTATGGTGTAGACTGTATCCTATGGCTTATGTGTCTTTGCTGGTGTACCAGGCCTCTGAGTGCTACAGTTGTTTGGGAACTGCGTTTGGAATTCTATATTTTGTTCACACTGGTTATAAAGAAACCAGTAAAATTGAAAAGTGTTGCAGGCTATATTTTACCTCAGTTATAGAGCCTAGTAGCTGTCAAACATACCTAGTACCTATTCTATGTTATCTCTGCTCATTTTAAGCTAGGTCTTCTTAAAGCATTGCATTGTGATGGAAATATAAAATCAGATGATTGCTCATAATAATGAGAAGAAAACTTGTTCCAAACAGAAACTATTTCAAAACATAAAATGTCATTCCACAAAGCCCATCAGAAGGTTATGCTATGCCAGAGCTTTAGAGTAAGCTATAGATCCAACATAAACCAGTGGTCACTGAACAGAGAGACAGAGAAAGAAAAAGCATTGCCACTAAAAATGTAAAAATAGGATATGAGATTTGAAAGAAGCTCACTGTACTTCACATCACAGCACAACAGAAGAATGCAAATGTGATCAAATGGTACTTCAGCAAAGAGAAGCCTATACAACAGGCCTATGTCAAAAACTGTGTTATGACAGTTTGACAGCGTATTTACATCCACAGAAAGAGAATAAGGGAATGAGTGAGGACCACGAAAAGTTGACAAACTTGCACACAATAACAATGACTAACTTTAGGCCACAAGTCCACCGACACCTTAAGAGTATTCCTAGTTAGCAACCAAATGAACCCATAAAATACAGACTTCCTTAGCCTACCTCTTAGAAGTGGTGTTACTCTGGATAATCTTAGCAGCAGGATGTTCTTCTCAGATCGGTAAAATCCAACTTTCGAAGCGTCTCACTCAAAAGTCACATACTACAACAAACAGAAAACAACAGCAGTGGTAGCTCAACTGTAGGCTAAAACTGTTAGCCTACAGTTGAGCTACCACTGCTGTTGTTTTCGCTCTTCTTGCATGGTACCAGCTGAAGCGTCACAAATTCAGTTATAAAAACGTTCGCGTTTGTGTGTAGTTTTAATTTCCTCCTTCGTTTTTCGGTGTTTTTTTTTGTTTTTTTGTTGCTCCCCTAGTTATATTACCTTAACCTCCACGGTGACAGCTTTGCTAGCAACGTCCAACGACGGCCCAACATTGACCCCCGCATTACCTTTACCCTCGTGGCAAAACTTATTATTAATTAATTTAACATTAATTTAATTATTAATTAATGTTATTAATTTAACATTAATTATGACTGCGTGGTATTAAAGTTCCAACTACATTCAAGCTAGCCAAGAATGTAATGCAGCCTTAATTAACAAATGACTTACACCTGTGCAATTCCTGCTATGACGTCAACATGTCTGCTTTCAAAAATAGTCTATTAAAGCCATTATGACATGTTTTCAAATTTTTAAAAAACACTCTATTTTGTCACTTGCCCTGCATTTATTAATCTAAATGAATTACTGTAATTAATGTGTACTTATAACTTTAGATTGGAGCTAATTCATTAAAACATTACCATTTATGATAAGTTTTTGCTTTTGTTCATTAAAAAAGGGAATTTTTTGTAATATGACAATTTAAAGAAATTATTTGACATGTTGATAAATATGCTTTGTAGCTGACATTTAAATGAAAGATTAGGTCTGTGGTTATGGAACTACCACCAGCATTAGTCTAACTTATCCTAACATTGGCACAATCACTGGAAACACAGGGAAACAAGCAGACTGGCTCTGTTAAAAGGTAACAAAATATACCTACTAATACCTTTAAAACTCAATAATTAACATGTACAGGGGTTATGTTCCAGACTATTTTTTGACCAGTTGCCAGAAAACTAGCAGATACTTTACTGGTCCTGGCCAAGAAATGATGCCAAGTTAAGTTAGCTTGATGCTGATAACTTTATAATAAGCATAGAAGCATGAGAGCGGTATCAATCTTCACATCTAACTCTCGGCAAGAAAGCAAATAAAAATATTTGCCAAAATGTAGAGCTTTTACTTTGTGCCAGGATTCAGGGTGGAAAGATGTGCAAATAAACCCACACAAAAGTAAAAACGTAAAGAGACCACTTGAGCTCCACACAGAACAATCCTCATAAGCTTCAAATCCAGAAGCTACTTACAGTTTTTTAGAATCGCTATGATAGATTCTTCAATACATTTAACAAGTTTCCTAAACTCTTAACGCACCAACACACCTAAAACACAAAATTGGCAAAACTGTTAATTTCATGCTCAAATTCACACATTGTAAACTAAACTCCAAAACTAATTTTCAAAATACAATAATACACTAACACAACACACTATGTCTAACAAAACACTGCAAACATGTTTCAAAATCAAACAATTATTCAAAACACTCACACATGTTCTCTTCCAACAGGAACATTTAGTCAATCATAACACAATGACAAAAAAAACACTATCATCAGCTGAAATTACAGAAACTGCATTATTTTAGATGTGTCAGGTATGCCCTTATACAATAGACAGTATATTGTATTGATCATAGATTGTGTTTTGCACATGGATTTTGTTTCTTTTGTTGAAGAAATTAAATACAAAAATGAATGACCATTTCAGAGTAGCTTTATAGAATGTACAGTTTATGAAAAAAGACAGATAGAATTGCTGCAGTAAAGACTTTATTTGCAGAAGGACATTACTGCAAGATATGCAAACAGAAAGAACACCGGAATAATAATTAAAAAAAAGTAATCTTCTAATCTGCTCGGTCTTCTGCATTTGGCCACATGTTCTCATCCACATCACACCTGATAGCTTCTCCGGCAAGGCATCGTGGGAAGAATCTTTTGCATGCCTTATCCACCCCTGGCAGTGTTCAGCTGTGATGTCTTGGCATGCAGCATCCATTGCATCCAGGAGGGACATTTGGTCATGCGGACGATGGTCAAAAACCTTCCATCTCCAGGCTGAGAAAAACTCCTCAATGGGGTTGAGGAAAGGAGAGTAAGGGGCAAGGAAATGGGACATCATCCTTGGATGGGCGTCAAACCAGGCTGTGATTGGACGGGAATGGTGGAATGCCACATTGTCCCATGTGATCACATATATTGGCAAGTGGTCTCCCACCTGCCCCCTTTCTACCTCTGGCACCAGTCTTTCGTGCAGGTCTTCTAAAAACAGAAGAAGGCGGTCGGTTTTGTAAGGGCCAATCTCACATTTACAGTTTTTTAGAATCGCTATGATAGATTCTTCAATACATTTAACAAGTTTCCTAAACTCTTAACGCACCAACACACCTAAAACACAAAATTGGCAAAACTGTTAATTTCATGCTCAAATTCACACATTGTAAACTAAACTCCAAAACTAATTTTCAAAATACAATAATACACTAACACAACACACTATGTCTAACAAAACACTGCAAACATGTTTCAAAATCAAACAATTATTCAAAACACTCACACATGTTCTCTTCCAACAGGAACATTTAGTCAATCATAACACAATGACAAAAAAAACACTATCATCAGCTGAAATTACAGAAACTGCATTATTTTAGATGTGTCAGGTATGCCCTTATACAATAGACAGTATATTGTATTGATCATAGATTGTGTTTTGCACATGGATTTTGTTTCTTTTGTTGAAGAAATTAAATACAAAAAATGAATGACCATTTCAGAGTAGCTTTATAGAATGTACAGTTTATGAAAAAAAGACAGATAGAATTGCTGCAGTAAAGACTTTATTTGCAGAAGGACATTACTGCAAGATATGCAAACAGAAAGAACACCGGAATAATAATTAAAAAAAAAAGTAATCTTCTAATCTGCTCGGTCTTCTGCATTTGGCCACATGTTCTCATCCACATCACACCTGATAGCTTCTCCGGCAAGGCATCGTGGGAAGAATCTTTTTGCATGCCTTATCCACCCCTGGCAGTGTTCAGCTGTGATGTCTTGGCATGCAGCATCCATTGCATCCAGGAGGGACATTTGGTCATGCGGACGATGGTCAAAAACCTTCCATCTCCAGGCTGAGAAAAACTCCTCAATGGGGTTGAGGAAAGGAGAGTAAGGGGCAAGGAAATGGGACATCATCCTTGGATGGGCGTCAAACCAGGCTGTGATTGGACGGGAATGGTGGAATGCCACATTGTCCCATGTGATCACATATATTGGCAAGTGGTCTCCCACCTGCCCCCTTTCTACCTCTGGCACCAGTCTTTCGTGCAGGTCTTCTAAAAACAGAAGAAGGCGGTCGGTTTTGTAAGGGCCAATCTCACATTTATGCAGGAGTGCACCATTGTTGGAGATTGCGGCGCACATGGTGATGTTGGCTCCAATAACTTCAATACTTCAATAAGCTGTTTCTCATTAGCAATGGAATAAAAAACAGGGAATATATTTGTGTTTCAATTCAATATCAATAGTTGTTCACTTTGACTTTAGCCTGTAAGGTTAGGTTTAGAACATGGTGTTATCAGTTCTGACATACAGTGTTAAAGCATTGGTAAATTTGGCAGTAAAAATCAATTGTTTTGGTCTTGTTTGAGCTTGAGTGTAAAATGAGTTTAAGCATTTTAAATTTGTGTTAATTGTATGCATTATGTGTTAAAGCAACAAGAAATGCGTTAATAGTATAGCTCACACATGTGGATGTAGTGCTAACTGTGTTAAGAGTTTTGGAAAATTGTTAAAAGTATTGAAAAACTGTCATAGCAATCGTAAAAAACTGTAATTTGAGCAGCAGTAATCTGTAACCATTGATATCTCCAATGCAATGTTTGCCATTTCACTGTAGCAACACCTGAAAGAAACCAATCTCACCTGAGCCCTTCAAAAAATTTAGCTATCCAAACAAAGTAAATGATTGTTATTTTTTGTTTACTATTATATTTAGGACAGCCTTCAAGTTCTATCTTTGCATGCACAATAAAACGTTTCATCTAACCTGAGAAAAAAACATTTTAGCATGAAAACATGTTATTTATAGATATTGGCATATAGTCAGTTGCAACTTTTACATCAAATTCACAATAAATGACAATGTTGCTGAAAAGATATTCTTATTCAGCAAGGGAGAATGGGAGGAGCACATTTAAAAATGGTGGCCGGTGAATAAATGAGAAGGGAAGTCTATCTACCTGAGATATAAAGGACCTGCATTAATGAAGAGGGAAATGAGTGAACGAGTGCGTGAGTGAGTGAGACAGCTAGTGTGTGGGTGTTCGAGGTATAGCAAGTGTGTAACTGAGCGAACAAGTGAGGGAGAGTGAGCCTATACAGAGCTACCTATCAGGGGTGGGAGAAGAAGATAGCTAGGCATGAAGACCATACGTCAGTGGGCCCTAATTGAGCGCTTCTCCTTCCTTCTCCACTTGCTCCTGACATATCGCCCCAGGGGTCTATTGGGAGAATGCCGCCTTCACGGCACGTAGAAAACGAGAGCGATGGATGATGAGGGGAGCAGAGGGTGATGCTTGTCGTTTCTCCTTCCCTGGGTTCTCGCCCCCAGCCCTCATGACTTCAGGCTGATGTTTCTCCAATTTTTGAAGAACTGAAGTTGCCAACTCTGCTTTCTCTTAAACACTGCAGATGGTTGTGGCTTGAAAGGCTAGAGTGGCAGAGTTGTGACCACAAAACCGCTCACTCAAATATCCTGGGCAGGCTATGAAAACCTGGGCAGGAGTTGGCAGAATATTCCTCTTGAGCAAGGCACTAGTAGAGTTGGTAATGGCAGAGATAATCCAAAGGTTGTGTCTCTGCTTGAAATGTGTACCCCATGTAACTAAGGGATATCAAGACATATTTACCTAATTCACCCTCTTATAACAGTTGTCATTTCCCCAGGTGGGGTATATGTTTTTCTCTTTCTTGTGTTTCAAGTGGCCATTTCTGTTGTTATGGATGAGGTCTAATGCTCATGTCAATTTAATTTATTTGTTTGTGAGATTTTTACTGATAAATACAGCCTTTTTACCCAGCAAAGTTACGTGTCACCTGTTTAAGGTCATCAAAATAGACTTTGGTGCTTTAAGCTTGTTTATTTGTAGTAAGAACATAGATTATGTCAGACAGCATGAGCCTTAAAGGTCCCATGGCATGAAAACTTCACTTTATGAGGTTTTTAACATTATTATGTGTTCCCCCAGCCTGCCTATGGTCTCTTAGTGGCTAGAAATGGTGAAGGTGTAAACCGAGTCCTGGTTATCATCATCATCAACATCATGTCTTTCAAACGAGCAAAGTGGCAGTTTGTCAAGGCCACACCCCTACCCTCCACCTTGCCCCCCGTCCTCTCCTCCTCAATAGCTACAGACACAGAATGGCAGGAAAGCTCATTGTGAGACTGGCTCTAGTGGCTGTACTTCCGCACCAAGGCTGAATTTCGGGAAAGAAACAGAGTATTAGAGGACCACTAAGATCTATATAAAAGCATCCAAAAAGCACCATGTCATGGGACCTTTAAATACACTGGAACTGACCCAGTACCAAGGGGTTGTTTTGATTCTAATGTTGGATTATTTACCCAAACTAAAATAAAGTTTATTTTGACCCAGAGTTAAACACAACAAGCTCAAGTTTAATCTTATAGCTATGCCCAATGTATTGTTAATTGTTTAAAATAATAACAAATACATATATGTAAGTTTGAATAAATGATACAAGGTTGCAACCGTGTTTGGGTAAATAACCTAGCAGTAAACACTAGGTCAACATTGTCTTTGTTTTCTACCCATTAGCACTGGGTAAAGTTAACCCAGTATTGCAATAAGGGTTAATTTAAACAATGTTAAACTCAGCTGATCATAATCGATACAACTTAGGTGGTAATTTTCACATTTAAACAGATTAGCCTACCTGAAAACTTGGCTTTCTGTTGTAAATATAAGAAAGAGGTTTAATAAGCAGCAGACATTCTCAAAAAAGAGACAAAGAAAGCTTTTAATTGTATTATTTGATCAGCTACAATTCAAATACATTCATACATTTCTATCATTTTGCGCCATGGAATAAAAGCTTTGAAACACAAATGCTGAATACATCATGAAACCGATTTTGTCAGACCATTTCAGCAATGAGAAGCAGGTGAAGTGCAGAGTAAGGTTGAGAGGTGTGCACACATACACATTCTCACACACACACACACACACACACACACACACACACACAAACTGCTTTGTTCCCCGGGTAGACTATGGAGCCGTCGAAACCACTCTGATTCTGAATTAGCTCTGATTGGCTGTCATTGCAGTGTGTCCCACACAGCTGAGACCACTCAACACACACACACACACACACACACACACACACACACACACACACACACACACACACACACACACACACAATTTTGTGGTCTGCGCATGATGTTTCACCAAACTGAGTTTTTTAGGGCTGTTTTAAGAGCGGTATGAGTATAAATGAGCATGTGCATGTGTGTGTGTGTGTGTGTGTGTGTGTGTGTGTGTGTGCATGTGTGTTTACGACTGTGTACATCTTTATGACTGCAGTAAATGTATGTATGCAATGTATTCAAATTTTCAGATGGTTGCAAAGTGTTTGCTATTTTAACATTTCACACTACAAATATCTACAAAAAATATGTTACATATACATATTGTAAAATAATGCATTGTGTCTTTTCCACCACTGTTCTGGTATTGCTATCTTTCGGCACCCTCATGGTTTGCCACGTATGATTGAAAAGGCCAGAACCATTTAAAATCATTTCAGAGTGAAATAGATTAAGTGTGAGAAAGTCCAGGTATTTGCAGAAATGATCTGTATGTACTGGATGTGTTGTACTGTGATTCACTAAATTCCACTCATACGGCACTAAAAAACTACTAGTTGACAAAAGCCTGATTTAAACTGGGAAAATGGTTCTGTATCACCACTACAGAATTCATCCAAAAAAAGCTTGGACCAACGGAGAGTAAAGGAAAGCCTTTGTTTGAACATCTACTCATCTATTTAATTAAGAATCTATACAGGTTTTCTATAAATGCCACTCTGACACCACAAGTGTGCATGCTAAGTAAAATCTGGGTCCAAAAAAAGCAGACCTGCCCACCACCAAAGGGATTCCACTGTGCCAGCAAAGACTTGTGTGGCTAAATCCGCAGGGGTTTACCAGTCTTGCCAACTCAGTTTGGGTTGGATGCCCATCCAACAAGCCTACTTCTCTGGTTACAAATGTGTCTCAGTAAGCATCGTTCTTGTTCGGAAACTCCGAAGTTGTTGGGAGCAGCAAAAATAAGCAAAAGAGAAAGCGAGACGAGGTGTAAAAAAGAAAAAGAAAAAGAAAAAAATAATTCTATTGAATTTTTCAAACCAAAGCTGGATTCCATCTAAAGAGGCCTCAGGATCAGGTTTCTCTACAAACAGCAGCACATGTATCCAAAAGTGTGCGATTAAGACAGAAAGCAGAATTTTCTCTGAAACAGACACACATGTGCAGTTACATGCATAAACACACGCATCAATGCAGTTGGGCATGCATGTAGTGTGTGTGTGTGTGTGTGTGTGTGTGTGTGTTGGGGGATATGCAGAATCCTAAATCCTACTCATTGCCATGCCAATTGTCTGTAATCTCAGAAAAAAACTTCCCTCCCCAGTGTGCCTCTTCTTTATCAGTGATGTATGACTATCCTCTAGTGGTTATATACAAGACTGCACTCAGGATATCTGTAGGAAGACTCAGCACACAGTAGTAGATACTGCATTGTCCTCCCTAAAATAATGTTTGCCCACTGGTGGTCTGGTCACACTACTTCTCAATACATCTGTTTGCACCATCCTTCTCTCACTGATTTTAAAGTAATTACCCATTTTACATCTTAAATGTACTCCAACTGAGTATTCTTTAAATTATAAAGTTCCTCCTCACCATTCTGTCTTTCAAACATCTACCACAAACTGCTATTATAATGTCTGAAGCTGGAAAATCCACCATGTTTTGCTAGTTTTTAAAGAGTTTAAAAGTTCAGCTTTTCAGGTTGCTATCAGAACATTTTTAGACAGAATTATGATTTAAGCATACATTTAACATCTTGGTTGGCACTTCAGGCTATATGCAGCCCTGAGAACTTGAGTTCAGTTGTGTGCCAACATCAACATATTAACCATTTATATCACATAACTGAAGCAGTAATGAAAACAAAAAAGAATCCCCACGGTGAACATGATGAACCATAGTAAATAGTTTAAACAGGCAGATAGGGGACAAAGGAACATCTCCATCAAATTCCTGGGAAAATGTTAGGGAATGTGGGAACATTTGCTCATATTTTAAGCCTTCCTCCCAAAGCAGTGTCAAAAACACTGCTTAAACCCATGGCTTACATAAATAGATTTAACTGTTGGACAGAGTCTGTAATGTACACTTTATTAATCCCAAAAGAAGATTTTTTTTCACTCTGTTGTCTGTTGTTCTTCACACACAGGCCGAAATACACACATGCATCATGTACATGTTCTGGGCGGGAATTTGAGTCTGCGACCCTCCGGTTCCCAAGCCAAGTCTCCAGGGACTGAGCTTTTGCCGCCCCATGGGTAGCATGGGAATAAATTTTGAGCCCTATTTAGCGTCAGCCGACCTTAATTTAACTTAACCTTAATCTGAAAAGGACACAATATATGTCCTTTTAAGAAATAAGACAGTTAGGAATGATATATGAGAACAGACTAGGTTTATCTTTATGGCGGTGAAGAAGAAAATCCTCATTGTTTCTCCTTAGTTGCATGCTCTTTGTATAGAAAGGCCCACAAACTGAAATGTAACTGTATTTGTTACTAAACCACAAAAGAAATCCACTCTGTAAAAACTCAGTAGTAGTAGCACAGTAGTAGTAAGCTTGCACAGACAACATCAGCCTTCTTCACTTTTTACCACAAAAGCAACCCTCATTAAATTGAACACAGAGCTCTTTCAAGAAGCACTTTTTGAGCTAAATTTACCGATGGGCACCAATTTTAGTTTAAAAACTAGTGTTTTTCATGTCAAACCAAGATAACACTTGCATTCAAATGAGCACTTGGTTAAAAAAGAAGACAATCCACATTTATAACACTAACACATAGGTCAGTGTTTAAGACATTTATACTGAAACCTTACACTTGTGGCCTTCACCGTTCCTGAGTGGATCTTAAGTTGGACAGTATTTACCTGTGGTTTATGTGGGACCAGACTTGTCAGGACAATGAACAAATCAAACAGCTGTGGACAAACCTTTTCAAGCAACATGTTGAAATAACATCAGCAACACGAGCACCTCGGCTCAGCAGCTCTCATGTGAGAAAAAGGCAAAATTATTGGCACATAACTGCAGCCATCAACAGAAGTTGAGCATATTGTTTTGCAGTTATGTATCTGACTTTGTTGCTGTTCAAGTTGTTGGATATGTTTTCAACCAGTCTGATATCCAGACGACCATTTCCTCTCACTCATATTATGTCCTTCCTTTTCTTTGTATTACGCATGTTACACGCATTTATATTTATATTCTGTGCTGTATGACTGATGTATGTGTGCTGCTGATCAATATCTATCTATCTATCTATCTATCTATCTATCTATCTATCTATCTATCTATCTATCTATCTATCTATCTATCTATCTATCTATCTATCTATCTATCTACCTATCTATCTTATCTATATGTTGGTAGAACACTTATCCAACCAATTCCAAACAGCAGCACTTCATTTGTTTATGTTCTATTATAAGTTGAAATAGTTTTATGCTTTGAAATGAATGTTGTCTCTATTCATCTGAATGGGTGATATGGTCACATGACTTTAAGACTGGCTGCTTTGTTTTCAGTGGAAAATTTGTGTTGTGATTTCACATGAAGGCCATGGATCTCTATACAGCATTTGCTGTGTTCATGTTCTGACCAAAAAGCAAAGCACTATGTCTTTTGTAAATTGCTCAATCGAGTAATTATAAAATTGAAACAAAAAAACACAACATTTTATTCATATATATACTATGAGAAATAGTACATCTGTCCCATTTGTCTGCAGTGTTTATTTTATTCACACTAACACTGAAATACTCCCTTGATGTCGCACCGCACCCTTCAGCTTACTCTCAGGGACTGAATGTGTGAAACCTGCAAAATTTGCATGTGATAACTGAATGAGGATCTGTATAATGGCTGGGACTGGTTGTACATGTGAACCTTTCAAAACTACTCGCTTTTATATGAATACAGCGCTAAACTGGAACAGCTTGTTATCTGTAAAGACTCAGTTCCTGATGCACACAAAGTGAAGTTGGGTGTGGGTCAGCGAAACTCACTCCCTTCCCATATTCCTGCATTCACATTAGACCAGCTTCCGCATTTTGTCACTTCCTGTACTGGCACTACGATTGATTCATCAGCACAAACATAGGAAGTCAACTGCAGTGTGGAATACTTATCAGTGACATTCCACGGTAGATTTACTGCAGTGTTTTAAAGGTGTAGCCCTACCAGGACGACTGTTACTAAAAGACAAACGGCAACAGATTGAATCGCAGGGATAGAGGGCCAGGTGTGGACAAGTTTTAGTATCTGGGACGTATCTCAGGTTTACTCAGAAGGATCTGGCTAAGGATGTCTGTCAGGGTTTTGAACTTCTGCTAATTTCTTTGAAGACTTCTTGAAGGGTTGTGGGTAACCTGCTGGTCGGACATTCAGCACCGTCAATCACCCACCACTAGAGGGCCCAATCTGACAACATACAGGAAGTATTATTTAAGTAATTATACTGTATTTTTCACAGACCATTTAAACAATAATTAAGTTTCTCTTGGTACATTCCTTCTGTCTTTTGTGTTTGCTTCATATAAATTAACAGCAGTCTAAAAGTACATGGTAGATAATATACAAAAAAAAAAGGAATTATATAGTAGTATTTTGTTTAACAGTATTGTAGACATACTCAGACACATAATAATAAACTTTCAATTGTCATTAGAGTCTGGGAAAAATGAAACTAATTGCTAAGAAAAGACTAATTATTAACAAAAGGTGTTAGGCCCAACCTGATCAGCTGACCTGAACAAGGAAGCTACACCCACGTAAATAAAAACCTGTTTGGTTGCTCTTTTGTTTAAACACCTTTGACTTGCAAAAAGGAATGCAGGTAGCAGAACTGTACAAGAGCTATACAGTACTCAGCTTAGGGCTAGCAAAAATGCTGAAAAAACTCTTTAGCTTCCTGGCCCTTTTTGCGGTTTTTAGTATGGTATGTTTTATTGTGGTTATATTCTACAGCAGAGACAGCACTTTTTTTGTTTTTACAAAGCCATATCGTATGGCAATTGGAAACGCCACATATTCCCAGTCAATAAAAGAACTTGTTCAGCTGGAGACTGAAGCCCAAAACGCCAGCTCAGAAGAGACACGGATGCCACCCAATACGCGCAAGACTTTGGGACCCTGCCCTGACACCCCTCCAAATCTTGTGGGTCCCCTCCATGTGGAGTTTAATTCTAACCGGAGTTTGGATTATGTAAGAAAAGAGTTTGGTTCTCTTCTTCAGGAAGGTGGAGGGTACATGCCACCTGACTGTATTTCCCAACAAAAGGTAGGTGACTGTATGGAGAGACAAATGTATGTAACAGAACAATAACTAGAATCATTTACTATGATTTTAGATTTGTTTAGACACAGGAAGGTGTCAAAATATGAGTGAATCATGTTGTATACATACTATTTGAATGATGTGTAAAAAGTATGATAACTAAATAGGAAAAAGCATCTAACTCTCTGGTGTGGTACAGAAAAAGCCAGAGATGTTCAACAGAGGTTCCCTGACCCCCTCCTCAGTGTTACTGCCAAATTATAGTCTGAACATGTTATGAGTCTTTTTTTCCAAAATTAAAATATGTCTGAAAATATACATTAACCTGAATCCAACATATGTTTTATGAAAAACAAACATTTATTTCACACATTAATGATAGGCTTACTATAGGGTGTAAAACTAAACTTCAGGATTCACTGTGCCTTCCACATGTATGTTTAACATGATGTATAAATAATAATAATATCCCTCCATCTACTCTCCTCCATCCAGTCCTGTTCAATTGGCAACTCAATTTTATACAATATATGTAGTAGTCCCTGCTTTTCTTTTTTATCATTCAGTTTTGTGCAAATTGCACACATGTCCTTTAGGGTTTTATTTTATATTATTTTCTTTTTATTAAAAATTAATTAATTAATTTATTTTTTAAATAAGATTTTAATAAAAATCTGAATGATTTACTGTGCACAATACATCATAATGGTATAAATGTCATACCAAATGAAAGACGGAAGTCTTGGGAACATATTTTACATTCATAATAATAATTATGGGGAATGTGCATTTGTGAATTTGCCAGATCAGCAGGTAAGTTGTCAGACTAGATAATTCAAAAAAATAAGAACACAATTACTTATATGTGAATACTGATTTAATTTTTAAATTCAAACCAGAACTGGAAATACAAACAATCATGCCTAGATAATCTGGAAAACAACACATTTCAATCAAAACACATTAAGTAGCACTTTACTTTGAATTTTAAACATTAACATTCACTGGCTTGCACCGAGATTAATGAAAACTGAATGGAATGCTGCAGATAACTTGCTTAATTTAGCATATTTAACCTCTGAACTAAACAGATGCCCTGTATTGGACTAGTCAGACTCATTTTCAGAGTCACAATACTGGGACACATAAATTGCTTGGCCTACGGTGCAAGCATCAGGGGCCCATTTGTTGCACATTTCACCCAGGTCTCTTTTGGTCGACTGTTTGAAAATGGGTCCACACAGACAAGGCAGAAGCACTCGTCATCATATGATGATAACTCTTGTATAATTTTTTTCTTTTAGCTGCCTTGTTCTTTTTAGGTCCACATTTTGATTCCCCCCCTGGCTTCCCTTTCTTTTGAAACAGCCTTTTGCTACATTGAGCCTTATTCTTTTCTATTGCTAGTTGCTGCTTTACTGGCGTGTCAGTAAGAATTGCTAATTTGCGTTTTCTTCCTATGCTGGCTGGTCACATGTGACAACTTGCCCGAAACTGACATGTGTGCTAATGTTGGCTTAATCTCAAGGTTAGCTCAACATAGCATTTCAGCTAAAGTATCAAAAGACACGTTATTGTCTCCTCTAATTGTTGTGCAAAATAATTATTTAACATTCATACCCAACACGCGTTCCTAGTCTCAGTGTATTGTTTGTAATTGTTTATAATTTCAAATTATATTTTAAAAACATTTTGATCACAAAAAAAACATTCATACCTAACAACAAAGTTGTATTGCATTAAATTTAAAGTGTGAATTTTTGACTTTATAAGCAGAAAAATAAGAAAATTGTGCTGACCTCAGATTAGTGCGTCTTTGACCACATGTGAACAGGAAGTTGACTATAGAAGAAGAAGTCACACAAAGTGCCCATTTGATTTTTGAGATAGAGCCTCTAGTTGTGGAGTTATGAACAGTGTGACAACTCACTCCACTCTCCCCTACAATTTACTAACCTTTACCAGCAGAAAAAAAAAGACCAAAGTTTTAATAATTCTTTACATTAAGCAAACTTATTTTTGTGTATGTTTAGGTGGCGATCATCATTGCATTCCGAAATCGGCATGAGCACCTGAAGCATTGGCTGTATTACCTCCATCCCATATTGATACGACAACAGTTGGACTACAGAGTGTATATCATCAACCAGGATGGAGAGGGAGTGTTCAACCGGGCTAAACTGATGAATGCAGGCTACGTTGAAGCACTGAAGGAATATGATTATGAGTGCTTTGTCTTCTCTGACATTGATCTGGTTCCTATGGATGACCGTAACCTCTATAGATGTTTTGACAATCCACGACACTTGGCTGTGGCTATGGACAAATTTAACTTCCACTTACCCTATAATGGCTACTTTGGTGGAGTTTCTTCATTGTCTAAGAGCCAATACTTGAAGATTAATGGCTTCCCGAACAGTTTCTGGGGCTGGGGTGGTGAGGATGACGATATCTATAACCGAATTCTTCACCGTGGAATGTCCATTTCTCGACCTGACTCGGTGATAGGAAAGTACAGGATGATCAAACATGAGAGAGACCTGCACAATGAGCCCAATCCAAATAATCCTGGCAAATTAAGTCAAACAAAGTGGACCATGGATAAAGATGGGATTAATTCCCTTAAATACTCTGTCAAGAGTATTGTGAGGGATAAACTGTACACTTTTATCACAGTGGATATTGAGGCTCCATCAAACTGAACAAGGATGGAAATGCTGTTGACTAATGAGTCATGGTGTTTCAGAACAGCTATTGTAATATTTCTATTGAAAACATGTAACTGTGATGTTTTGGAAATTTTCATCTAAAGGCTTAAGACCTTTTAGAAATCTGTAAGTTTGGAACTGGGGATTTATTGTTCTTAAAATCTTTGTGAATACTGTCAATTCTGTATTTAACCAATGGAAGGTGTGTGCTGGTGTAGGGTTATGTAGGTGTGTGTGTGTGTGTGTGTGTGCGCGCGCGCCCAAGTGCACTAAACAAACGTCCTGAATGTAAGCTTTATCAATATGAAGTAAATACATTGTTTCTCAATTGCTTCGGCACTATCCTCAAACGACAATTATTAGGCTATTCTGTGAAATGCTTGCATCTCTATGGTAATTCATTATTGTTTTGACACACAATGTAAATGTACTAGTACAAGTATCTTTAAATGAACCTGTGATACATTGAGCTACTCTCTGTAATATGTTCAGACAATACCAGCCAACAGTCTGTTCAAGAACACGGAAAGACCACCAGTTTGGACAGGTGGTCACAAGAGACATCTTGGGAGTTGTTACATCCTGTCAATTTTTGTGTATTGCAAGGAAAAATAATTTCACATGTGAAATGAAATGGATGAAACTGAGCCAGACTAAAAGGTTTTATAGGTTTTTATATTTCGTTTACACAATATTATTTAAAATGTCATACTTTTGTATTACTGTCCAATGTAATAAAAACTTTTAATAAGGTGTTTGTACTGTACATACTGGAAAGTGTAATGAAATAAAAATGAGGAAGATGTTGGTCTCAGTGATGCACAGGTTGATTTATCTTTATTTTTGGAAGAAGAAGTTGTCTTCTTAACTGGTATAGAAAACAATGTTTCACCATCCCTCTAACAATGGAATATTGCACACTTCAAACACTTGGTTTTAAGTACAGTATATAGTGTAGATAACGCAAAAAGTCTGTGCACTGAAAATACCCGGATGACCCCCTAAAAACGATCAAAAAGTTCAGTGTGGAATGATGGACGCTTCACGAACTAAACCTGCGCCATTTTGACTACAAAGCGGAAAGGGGAAGAACCAGGGACGTTGACCGGCAGCTGTTTGGATGAACGCATCATGTGGGCCTGGCTTCTCCCGGATTTCGCAACCTAGATTAATGGCGGCCAGATGGCAGCTCGTTCGGAAAACGATCTCGAATTTTCAAAAAACAGTTCACCGAAACGTGTTTCTGAAAACAGAAATAGACTATAGAGTTGCTGAATTGGTCTGTTTATTTGATTGACAAAGGTCATTAAGAGATTTTTAACAGATTTTAAGAGGCAGCGAGTCGAGCCGACCGCTCGTCATTTCCGGTAAGTGTTTTAAGTTTTCCTTTTGGCACATTACTAACCATCGAAACTGTGCACTACAGCAGTAAGTGGTCAGTGCACATTAGCAGTGTACTGACGGAAGTACGCGGAATGAGACAGGACATTTGTGTTGCACGATCATACGTGAATTTGCAAGATCTCGTGGTTTCTTAGGACTTCAGCTGTCAGTCATGCACGCAGCCATTCCGCAACAGATCCAGACCTGGTGGGTATTGAAGATCAGCGGAGTACAGAGCCAACCCGCAGCTGTTCCGCAGTTGGTGGAAATTGCAGGTTACAGTTTTGATCTTTACTGGGGTGTATGAGGTTCTGCCAGGTTCATGTCTCCTGAAACATTTGTTGCTGTAACCAATGTGATAGCAGGAGAAGACTTAATAGAAGAGTGTCTGATTTGAGAGCGACACTCTTAAAGTAACACAAAAGGACACCTTTTTTTCCAATTACTTTTATTTTCTAAAATAAATAAGACTTTGATCTATCTTTTAAATGTACAAAGTAATTCCAGTCGCTGACTGCAAGTTATAGTTTGGAATTTACATGTCTGCCAATATCTAGTCAGTTTTAAGATGAAATACATCAAAGTCACTTTCAATGAGTGATTAAAATACTCATGACCAATCTTAAACTGAAACACTTAGTAATTTTCACTCACTTTAGAGACTCGGGTAAGAATAAATGGGGCATTCAACTCTTCTCCCTTAGGATCCCAAAGAGCTGGAGTGGGTTACAGGTACAGCTGGAGGCCTCAGGGGTTAGAGAAGTATGACCTGACATGTCAGTTGTGCAAAATCAGCTTAAGAGAGTATTTTATAGCCTAAAATACAATAAACTCACAAACACAACCATACACGTGGAGTGGATCGCCCAGTCTGCAAAAACCTAATCAATTTTTCAGCATTGTTGCTGAGGTAAGTAAGAGGCAACACACACTTTGACAAGGGGACCAACTCATGTTAATTTTAAGCTCATGATGTGAAACGGATGTGTATCTGTCAATTCCATTCAAATATTCAATAGGTGAATTCATTAAGAAATATAGGCTGCATACCAGTCGTGTGTCTTATAAAAGTGTCTGCACAAATTCAGTAAGTGAAAATGTTAATTCAATATGGAGCGCTAACTTCAAGCCATTGTACTGCGCATCAGACCGTTAACTCCCTCCCCTGACGTTGTATCTTTAAAGGAAAATTTCAGTCAACACTCATCTTGTGATTCATAATTTAATTAATCTTCTATCTTGCTGCTCACAAGGTTCCATTCAGTTTGGAACTTAATTAAACATCTTGTTTCCTGTTGCTTCATCACTTTTAAATCAGGATTTGTTATTTACTGGTGGACTTATATATAAACTAGATTGATATGTTTGACTGTCTGCAGGGGTAAAGCTTCACTTGGCATCATGCTGTATGGTGTGCTCCTGTTTTTCATGGTGTGCTGAACACAACCGCCCAGAGTCAAAAGCTTCTCTGTTGACTGATACATTATTGACAAGCGAAAACGATTGCACAGCGTTGCCATGAGAGGAACTGTGGCATTATACGAGAGAGGGAGTAAGAGAGAGAGTATGGACGAGTGGAAAGCACAGAGAGGATAAATGCTGGTGGCAGTGGAGGTGGTGGCGATGGCTGGACACAGCGGAACCTTTACTGTGTCATTATGTGTTTAGACAAGGTGTGCTAAAGGTCTGTGCACTGTTCAATGAAATCTCAATTACTGCATTTCTCCTCTCTTTTGCTGCACTGTTTGATGGCCGACACAGGCTGTGTGAATCCCCACTCACACTCATCTGGCAATTCAGAACAATTTTGGGATAGCCTCAACAGTACAATGCCATCTACTGGTCACTCACATTTCCTATTCATTCCTACAGGACATTTGACAGAGAAAATGAAGATCAGCATTCAAAGAGAACTGGTCCTCAGGTAACATGATGACTTCAGCAGTCCAGACACTCACAGCTAATTTTAAGGCTGAGCCACTTAGCGATTATGTGATGTTGTACAAGTACAAATTCAGACACATAACTGGTGCACTGTTGCTGCATTTTTGAAGTTTCTATGATCCAGTATTTCCTGTCCTCAGCACTATATTTTAAGCTGCTTCTATAATAAAGAGAAGCAATGTTGATGTCAACACACGTAAATTCAGACATCTGACTAATGTGACTGTGTGTGTGTGTATAAATGTTTTACTGCACCAGTTCAACTCTAATCACGTCTCTCACACACTGTGTCAGCAACCCCCTAAACACTCGCCCATCCTCTTTCCTGCCCAGCCCCCTCTTTCCATTGGTTGACCTAGTGGAGTTACTATGGGAACGACTGTAGAGAGGCTGCCATGAGAAATGTGGGGTACAGCTTTTGAATGGTGCTTCAGGCTCCATCATCCATGCACACGTTTTTATTTGTTTTGGAAATATCTGTATGACCTTGCCTCTATACTCTTTTCATAATATTGTTTTTCTCCACCAGCAGCTGTCATTTAATAGGTTGTTGTCTATAGAATGGAATATTTAATTGGTCTTTTCTGAAAAGCTAAAATGTGTTGTTTTGGTTAATAGTATATACTATCTTCTACAAGATAAATGGTAAAAACACCTCATCCTTCCAATATATAATGATGATGTAGCCTTAGTTTAAAGGTCCCATGACATGGTGTTCTTTGGATGCTTTTATTGAGACCTTAGTGGTCCCCTAACACCATATCTGAAGTCTCCTTCCCAAACTTCAGCCTTGGTGCAGAATTACAGCCACTAGAGCCAGTCTCAAAATTAGATTTCCTCAGAATGTGCCATTTCTGAGCCTGTAGCTTTTGAGGAGGAGAGAGGGGGGCAAGGTGGAGGCTAGGGGTGTGGCCTTGACCAACTTTGCTCGTTTGAAAGCCATGATGACCATGATGAGCTTATGACCTCATAAGGGGCATTATTCCAGATTTCTAGCCACTGGGGAAACATAGGCAGGCTGGGGTATGGCTGGGAATGCATATTAATGTTAAAAAACAAGTGAAATTTTCATGCCATGGGACCTTTAAGTCCTGTTAAAGCATCAGCTGTAAGTGAATACTTACAAAGATATAGGCTTAGTTTTGTTAAATTTCCAATAGTTTTACCAATTTAGCTTGGAACACCAAAAAAAAAAAAAAAACAGTATCTTGTTTTAGCTCTTTAGAAAGACACACTTTAATGAAAAAATCCAGACACTAGCTAGAAAGCAGCTTCGTAACAACACACTAATAATTGGCAATAGGCTACACATTAACAATATGTATAAGCACTCATACCTTTTATATTAAAGACTATGTAAAGAAGAAACAGCACAGGCCTAGTCTTGAAAATAAAAAGTTGAACTTATAAGCATTCAAATTCACCCTTGTTCCATAAGTACACTCAGTTTTGCCACGTCACCCTGGTATTGCAGCTGGTGGCTAATGTCAGCTAATGTTTGCAAACATTAAACAGGGTGCTGTGACTGGCATTACTGAGTCACTTTGCTGATTTGATGACTCTTCTCTTCTCGTGTTACTATTACACTACATTTTAGCATGCCATTATGCTGTTACTACTACTTGTGGGTAACCAAAAGT
Source organism: Percina caprodes (assembly GCA_013375575.1). Classification (NCBI taxonomy): domain Eukaryota; kingdom Metazoa; phylum Chordata; class Actinopteri; order Perciformes; family Percidae; genus Percina; species Percina caprodes. Next base: position 342,989 of record JABXJD010000196.1, on the reverse strand, counting down.
TGTATCGGCTAGCTTAAAGCGTTTTTCAATAGCACTTTATCCCAGACAAACTCTCACTAACATGAATATACTTTTCCTTTGCATTCCTCCCTCCCTCCCTTGTTCTTTCTCCTCAGTGTCTTGTATACAAACTGTTGTCCAACACAAACTAAATCCTCTCCATTGTGCACTTACCAATATTTATGCATCATACCCAAAACCCAATACCCACACACACACACAAACACACACACACACACACACACACACACGACTTACAAAGAGGGTGAGTGTCCACATACATCACCCAGGCAGCAGATTAATGATGAGATCAGCCGATACACACATGCGCAGGCACCGGCACGAACCATCCTCACAGTCAGCATCACTAGCTTTGATTTGGCAGGCTAGTACAAGTGAGTGTTATGGTCTTACGTAAGACTTTTACATAAACCTCAGCGTGCAGAAACAGAGAGCTGGATAGAGAGGGAGGGGGGTTTTGCTGCACCATTACAAAGGGGATTCGCACTGCACCAAATCCTCCTTCCTCTACACATCCATGCGCACCCACACCACAACAACAACATAAAAGCTTTCTCGAGCAACATGTGTCTTCCTGGAAACAATGAGACGCTCCCTTTCATCTATATTCAGAACGCACAGGTTCCATATCCACATGCATCAGCTGTGTGTCTTTGTTCTCACATTGGCTGTCTGTCCCTGTCTCTGTGTATTTTTTCCCACTAGAGACTGACAGCGGACAATATTGACAGATCCATCGGGCTTTTATCTGAGCAATCAATAAAATGTATTGACAACCTATTACACCCAAGCCAAGCAGACCTCTCTCCAAGTGTGACGCCACAACACAAATGCCACACGCTGCACATCAACAAAAGCGTATCTGTTTCTCACCCTGTCTCCCACCATACCTACTCCTTGGGGATTTAAGACACCAGGATGTGGGGGGAGTAAAGATGGAGGAGGGGAGTTGATGAGAGAGAGGCTCTATCTGGTTTTGCTCTAATTATACAAACACACAAAGCCTCTGACATTAAAGTGTATGGGTTCTTGTTAAAATGTGGTTACAAAAAGGCAGGAGCTCATCTATCAGCGCAAACAGTTTTATTCATTAAATATGAAAAGTGGAAAGATTTCACACTGTGAACAGACAATAACATCAAAAAGGAAAACATAATATGCTTTTCATCACACAAAATGACCAACTAAAGGCCCGGATTTATAATCAGAAAGAAAAGAATGGCCTCTTTGGTTGATGTCATTTCTGTGTATAGGCCAGTGCAACAGATCTATCATGGTTGTGGTTTTCTGTTATAGTTTTTTTCAGTTTTGTGTTAATTTATTCCCCATTTCCTTGTTGTTTGCTGTCTCGTGTGTTCTCTGTTGCATTTTACCCTGTTTTCATTATTTTTGATTGTCTGCCCCACCCTATAGTGTTTCACCTGTTCCTCACCCCTCGTGTCAACTCGTTAGCTTATGCTCTTTGTCTGTTGTCAGATCATTGTGTCCCCCTTTTGTCTCGGTGTTCCAGTTTGTTTTGATGCCTGATCTTTTGTTTCTTCAACGTTTTTTGGAACTGTTTTAGCCTGATTGCTTCAGGACTCTTTTTGTAATACCCTTTTTATTTATCAAATCCTCAAACTCAACACTGCAAGGTCATCTCTGCTTTTTTGGGTCTGCCATGTCTCTAAATCCTGACAAGATCAAGGTCCCTTAAAGGTTTACACACCAAACTGCGACAGATGGGACATCAACCGACGCCATATCTGAACAAAACCTATTACAATATGATGCATAATGACCCAGGTCATAGCTCCTCACTCACTCTTAATCCTAACATTAATATAATTTGATTGGTGGCAGTGTCATAACGTAAAAAAAAGCATCACCATTACGACATATTTTGAAGAAAATACTCTTTTTTTTTTTTAACAGAAATACTTTAAAGGTTTAGATTGTTGCTCATGTCTACTTTTAGTCACCATCCTTTTCCAACCAATCACTCTTTTGCAAAAAAAGAGTAAATACAAGTGATTGCATATTAAATAAAGGGAAATGCACAGTGTAGGCAGAGAAAACAATAAGTCACATGATCTTTCTCTTCCTCCCAAATGACCTATAGCCTGTCCTTTTTATCGGGTGAGAAGCACACTTACTGCAGACCTGGGATCAGGTTACCCCATGGCCTGTCCTCCACTACACTGTCAGGGGGTTGAAAAGATATCTGAACCTGGAGCAGTGTTGTGGATCAGTCATCACATTCTAAATGAGATGGAAAGCTATTATGAACTAGAATGACCCTTGGTGTCATTGGTATCCCTGTGGTTATAATCTGATTTCTATCAAATGTCTTTCCTACGAAAACCCTTTCTTTACTGTAACTGAAGGGTAGGGACACTTTGCTCCATGTAACTTGTTTCATTGAATCACAAACAAAGGCCTTTTAGGACTGCAATACACCCCCTCATTCTTAAAACAAGTGGTGCTTTGCAAGGCTCGACACACTGTGCAGTAGTTTGTCTTCATTTTTCAGAGCACGGGGGACTTAGAAAACAGTAAACTCCACCATTTGTCTTGCCCCCACACAAGAGGGACAAAGAGGAAAACAGACCAACACAGCTGACCAATGATCTACTATGATGTCAAGCTACATTCAGATTTGCACACAGCTGCAATGGTTACTAGACTGAAGTTGTACAATGTTTGTTAGAACAACAGCCAGGAGAGGAAGGGGAACGGAGCTGATTTAGACCCCAAGTTTTGCATTGTATTCTAAACTGTAATCAAGGTAATTACTGTAATCAAGGTAATTATGTTAAGGGGGTGTCACAGTCTATTTAAAAAAACACTTGCAGGCATATTCTAAAAACTGAGTCTAAAACTGGCTGACAGCAAGGATGCCTCCTTGTCATCCACTCACATCCGCCTGTATAATATGTTAGTAGAGAAGAACAGAAAGAACAGAAAGCAGAGCATTGAGAAGCTGGTGCAATCACAGTTTAAGATCCAAACAGTATGACATAGGATAAAAGAAGGAAACTATAAAAACAGTATGAAATCCAGTGAAGAAGAAAGTACTAACTAGAAAAAATAGTGTGTCCTCAGAGAAGAAAGTCATCCAGTGTAGCTACGAAGACAGCGCCAAATGGTGTTGTTCAGTGTTAGATGATGTTCCCTGACCTTTGTGCCTTGTATGTGTGGCACTGCATGCGGAGAGGGAGAGGAAATGTTTGTGTGAATGTCTTTTTTGTGTGTGTGTGTGTGTGTGTGTGTGTGTGTGTGTGTGTGTATTGAAGTATCAGTGCAAGGGATCCCTCCAGTTTGAGTATTGCGATAGTTTTGCAGGTTTCCTTGGTAATTTAACAATTGTAAATCCCAGAGATAGACAAAATAGATTGTATGGATGTACTTCGGGTGGTGCAGTGGGGTATACGTGAGATCCAGATGCAACAGGGTGAAGCCAAAAACCCACAAGATATTGTGCGGCCATCTGCAGGGTAGCTTTGTAATAAGTAGGTAAGAAAACCAGATCTCAGTGTTCTGTCATATTTTTGCACATAGTTTAATAATCAATGTGCGGTCAGAAGAAGACCATCTTCAAAAAGCAAAAAAAAACACAACAAAAAAGGTGGGTTATTCCAGACTGTGGATATTGTTGAGTCTGTTCATCAGAGGATGTGAAATCAAGATTCAGTTGTTGCTTTTTATTTTTATTTTTTTTACTTTGGCTCTAACATTAAATGATTAGGAGGTAATTTGTTACAGATTAGATAAAATGACAAACTTTGATTAGATTAGGTCCGTGTGAGCAAATTATGTTATGCCATGTGGAGTTCCATAAGAAAAATGTAAAAGATAAAAGGTGCTCTGCTTTTTTTCTGTATTTGCAGTGTGCAGTCATGAGCTGTTGAACTTTCAGCAGGTCAGGAGCTTTTCCAGGAAATTACAAGGCAAATGTGTCTATTGCGTGTCCATGGATTGTCAAGAGTCAAGCTCCAAAGTTCCAGTGAGGGCTGTGAAGTGTTAACCCAGCTTTTTGGAGTCTCCTCGTGACTTTCCCAAGTGAACAAAACCACTTATTCTATTCTAGCCTGTCGTAAGCCAAAACACTTAAGGAATGAGAGCTTTTAAGATTCAAGAGGAATTTATAGGCTGTTAACTCTACAGCTCAACATTTTTCTTGGTCTGGGAAAACTTTTGGCTCTGCATAAACAGCACTAAAGTGATGCACACTCAAGCCCATCAGTTAGTAGGTGGGAATCACCCGTTTGACAGGAGCTACTTCTTGTGGGCAGTTCCTCTGGTTGTGCTGCCAGGTTTGTTTCCAGAACGACGGACGGGCACCTTGGATACAGGGATTCTGGTGCGAGCCGGGGGAGGCTGAGCCTGGGTCTTTGGTGGAGGGGATTCAGCCTCTAGAACAGACGACAGGGCTGACTGGCTTTCAGAGTGGGGTGGTGGGGTTTGTCTGCTACTTACTGGGATCTTGGATTCCCTTGGAAGGCTGGTGCTGCCTTTTGTTGATTGGAAGGAGGAAGAAGAGGAGGAGGAAGGAGGAGATGTTTGGCAGCTGGGGCTGAGTTTGTATTCAGTGGATGGAGAGGGAGTACTTTTTAGATCTTCATCTCCTTCTTGCTCTTCATCCTCTCCTTCAGGATCATTGTACAGGTCGTACAGGTGGTCTCCAGAGCAACTGTCGCGTGATAGGGCCAGCTTTTGGTTTCTCTGCAGCCCGCTCTCATCAGGTGTTGCTGTGGGCGTTGCAGAGGGAGTGTCCCAGTAACCCTCATCACTAAGTGGCTCTTTGTCACCAGGGGATGTGGGATGACGGCCATGTGTGTGAGGGAGGGGGGGTTTAGCTGCCCGGCCTCCTGCTGCACCAACTACAGGAATCTTACTGAGCCCCAACGCCTTCACCTGGGGTACCTTTCGGTCTGCGCTCCTGTGCGCTGAGGGCAGGTGGCTGCTGGCAGGGTTGGAGGTGGCACGTGGGGGATAAGTTGAAGTCGGGGTGGTTGAGGCAGGTTGGTGTGATCGGGGCAAAGCAGGGGAGCTGTCCCCTTTGGAGGGCAGCATGTGCCAGAGCCCCTGCATGTCTGCATCGTCCACTCCTTCTGGACTTGCCATTTCTTCCCCTCCACCCATGTAGGCCACCACACCACTACCGGCTGGGTGGGGCTGTGGTGAAGGCGGTGCCCTGGCCCTGGCTGGAAGGGAAGAAGGCACGGAGCTGGCAGAAACGGAAAACATGGGCTGAGTCAGCTGCGAAGGTAGAGGGGGTTTGGTTGGGGAGCCCCGAGACATGGCACTGGTGATGCCAACAGCTCTCCCAACACCTGCTCCCACACTCCCCCCTCCTCCACCACTGCTGCTACTACTGGTGCCACTGCCGCCATTACCCACTGGCCCCTCCTCATCTGCGTCAGCAATAATGTCACCACAGCCTGTCAGTGAATCAAAGCTCTTGAGGGATGTGACGTCAGTAAAGAGGAGAGAGCAGAGGCGATCCACCGAAGGTTCTGAGGGTGGGTCACCTGTGCTGCAACGATCCAAAGGGGGTGTAGCGAGAGAGGGGGTGAGGCTGGTAATTGAGGCTTTGGCTTTTTGGATGGGAGGGCGCAGTGGCGAGTCAGTGGGTGTGTAAGGAAAGGGGGAGTCTGGCTCACCAGATGGCCCTGGAATGGCAACACAGTGTGGGGGTGTCATGGTAACACTAGTACTGAGAGTCTCTGTGTTAGGTGATGTCTCTGCATTCCCACAATCCACTTGGTGATGATGCGGAGGCGGTTCAAGGGTGAGAGTTATATCCTTTACCTTTTCAGAGTCGGCAATATCTCCATCCTTCTCTGTCTTTCGTTCCACCTCCTCCCCCTCTCCCTCGTTAGTTTTTTCCCTGCGTCTCCATCGCATGCTGCTAAAAAAGCCTTTTAGGCCCCTCCCTCTTCTGACAAGACCCGCCCCTCCATTTTCACTCGATCTAAAACTCCCTCTTCGAAGTAGAGAAAAGAAACTCAGCGATTTGCTAAGGGACCTCACCGGCCCCGCCTCCAGGATAGCAAGCCCCTCCCCTCTCTGTCCGTCAGCATCACTGTTAGAACTCATTAGTCCATCGTGGGTTTTGCTCCTTACTAACTCCGCTGAGCCGTTTCCATTTAAAGAATTCCCATTGTCAGAATTCCCGCTGTTCCCGCTGTTTGTAGACCCTTTGTTCCTGAAGGAGAAGAAGCTGGCCATCCCAGATCCGGTGCGCCGCTTTCCGAAGAGTTTGAAGGCAGCTTTGTTGATCTTTCCTGTGGGCTGGGGGTCACACTGAGGGGCCACAGGAGGCTCCACACACTCCGAATGCACCTCCATTATCTAGCACTCTATCGCTCCCACTCTATCGTCTCCCTCTAGCTCTCTAGCTGCCTTTCTGTCCTCTCTCTCTCTATGGCCACACATACACTCGCCTTCTCTCTCTCCACCCTGCTGTCTGCTGCTCTTTCACTCCCACTCTGACTTGCTCCAACGCCTGCCTGCTGGTTTTGTCTATCTGCCTGCCTTCCCCCCTCCCCTCTCTCTCTCTCTCTCTCTCTCTCACACACACACACACACACACACACACACACACACACACACACTGGGAGCTGCTCCTTACTGTATCCATGGCAACTGGGTGGGCTAAGCAGCTTTCGTCAACATTGGCGGGGCGCCAGTGTCTGTCCTCCACACCCTCCCCCATCCTCTTCCTCTTCTCTTCCTCTACCTTCCCTGTCACTAATGCACTCTTTGCTGTTTTGTTTTAACTACTCATCTATTTATAAGCCCTAAATTCACTGCTTTCGTCCCTGCATGTCTGTCTGTGTGGGTTTGCACTGTACATATCTTAGTGTGTTCAATAAGTAGCCCAAAGATACGCACCCACAGATGAATTATGACGGATTAGACACAAGCTCAATATGTTTAAGTACGCTTTCTCAGTGGATCATGAGACAGAGTGGAATGGCTAATTATAAAGACTGCATGCATACTTGTTTAGATTTGATGTTGTTTATATATGCCTGTGGAGCATAGGCCATGAAGGTGGGTAAAATCTAACAAGTAAAAAGCAGACTTAGCACAGACTTAGTTTTACTTATGAATATTTTGAATTGTTACTAGATGTATCATACTGTATCATCCTGTGAGGTAAGTTTGGTTAAAGCTTAATGCAAACAGTGGCTTGACATCATAAATGTGATCACCATTACTTACTTCACCTTGCCCTGTGTGTGTTTGTGTGAGCATGGAAAAGTTCAAAGTAAATGCAATTAGAGGACTCAAATACAAGACGTGCTGAAAAAGACTGCTGATCAACAGTATGTGGGTTTAAACCAGGATATGATTAAGGATTTGAAAATATATATTACGCACACACACACACACACACACACACACACACACACACACACACACACACACACACACACACACACACACACACACACACACACAAACACCTCCAATACAGTTTGGGCTAGACGTATAGGCCATATGGCCTGGAGCCTTCTTCCATATGGATACACAGGACCAGGTGTCTGAGCATTTAACTGCCATCCTATCATCCTGTGTGTGTGTGTGTGTGTGTGTGTGTTTGCGTCCCCATGTGTTTGTAACCACTCATGCAGTCAACATTACAAACTTTCTTTTAACATTAGCTATACTGTTAGCGTCTACCTTGGCAACCAGCAGAGTTTCTTTGGGCATGCAGAAAAATAAAGTGTTCACTTTGTGTCGCCTTAACTTGTTGCCTTGCTGTTATTTTCCTTTTCCTATTATTTTAAATATACATATAATGATAAAGTATGTTAATGAAACAAATGGTTCTGCAAATGTGCGAAGATAAACTTTGCGTTCATTGATGTGTTAAAGCATGCCTTGAAAAATAACAAAGATGAGGTTTATAAACTGGCACATCCCATATCTCCTGCTGGGCCACTGTTTTGAAGGTATCTCTTTTTAAAAAAACTATATGTCATCCTCACCTGCAGTGGATTCACCCAGAGTTCTCCGTTTGCATGCTGAGCGTGATCCACTGTGGGTGCTCTTTTTCCTGCCTATTCTATCCTCCCAACCCCCCATGAATCTCACTGATACCCCGACCCACTTACAAACCTCCTCGCCCCCCCTTGCTTCCCTCCTCTGCTCTTTTTCTCTCTCTCTCTCCTCCTCCCCAGTTGCTTTAGGCACAGGCTCTCCTCTTCCAACTCACTGCTATCAAACAATGTCTGCATTCATCTACCCAAGGCAACACACACACACACACACACACACACACACACACACACACACACACACACACAGACGCACACAGATCTACAGACAAACTCACACCCACACAAACACATTTTGAGGGGTTCCTCAGAGTGAAGCGCTACAGCATATCTTCCTTATGCTCTCACCCAATAAGAAAGATAATGTGTCCGCTCAGCCAACAAGTCAGACACCCAGCCTGTTTGTCTTCCTGCCAGTCAGTCAGTCGCCCAGTGTGCAGGTTTTCAGATACATCAGACACTCAAGCAGAATGCCCTATAGCCATGCTAGGTGGTCAACTGGCTATTGGATGGATTTGAAGCTGACTATGAGCAGCAGATGGCTGGCTAAGAGTGGAGACTGATGAGTGGGCTCAGATATCACACAATAAGACAAAGGGTTTTTTGCTGAGTTCTTAGGGAAGTAATGCATGTCGTTATAATGCTTAAATAAAATAAAAGATTACTACTAGTATGCAATATTTGTATATTCCATAATTAGGACCATTTTCATAACTCTGGCATTAATCTTTACATTACGAAGTAAATATTTGACATGAACATGAATATGCTACTCCCCTATATAACAAGAACTGTGGTCCACAAGCGTTCTATGGATATTTTTACAAAAATTTAACTTTCTTCACAACCTAATGATTTATCTCTTTCTCTATTAACTGTAAGCACACACACACACACACACACACACACACACACACCAGAACTACACACCCTATTATCTTTACACACACACACACACACACACACACACACCCCATCTGTCTAAATAGGGTTCCCGTTTCAGCCCCTTGAGTGAAGCTGAGCACTAAGTGGGACAGTTAGAGGACATTTTCTCTCTCTCTGCCTGTCTTACTGTGTTTTCTAACAATATGGCTTGTCTGAGCTTGCTTGCATAGTGTTTGTATCCTTTGCATAATACCTGCATGTGGCTGCTGAATGTGCATTTAAACTCTCCATTCTCTGCTAGCAAAAGGCCTCAGGATGCAAATATTGATTGGCAGGCATCTATGTGTATGGCAGAGGGAACGCATGAAAGGTTGCATTTATAGAGGGATGAATAATGTTATGATAAATTTCTGAATGTAGGCTACATTTCAAAACAAGAGATTTTCCTGATATGGTGATTGAGTTGATATCATTTGCCTTTCTATGTCATTCTCTGCCATTAAAATAAAAGTGAAGCTCCTAGGCAAAAATGTCCCAGAGATGCAAATCATTTCTAGTTAAAGGCAATGCTTTTGTCTATTTTTTGCACAGCAGCTAGTGGGTGAACAGTAGCCTGTAAAGTATTCCACTGTCTCCACATCATGATGTAATTATCTTGATTTATTAAAGTGTGTGTCCTTATCATCCAACTTTGATTATCTGACTATCATGAGATCATGCCAATGGTGAATATGTTGGTGTCTCAACAGTCTCTTCTTTGTTTAATCCACTTTAGTTCCTTCTAAAAATTAGTACCAATCTTTCCAACCTCAGCAAAACCATTACATTTTTTTAAAACACATAGTCCCAGTGCAACCTTAATAAATAAAGATAAAAACTGCAAATCTGCCACTTTAACACATTATGGTTCTTAAGGCTCTAGCACCACCTTGTTAACATCATGTGCAGGATAAAACCAAGCTGAATCAAATCATAGGATCAAGTCAAACAATTAATCAAAAGTATATTGTGTGATATTCCCTTGATTGTGCCCTCACTCTTATAAGACAAAGGCGTACACATGACAAATTCAACAGTCTGAACTTTGCCTCAATGCGCTAATCAACACTAAATCACACACCCTACTCAGTAGTGTCAGCGGGTGTTTTCAGTGTTGTGGTTTACAGCCTATAGACAGCAGGGCTTGTTTAAATAAGATAAGGTGTGCATTAACGTGTATGACACTGGATACACACAGGATTGAGAACAAGGAAACCAATAAACTATGAATAGTTTTGTTTCTGTGTAATCTCTGCCAGTGCTTTGATGTGCATTTAAGCATTGGTACAATACATGCAAAATATGTCTGAAAAAGATTAGAAATACAAACAAGACAGGTGTAACTGCTTGTCCATTATAAGTCACTTTACTGTGAAAACACACACACTCAACCTGTTCATATCACACACACATTTTTTAACATCATCACTAGGGGCCAGCTTGTAAGGTAGCTTTAGGACAGAAGGTCATCTAGCTCCAGATTAAACTGAGGTAAAACGTGTGTGTGTGTGTGTGTGTGTGTGTGTGTGTGTGCACATGTCCATGTTTTTGTATGTGTGTGTAAAGTAGCCTATTAAACCCCTCAGGATTACCTCCCTGTGCTCTCTTGTTAATGTATTAATCAACAGGGAGTGGTACTAACTGTCGTTAAGCCTTCTAAGCACAGACTCCCCAAACACTTTTCCATTCCAAAGTCTGTAATAATGTCACTATGAGCATGTTTAACCAGTTTCCTATTGGCCTGTATTGGATATATAAAATAAAGTTAAATAAATAATAATGATGATAATCTGAATAATTGTCTAGTCCTGCATTATTTACTGATTTAATGAAATGTTTCAGTGGTAAATCTTTGTTGCAGCAGACAATTTGGCTCATCATAGCATAGAAAGTACATTTTTAATTGATAAAATTACTGATGTACCGTAACAAGTCCAAATCCATGCCATGAAATAGGTCTACATTTTCTCTATGATGCAATACAAAGAAATGGCTAGATTTCACAACAGGATATGAGTCATGTAATAAAGAAAGGCAGTAAGGAAATACACGAGTGAGTATATACAGAAATGTATTTGCCAGTGACTAATAATTCAACATGCTGTTGTCACTGAGTTCTGTTGTAGAAGGAGACACCCAAAACCATTTTACCTTAGACACAACCTGCATATGCACCATTAACATACAGAGTGTGCATGTAAACAGTATGCATGTGGTCTCTCTGTGTGTACGGTACATGGACATTTTGCATGAGTACTACTAACATTTATGTTGAGTGGAAGTATAGTATTAGCTCCTTATCCTTAGGTGTTCTCCCAGCATGTCGTGCAGTACTCATCTGAATGATTTAGAGCGCTAGGAGAGGCCCTCCCAGAGACTCCTTAATGTTTAATGTGAGACAACATGCACAAGGAGACTACAGGAAGACCTCTTGAACAGAGAGAATAGTGACATACAGGAGTGTTGCATTAACCTGACTTTGTCAACTATCCAAATAGACAGCATGTCACTTAAAAGCTACAATACCTTAAAGCAAATAATTACTGTTCTTTTTCATGATTTGGGGCAAACGAAAAAATGGGATGCTGCCGTACAAACTGGGCCTTAAAATATGGGGCACATGCTTAACCAGGTAAAATTTGCTCAGCGAGTTATTTTGGCATTGAGTAATGCTGCTCATTAACTATGCCATTGTATCCATGCTGCACCAATCACATCGGTGTATCTAATATAGGCGGGCCAGAAGCGAGCTAAACAGATGACAACAGCCGCTACGACATCAAAGTCATTAGTAAACAATGCAAGATGGCTACGGATACGTTTTTGCTGTTTTGTCAATCAGATACCGCAGGAGTCTGATCTACCAGTTAGCTCTGCTGGTAGCTAAATGTATAGGGATCTGGATTCCTCACACCATGTATTGTTGTGATTGGTCTTAGTGTTATCTAATTGCGTGCAGTGAAATTTTCCAAATAGCATGTCACTTAAAAGCTACAATGCTTTAAAGCAAATAATTACTATTCTTTTTCATGATTTGGGGCAAACGAAAAAATGGGATGCTGCCGTACAAACTGGGCCTTAAAATATGTATATTTACATTTATGTAAAGTGAAACTAAGTTTGCTAAAAACCCTATTCTTCATTCATGTTTGTGTACTCTGTGGGCCAATTCTTGTGCTCCTTTCCCTCTGAATGAGTATGAAGCTTTGGAGAAAGCTGACACAGGGAGTGCACACATCACACTGCACTGCCAGTCCAAGTTTTGAAAGTGTACAAGTTGTTGTAGCTGCTCATTAGACATTAGGCCAATGGTCACTTTGTCTGATTGCTTCTGTGTGAATGTGTGTGCAAGCACAAAACTCTCATTTATTCTTGCAGCATGTGAGGACGGACAGTGAAGAGAGTGGTGTTCCATAAAGTATTTAGAAGCACACAGGCTGAGCCTCTGGTGTTGTGAAGGTATGTTTGTTTCCTTGAGTGCCGCGCAACGCATTGCACAAATAAAATATACGTAGGGTATAATGGATTTGCAGAGACACACACATTGCCCATTCACTCTGTATGCTGACATCCTCCAGGTTTTAACTCTCGTCTTCCTACAGCAGTCTGATTGAGGGAGATGTTTGCTTGTACAGTAAATCCAATCCAATGAAGATCAAATCCTTTCTAAGCTCCGATATGAAGCTTCGGTCTGGAATTAACACAGAATTATTATGGTTTTTAATAAAAGCTGAGCCAAAATGCACAATCTGGCTGGAAAATAAATAAAATGGCCTAAATGCCAAATCCCGTAGGACAGTAAACCTGATTTATTGTTACCTACAATAACATTTTATGCAGATATAAATATGGAGTATTTTGACCCAACATTTCGACATACTGTAACTTCTATCCAGTAATGCCAAGCAACACATCTTTTTCTACGTTTCTCCTTTTTCAGAAATCCAGCACTTGTCAGTGTTTAGCAGCTGTGGGATGTACTGCTTACATTCACTCTAGTACAACTTTGAGATACTTGTACTTCACTTTAGTATTTCCATTTTATGCTAATTTATACTTCTACACCACTACATCTCAGAGGGAAATCTTGTACTGTTTACGCCACTACAAGTATTTGTTATTTATAGTTACTAGTGCATTTTTACATATGATGCAGCAATATATTATTAATAAGTACCTAAAATGTGCTCCACTTTGATGAACTGATTTAAAATACATTTGTTGGCAATAAAAACTAAATATATAATATTCTATAATAACACTTTGAAAGGAGCCATTCTACATAATGAGTGAGTACTTTGCCTTTTGATACTACTTTTCTGGTCTTAGTTTTGGATTCTGGACTCCTACAGAGCAGCCTGCCACACAATAATATATGAAGATTGTTGGCAAACTCTTACCCACTTTCTGCAGCTCCTCTGAAAGCTTGGTTTAGGTTCCTCCTCCTTCAAGTACATTTTTCTGGTAATACATGTGTTATTTTACATACAGTTACTGTGCTAAAACAATCGTTTAAAGACATGATACCTTTTAGCTGTACTGTAGGCTGGTAAACACATTCAACGATGCATCTGTAACCTTCTGAATGATTTTCTGACTGAGCAAAACACTAACAACCCCCATGCCCACCCCCAAATCCTTCTTGTCGGTTATTGGCTGGAACACTGATTGTGAATGCTGGGCAGTTTTTGTTGTTGCCGTTTGTAGATGTCGGTACACGATCCGTCCTGCCTGCACGATCCGTTCTGCGCATGTGCAAGATGTCCGCGCACGCGCAAATGATAATCATGATGTACCTGGGTGTACCTGTTTACAGACACCGTGTTTTTTTACAGTGTGTTCTGGGGACAAGCAGCTCATGGATAGTGAGAGGTTTGCTGTATGTGGCAAAAAATGTTATAGCCCAACACACACACGTGACATCACTTAGAGCACCTAAAAGTAACATTTTGAATTCAGAACTTTAACTTATAATTGAGGATTTCTACTTTGACTTTAGCAAAGGCTCCGAGTACTTCTCCTACCACTGGTGCTTAGACAAGGAGATTCATTGACGTTCCACCTTGTCCCAAGAGTATCTGTGACACTGACCCGGGATCAGGGTCAGCTGTCATAAATAATCAGTCATTGACAGGGCAGACAGAGACGACCAACAGGATTTGGGGATCAATTCACATTAGTGAGATTATCTAATCAATGTGAGATGTGAAATAAGATTAAATGATCAAATGTTCAATGGAGGGTGGCAGTTAACTGCACGTCTGCACGTCACAGCCCATTAGTCCACTGTCGCATTAATAGTTAAATAAGGGAAATGACCAGTGATTTCTTAAATCAAAACCGTGGTTAGTCCGATGAAGTTAGTGGTGCAGCAAAATTCTGGTTCAGCGTAGCTTCTAGTGCTAGATTATCTTTACTAATTTAGAATTTGAGGTTTTATTATTTTATTTTAAATCGCTAACATTGGAGCAAAATCAACATTCAGATTAGGCTGGATTTAAGCCTTTAGATGAGATGAAATATTTCTGGTGCCAAAAAAAGCGATTTTCTGTGAGCTTTCATGTAGGGAAATATGATTATTTGTTAAGAATATCAAGGCCATATGTTTAGGATTATATAAAAAGCTGAACAAACTAGAAGACTCACTAATTTTGGATGAATTTATTCTCTTATTCATTAATTTTCTATAGAGCTTTTCAACATTCATAAAAAAAACAAGCTTTTTTTTATATAGGTGCAGTATATGACATATTAATGACGCTTCCCATTGAGTTTTATACCATACACACATACAACTTCATTCACTCGGCCCTTTCAGGACCATTGCGTAATCAGCAACCTTATCACATACAGAACCACAGCTTCCCCTCGACACGCACACACTTTCAGTAAGCCCTCACACTCAGTCGCGCTTTTCCCTCGGTATCCCACAATCCCTGCGTTTGGTCTCAGCAGGTCATGCGTGCCACTCCAAACTCCAGGCTGACAACAGCTGGCTCCTCTTTGGCCGACTCGCTGTTGTATGTCTCTTCCAGCTCTCCGTAGCTCTGCTTCCTGCTCTCGGTGCCGCTGCTGCCCTCCACCGTCCTCTCCATGTCCGTACTCTCTGTGGCCTCCTCGCCCACCTCCTCCCCGTCGTTGTCCTCCTCCTGTCGCTGCACTTCTTTGTGGTTGATAGGCGCCCCCAGGATGAGGGAATCGGGACGTGGCGGGAGGGTGGTGGAATTGGAGCGCTGATCTCTGGTGGGAGGAGGTGCAGGGGGGTCGGAGGTCACAATGGGAGTCACACCGAGCTGGTAGAGCCGCTGGACAGAGAGGGACAGACAAGACAACAGAAAGTAGGAGGTTTTCACTCAGAAATGCATCTTCACCTTTAGACATACTCTAAATATGATGGCATATTAAGGTTAATTTCAGTTTAAATTCTAAACATGTTTCAGAAATAATATATTCTAAGATGTATGTTAGATTTTACATGCATTGACTAAAAAATGTTTTTGGAAATTAACTAACTAAGAGCAGCTGGTTGAAATTATTTCAAGACAACAATATGCATCATTAACAAGATAATGACATTGTTATCTCCAAATAAATGTATTTTTTTCTCCACCATTTGTTTCCCCAATGTCGTGAGAAAAACAACTTTGTGAGATAATTACCTCATGATCTCAAGATAATGAAAAACATGAACATAATAATTGCAACCATGGCTTCTGAAGGGTAGGGAATTAATTAAAAAAAAAAACACATACAGTATAGCCACACTGAATGTATAAAACAAAATAAAAACAACTGAGTGTATCTTCATGTGCCCTAACTACAACATATAGGCTCTATAGAGAAGTGTTTCAACTCACCTTCTCCAGAACTTGCAAAGTGCTCTCTGCCTTGAGGTTGTTCTCTCTCACTGTCAGAACGGTTTTGAGAATTGACTGACGAGGGTGCATAGACCGATCAAACTGGTGGTACATGTTTCTCCAGAACCTTTAAAACGAAGAAACATTAAAGAGATAACAGGGACAATCGGAATATGGCAGATGAAATGTGCAACAACAGCGGGGAGGTGAGGAAGGCTGTACTGACTTGAAATGGTAAGGCAGAGTGGAAGGCTCCAGCACAGGGTGCGCTTCAGAGTATGCAGGGCTGTAGAACGGATTCAAGTAGTTCTGTTTTTCACTCATTAGAAATGCCCACAGTGAGTGTGTCCGCTCTCTCAGCCTGGAATACAAAACATCAGCAACAACATTTAAACACAGTCCTAGGGGTGATTGTTTAGGTTTTTCAAAAACGGCTGCCACTCACTCCACCCTCACAAAAAGCCTCAGATATAAACACCTGGATGCTATCGTCCTCAAAATAAACAGCGACATACATATATGAAATCCTCATCATCGGCCCCGATTATCTCTCCCTCTTCATCTATGGCTCAGCTCTTCTTGCTTCCACACACATCTGTCATCTTGGTGTCATCTTTGATGAAAGCTTCTCCATCGAATGCCACGTTAAAACATTACAAAAAACTGCCATCTTTCATTTAAAAACACCACCTATTTAAATTCGCTGCCCCCTCCCCTTTCAAACTGTTGTAGTTGTATATAGTTTAGTATATTTGTGTTATCTTTGCTCTTACGTAAAGTACCTTTGAGTAACTTTTAAAGTGGAGACGTGTGTGCGTTGGACTCACCGCAAGTCCTCTCTTTGTCTCTGGTTGTTGCCAAGGAAGTTCCCATATTGACAGGAATGGACGTGTTCATGAATCTGCAGCAGGAACCACTCGCTGAACTCAAATGCCTGCGGAGATTGTTATTACATGAATACAAAAACCCACACTGCGTATAAAGACAAGTCGTGTAGCTTGCACACTCCCACACACCTGTGGGAACTGCTCTGTCAGCTGCCAGACACACTCCAGGAACTGAGTGAAGATAGGGGACACCTCCTTTGGATCCCCATCCAACTGGTCACACCTGAGGGGACACAATAACAGCCACATAATTACTATTAAAGAACGAAGTAGTATAAATGCAGAGATGGCAAAAGTACTCACTTCCCATACTTAAGTAGTACTACAGATACTTGTAAAAAAATGGAAGTACTGATTTAACTTCTTTTGTCAAGTAAAAGTAACAAAGTACAGGCTTGGAAATTTACTTAAAGTATAAAAGTGAAAATAGCCTAAAGAATGACAATTTTTTATGCAAAACTACCTGGACCACATGTTTCTTGAGTGCACGCTGAAAACTTCAGTGGACATATGCCATTGGCTACATTTTAAATCGATGTCTGCCAATAGGCCTAAAACATCACACATAGGATTATTGTGACAGAGACATGGTTGATAAGATTTTGACTAAGCAGCAAGATATGAATTTAGTTGGGATTCTGTGAGAATTCACATCCAGTTTCTGTTTTTTATTCTTCCCAACAACATTTAAAGGAATCTACATGTATGTATGTGTGTGTGCTCAAATATGGCTTTTGGAAAGAAAGAAAAAGGATAAAATATGAATTACTAAACAAACAATTAAGAGTTCCCCAGCACATTGGCCAGGAGTCATTCTTGATGCCTACTATCTCAAACATCTCTTTCAGATAAGGCCGAGGATGATTGGGAATGTCTTGCTGCTTGTCTGCCCAATCTCTGGGATCTCCATTTTCTTCTTTTTCAATCACGTCGCCGTCCATACTACGATGTGCTAACGTTAGCGCCATCAAGCCGCAATGATTTGCTGTGAATGAATGCAGAATGCCGCCGAATCGGCTTAGTGGTGTCAAGTTCAGCGTACAGTGTATTCCCATCCAATTAGATTGAATATTGTATTAATGACGCAAACAATATCAACGATAACTCCAGTGAAATGATATGAAAGTTAGTGAGGACTAGATTAGGACTGTATTTAAAGCTGATTCTCACCCCAAGTGTGTCTGTTAAAACACGGACGGATACAAATTCTCTCTAGCTAAGTTTACACCCACTTGTCAATTGAATTATTTGAAGTTTGGTTAAAAAAAAAAAAAAAAAAACTCATGCGAATAAAGCTGGTGAAACTGTTGATGCTTCAATAAGATCAAGCAACGTGCATCCTAATAGGTGAAGAACACACACAACAAAATCACTAGCTATCTTACTTTAAATGTGCAAGAACTATAGACCAATAACAGGCTTAAATGAACTGACAACATAAGTTATACGACTTGCAGTTCTCAAGGCGCACACACACAATCTCAACTGATTATCCTCCGACAGGACAGCTAGACTCTTTTTCTTTTCTCTCAAATAAAGAGCAGACTAAATCTTGAGGCTTATTTAATCCAATTCAAAACTCACCTGTCTGCAAACTTGTGACCGAAGGAGATCCAGTCTTTCTCTATCAGTACCTAGAAAAGAGATGCAGAAAAAGAAAGTAAGACTTTTCACTAGTGCCAAACAGTGTATATGTGTGTGTGTGTGTGTGTGTGTGTGTGTGTGTGTGTGTGTGTGTGTGTGTGTGTGTGTGTGGTACCATGAAGCCCTTGATGGTGCGGTAGTAAGGGTCCATAAGCAGCGCCCCCAGTGAGCAGACCTGGGCTGTTCTGTCCCATCCGTCTGAACAATGAACCAACACACTGGCCCCTTCCACTGTCACCGCCTGAGGTAAAAGTGAAGACAGACGGCAGAGGATTGTTGTGGCATTAAAAAAAAATGAAGCCGTCCTTGACAGTTACAGTCTATGATGGACTAGTGGAGATGCGCCAATAATGAGCGAGGAGATGATGATATATCATCATTGTCATTGTTGAAAGCTTTACAATTTATTTATAGGAATATGGAATAATATAAAACACTTAAATATCTTGAATAAAAACAATGCTAACATGCAATTAAATGCATTTTCACAGAAATGCAAGTAGGAAAGGGAATTTGTTTTACCTTGGCGAGAAAGATAGCTGCGTCTACAACAGCCTTGATGTGCCGCAGCCAGCCACTACTCTCCAGACCAACCAGGAAGTCACTCATGGAAAGAGACCGAGTTCCAATCACTAAGAGACACACAGTCAGTTCACATGAACCATTTACTTATTACTTTGACGTTTGAATTATCAAAAAAGTGGCCTTCATAAGCAGCAAAAACTGAAATGATATTTTTGTGCTGGTGTGTGTTGCAACATGTTTAACCTTCAAGCAATTTTTGTAGGCTGGTCCTCATTACGTGGATGTTTTCAATGCCAACAAACTGGAAGCGGATGTTGGAGTAGTTATCCTCGTTCTCATAGCCTTTACCTGCTGCTCGATTAGCTAGCGCATTCAACTGCAGGACGGAAAAAACCCCACATAAAAACAGAATACTATGCTAGTCTGGTTTCAAAACGGTTTTATGTATTGTTGAATCCAGTTGTACATACATACATACATACATACATACATACATACATACATACATACATAAAGCACATTTAAAGCATTTCAAAATAAGTTTTATTTTGTTCAGCTGTTACCTTTGGCCTAGTGTCCATGACGTAGACAAATCGGCTGTTGTGATTGGCTTTGCTGATGGCCTGCAGCATGCTCTCATCCTCCAAGCATCGCGCACTGAACCCAGAGAGAGGCTGACTGCATCGACACACTGCCGCCTGTCAGGGTGAACAGAGGATGCTGATCAGAACAAGGACAAGTACAAAAAATACAAAGTGTTAAAGGTCCTATAACATGCTGCTTTTTGAATGCTTTTATATAGACCTTCGTGGTACCCTAATACGGTATCCAAAATTCAGCCTTGGTGCAGAATTACAGCCACCAGAGCCAGTCCCACAATGAGCTTTCCTTCGGATGTGCCACTTCTGTGTCTGTAGCTTTAAATGCTATTGAGGAGGAGAGAGGGGGCAAGGTGGAGGGTTGGGGTGTTGCCTTGACCAACTGCCATGCTTCGCTTGTTTGCAAGCAATGATGTGTCTCATGGATGGGCCAAATTCTCAGGGTGGGCAAAGCAAAGAAAGGGGAGGTAACCTTGCTCCTTATGACATCATAAGCGGGAGATTTCAGAGCGGCATATCTGAGCTTTTAATTTCTCAGAGGCAGAGCAGGATACCCAGGGCTCGGTTTACAACTATCGCCATTTCTAGCCACTGGGGGACCATAGGCAGGCTGGGGGAACTCATATTAATGTTAAAAAACCTCATGAAGTGACATTTTCATGCCTTGGGACCTTTAAGGAAAAACTCAGGAGCAGCACAGCTCACTTCACACACGTGAAAAAGATTCGGGAGCCCTTGATGAATTACACACAAGCATTTAATGAACTCTCAATTGAGAACAGAATTTAGGCAGGCAGTACAGTTTGACCACAACGTGTTATTGTGTCGTGCCGCCCCAACTCTCCGATGTTCCTGAAGGTATGCTTAGACTCATGCTGGAGGCGTTACATTTGGCTGAACCTTCAATACAAACAAAGATATTATGGGCGCCGTAAACACAGATGGCTTAACTGAAGCCTAGTTTTCACCGACCTACAAAAGGAGACAAGTGAACAAAACATTCCCCTCTCATGCAGCTGTCACATATCTTTACATGAACACTGTAATGGTTAATTGATAATAACTAAGCCGTTCTGTGGAACTGTATATGTGTTTTATATGTGTTTTATCCTCATTCTGTAAAAACCACAGATGAAGTCACTGTGCCAAAAATGCATTGATTGAATGCCATGTGCTGATAGTTCATTTTGATGAGTCATTGCTGAGAGTCAGGTTTCCAAATAATGTGGCCTGCCATAGCAGGCTGGCAGGACTTTAGCCCTCTTGGACTTTGTGTTTTTACTGAAAATGAATTGCTAGAACAATTAAATCTTTTTTTTTTCTCAAAAAATTGATGGAAGAATACCAATACTCTAATGCTACCTTTAATAGCAATCTTTTGTTACTTTCCATGGTGATTACTTTTTACTTTCACAACCTCTCCACACACTACATCCACATACAAAATTACTCAACTTAATAAAAATAAATGTACAAAAACACTGAAACATGGTTCATACTCACACTGTGAACAGGTTATTACAGTACCTTCTTTTCTTGGTAGAAGTATGTGAGTACAGGAAAGCGTCCTTTGCTTCTGAACTTGGAACTCCCCACAATGATAGGCTTACTGGCTGTTATGGGAACATACAGGTCCCGTGGATATGTCTCACACACCTTGAAAACCAAACACAAAACATACACACATAGGCAGACACAATATATTGGCAGATGTCTCCTGGTTTGTGAGAATTGGTATTTCTCTGAACAGTGAAATATGGTGCAAAACAGATGATTCCACCCTAAAAACTACTCTTGTAACTATAGTTTGGATTCTACACTTTCCTGCAAGTAATCACTTCTTTACAGTTTAAATTTTGGATTGGAGCTCTGCTTGTCTGTCATTTTAGAGTTGGAGGTGAACATTGAAGCTCCAGCGCCCTCTTATGGACATATGTGCATCATGTTTTCATCATGTGTGGTTTCTCCAATATACTGTATTAACTCATTCCCTACACTACCACCAAGCCTGGACAATGTTTACACAGAACACAAAGTAATACTAAGTGTCAGAAAATACAACTGTGTCATATGTGTGACTGTACTGCTCTGTAATCATGTGACATCTCCAAACTACCTACTCCTTGGGAGTTCTTGTCTTTGTAGCATGTGTTGTTTATGGCATACAGAGAGAGTGCCAAGGTTCAACAAGTTCAGCTTTAACTGGGCCAAGTGCTTGCTGGGTACAATTTGGGAGCTATTTTTGTTTCCTTTTCTTAATCTTTTACTCCAAGTATTATTTCATCACTTTCTGTACATGGACAATATATCCTTGCAGTTACCAAAACTCTTGACATGATCTGTGGTGTTTATCTATTTTGTCCTGATTGAGGAGGATGTTAGGTTAATAAAAAAAGGCGTATTTGTCTGGCTTACGGCAGATTTGACTACATCTTGGCTGTGAGTGGTAACAAGACTACAGGGTCTATTGCTTCATTTCCACTGCTTAGTGCAGCATGGCTGTACCCAACTTGACTCACTCTTTTTTTGGTTTTCCATTAGCAGAGGTTGTGATAGTACCTGGTAATTCTATGGTATTTGACTACACTTGGGGTAATATCTGCAGTGGAAAACTAAATAGAGAAAAGGTCCTAGTGCCAAAAGTGACTTGAATCGAGCCAAACCATGCAGTGGAAATAAGATGTGCTTGTTGCTCTTTTTTTAATCAACACAGAAAATAGGAAACTATTATGACTACAACAGTGTTCTCAATTTGGTACTTCAGATGACCAAAACATATGGTTTACAAGATACAGCCAACTATCTACCTTGTAGTTTCTGTTGACATTCGTGAGCTGCCATTGGTCACAGGGAACACCCATCCGCTCAAACTCCGCCCCGAGGTCAATGATTTGCCATCCTTCATCCCTCTGTTGGTCGTTCTGTTTGGGGTTGTATGAGAACGCATAGAGCTCCTCATAGGATACTGCACAAAGGAGAAGGAAATTAGTGAATCCAAACCCTAACAAAACGCAGACAAATATGGACAGATAAAAAAACCCATCTCAGTCGGACACGCTGAAACCCACCAGGCCGTAGAAGACGCAGCAGCGAGCTGTAAATGTCGTGGCAATCTCTCTCTCTCTGTACCACAAAATGAACCACCCTGAAGTTGCGACACTGGATGACCAGAGGACAGCCTGTGGTGGTCAGGGCGAGCTTCTCCACAGATGCTATATGGTGATGCAAAATCTGCACACGAGGGGAGAAGTAAAGGCACGAAAGAGAGTTGACAATGTTCAGTTATTTACATTGGCTTAATTATGTTGAAAGAAAAAAAAAAGAAAAGATGAATAACTATGCTAAAGATCAATAGTATGCGAGGTGCTCTTTTCCTTCTTCTTATAACTTCCTGCACCTTTGGTAAACTTAATGTATAGCCTACACAAAAAAATGCTGTGTTCTAAGAGGACTTAAAGTAACATCATTAATGTTTTCAATCAGAGCCAAGTAAGTCACTTTGTTTAAAGGACTTCTAAGCACATCATGAGATGCCACAGGTTCAGTTGCTGCACAACATCTGTCTTTAGGACTAATGAAGAGAATTATTTTGTTTTTTTAAGATTCCTTTTGTTTTTTTCTCCCTTTATTAGATAGAGAGACAGTGGACAGATGTGAAAGGAGAAGAGAGATGGGGACACAGCAAAGGGCCGCAGGCTGGATTTGAACTTAACCAACATGGGGCGAGTGAGCTATAGGCCGCCCCACTAATGAAGAGAATCTGACAGCATGTTCAAAATATTTGCAAACAGCGTCCACTAGAGGAAGCCTTCTATGCATTTGAACGTCTTTTACTGCTGTGTGCTTCACAGATCTTCGTCAGAATAATTAAGATTCAGAATATAGAAAGAGTTGCCAGGATAGCTTAGTTGGTAGAGCAGGCGCACGTATATAGAGGTTTATGCCTTGACGCAGAGGGTGCATGGTTAGAGTTTGACCTGGGATGATTTCCCACATGTCTTCTTCTCTCTCCCCCATAGCTGTCCTATCCATTCAAAGGGGGAAATGCCCAAAAACAAATTTTAAAAAATAAATAAATAGAAAAAGAATATTGAAAAATGTGAGAGGATTTTAACAGAGGAAAGTTGCAAAAAGTTTGCCGTTTGCTCCACGTTATCGCTTATCATAAACTGTTTTAATGCCAGAAAGTACAAAGGGCAAGCAGGCCAAGAGCAACACATCACCATATTCAATGAGGGTAGTTTGAATTCCGCAGGGATTCCAAACATGGGAGATCATTAAGATGCACATTCATCATCATTGGTAATGACGAGAGAGAGAGAGAGAGAGAGAGAGAGAGAGAGAGAGAGAGAGACACACACAAAGTATATGCTGATCTCACCAGCTGTTGAGACAGACAGTAACTCAACTGTTAAATATTTTATGAGGCACAATGCTATTCTAACAAACTCTAATCTCTCTGACCAACAGACAGATCCTAAAATGCCTCCACAAATGCTATTCTAACAAACTCTAACACACCAACACACGCACACGCACACGCACACACACACACACACACACACACACACACACACACACACACACACACACACAGGACTAAATGCACCAACAAACACACAGGGCCCAGTAGGAGACAACCCTGCATGCTGCACAGTGCACCAGAACCAAAACAGGACAAAAATGTTCCCTTTTCTCAGCATATAAAGCAGGAAGGATGTTAGGGAGAGTTGGAGGTCATGGCCCAGGATCTGCTGCACAAAGCATTTTAAACCACGCTAATCTTTTCACACTGCAGGCCATCTAAACACAGAGTGCCACTTTCACTCCAACACATAACTGGATACAAAAATGTTTGTATTTCTTCCACACATACCCCAACACATGCCATTTTGCTGCCACTATAATATTAAAAAAGGCGACAATCAACAAATCCCTTCAGGATGCCCTCCCGACTGTTGCAGCTGGACATAGATAACCCAGTTCTCACCATGAAACAACAGTAATCCTCTTTCAGGTGAAAGCAGAAAACACACACACACTTCACATGCACACACAGAAACCTAACCGGATACCTTGCTACTATATAACGAGGATTTTGAACCTCTAACCTACTTCCTATTACCACACACAAGCTTGCATATTCTCTCCTTTTGCCCAACATACCACCAATGCACGGACACACACGCACTCACATCAGATTGCGGACTTCCTTGCGGTGGTCACGCTAATGTCTCTTTTCAAAACTGGCTGCAAATTTAGTAAAAAAGATGCGATTTTCTGACACCAGCAGCAATGATTTTGCGAGACGCTACTGGCAACATTTCACTGCATACCTCCTTCCATTGTGGAAGTGCATAAATCATATATTGCAGACTAATAAAAGTGAATTAATAGGCTAAACATACATATTTTTTGTCAAATGAGCATTCTCAATTTACTCACAGTAATTAGTGTGGCAAATTGGCACTATCAGTGAAGAATCAGAGAGACAGACAGACAGAGGCACATGGAGCAGAAGCCACAAATGAAACTGTCTCCACTGTGAAAAGTCCTCCCTTCTGCACCTAACCCTGAACTATACTGTGGTGTACAACACTCAGCATGGTTAGCTTAACCAATGGTTTATTTACTGTAGTTACAACCATGTATAACATACTGGGGAAGAAAATGGACTGTGAATGACACCTGTTGTATCGGCAGAATGCAGTCAACACCCAAACTACTCACCCAGATCTCCTGTGCGGCAGATGTTGAGTTGTTAGAGCTGCTTTCCACAAAGATGAGATGTGTAGCTGTGAGGTACAGTGTGCCATTTGTGGACTTGTTGCTGAAGCGATCCAACAGTCGCACCTGCTCCACCTGCAAACACACACGCACCAGTAAAAACATCATCAATCAGCAGTTCAAAGTTCTTTTAAACGTCTTCAGCTGGGTGTAAGTTATGTATAGTATATACTAAAAAGAAGAAAGACAGGATCTTGCCAACAGGAATGACACTTTTCACAAAATGAATGTAAGTGGCACTCTGCACTGGCTCCAGCTGGCACACCACCTAATCCTGACCACCTGGCCTACCGTTCAGCTGCCAGTTCCATAATAATGAGTCCCAAATGATTTCTGGATGTGTGTGCGTTTTGAATGTACAATGTATCAAATGTAAGTGTGCATGAATCATCTGATTGTTAATTTAGTTTTTGACCAACTGGTAGTACCACAAGTCAAACACAACTATTTATTTCTCCATTTTCCCTTTAATTCAAAATGTTTTCTCATGTAATGCTAATGTATAGCCTTTCAGTGGACCCAACTCTTCCACGCACATAAATACCAAATACCCATGCTGTAGATCTCAGTAGAACATTTACTCAAGTAACACATTGTCACACAGGAAGGAGGTTATGGTCCACTAAGTATAATAAACAGGTTTTAATAGCGTTGGTGGTCTGAGTGCTGATTCATTAGTCCATTAAATAAGGATTGGTCAAGGATACATGTTTTTCATTAATGTATGCATTTTGAACTTTTTCCAGAATTACCAAACTTTGTGTAATGTGCAACAAATCCCTTTCTAGCACTGAAATCCATTAGAATAAGACTTCTCCTGACTGTAAAAACAATAAGTATGCTGTTTACAACAGCCAACATTCAAGATTAGTCATATTAGTGGTTGAGTCAGACATCCTCTTTGTTTCCGTTTTCCTGTGGTTCTCAGATATGAAGACATAATCAAGCCTATCACTGTCTCCCAGCAACCAGCAGGACACAGCTCTGTCATATAGACAGGCTTGTTAGGTAGGTAGGCTTACTGGAAGTCAGGTGTGTGTGGTTGAGTGAATGAATGAGTGAGTCTTGTAAGAAAGATGATAAATGTTCATATACCAATGCAACCTAAGATATGCTTCAAAGTACTTACAATACAATATTCACCTTCTCGTCTGTTTTATTCAAGCAAACAACTGATAAGACTTAAGACAGTAGGGCCACACCCAGTCTGCAAGCAATCCCATCCACCAGCAAACACTTATTCCATTATGTTCCCAAAGAATTGTGTTCACTTGGCTGTAATGTATGACTATCCTTGAGCCTCGAAAATTAGGTCACAATGTTTCCTAACATGACAAAGAAAGCGTACCTTTCAACATACACACCCTTACAATTACATATAGGAAAATAGATTGGTGTGGGCCTAAATCATGTCCCAAACTGTGAGCTACAGAGGATTATGTAGGATACTTTTGAGTTGTTATTGTTGCAACCTATTAGTATTTAGACAGTGACACATATTTTTGCAGTGTTGCCTTTGTACACACTTTGTGCATTCTGGATTTGAAGTAAACAATGATTATGAGTATAATGTGCTTTAATCTGAAGGTATAAATCCCATCCTGGGTTAACAGTGTATAGCCTACTGTAGCCCTTTTAAAACAACTTTTAGAGTAGCTGTTACATTGTTAGCTGCTACCAGGGATCCCAATAAAAGGAAAAAAGATAAAGATAGAGATGGAACAAAACATAATTTGATCATTTATCATACAATTAAATTCAGCATATTTAATATCCGGTTGCTAATCATTTACAATCACTCATTGTTTTAAGTATCTAACCCATATACATCACCAGACACTTTGTATCTTTTCTATTGCTGTTCTGCAAGGCTTGCACTTCAGTGATCTTCAGTTCTTGCTTGTTTGAGAATTTTTTACCTGGCTGGTGCTCACGCAGGGAGTGATTTGTGAGTCAAGTAAATGACTTGGCCATTCAAAAAGACTACACGGTCTATCAAAACCCAATCCATGGTTGGATGTTTAGGATAACTGTCCAGATGATGAACATGTGAGACTATATATATATCTATATCTATATCTATATCTATATAAAAAAAAGACTTCCAGTCCAGTGATTACCCTGGGTGTGAACACTTACAAACACGATCAGATTACACTGATGTGCCATTTTGCTTGACATGGCTTGGTTGCTCCTTGTGGTGTTCTATCACACTGGATGCACTGTCTGGCTGATAGTGTCATGTAAACTTAGCTAGTCAATAACAGGGCGTGCATGTAGTAACATTGCAAAGAGGAAGCCCAGCTAACGTTGTTTGCTGAACGGAAAAATAAATAGCTCATTGATGCTTGTCACGTCTGACAGTCCAAGCTGCTATCGACACCTGCTACTAGTTATCATACTATTATCCACAAACATTACTCTACACATGTACATTTGGTAAACGTAACCATACTCGGGCATTCCAGAAACCCCCACAAGACACGCCGAGCCGCTGAATGTACCCCATCCATTTGCAATTAGCTAGAAATGTTAGCTACCTTTGGCGTTCGGATATGCTCCATTTTACCGAGTCGAAACAGCTGTCAGCGACTGCAAAGCTTCACACGACGCCTTCCGGATATAATTGTATCATTGATAATTTGTTGGCTCAGACTGCTGCACAAACCGCCTGAACTTTGTCGGAGACATACGATATATGTTTATTGTCAATTATTTCACTCCTCCATCCGTGTAAAGATCCTGGCAAACACTTCACGTTGCACTTTTCAAAGTAAAAGCACGACTTCATGTCGGTATTTATAAAAAACGGTCACAAATGTATCCCACTATTTGCAAATTGTGTAGGCTATGTATTATTTTATTTATTTTTTTAAATCTTGATTAAACAAAACTTTACTATTCAGTAAACTACAGTTCTATTTAAATACTGAAGTAATTAAATCCTTAAAAATCAATGGTCAAAGATTCCCTGGTTCTAAACCGTCTCTATAGGCTAATATACAATGTCTATTACTTTAATTTATAATAGGATATGGGACATTTGCCCACTTTGCCTGTAGTTATTCAGATAATGTATGATTATAGGGTAAAATCTACACTATACCAGGTATTGGCCAGTATAAAACATTTTACAAAAGTAGCACAATATAGCACTAGGGGTACTGCAGAAAGGTAACATTAAAAGTAAGTAGTATGACAAATATGCTTATTGTAAAGGCGTTTTTATGCAAACATAACAATGTAAATAATGATATATTTTCATTATACATCTAGTGAAGATAGATTGCAGTGTAAAACAAAACAGAGATAAATTACAAAAAAAAACAATATATAAAAGACAAATTATTCTCAAATACAGAACAATGGAACAAGTAGCCTAAGGCCAATGCAGAAAATGGCAAAACAAATGGGAAGAATTGACCAAAAAGGTGTGTGTCAAAGAGTGTTTGAGGGAAACAGCATCATGCAAATAGTGATAGGTTCATTGGTATATAGGTTCAAATAGTTTGAACCTATATACAGTATATAGTTTGCAAATACATAATGGTATGTCAGTCTGCCTGACCTAAGCATCTAGGCACAATTGGCGTATTTTATTTTGAAAGCAAGACCGGAATCAACGTCCGAAAGTGTGAGGCATCCATTGGAGGCATCACGCGAGAACAAAAACAGCGATAGCGGGAAATGTAGTTAAACAAATTACCCGAAATGCAACAGTAGTGCGACACGGGAATAGCCGTCTATGGGAATACCAGGCGGGGAATAGAAAAACACCATGCGAGAATTAATCCTGCGATATTTGACAGCTTTACAAATCTAAAAACAAAAGATAGAAGTGCGAAACCATAACACCAAGGTTACAGCCAAAGAGCTCCGGATTTAACGTATTTGGAAAAACCGATATTTGTATTTTTGTATTTTTGAGGAAACAAAACCGCGAATTTGGCCCTCACGCGGGTATCTTTCAAAGATAGCTAGCTAGCTAGCGTGCATTAGCCGAGATGTTGGGTTGCTAGTTTCGTGTTTTAATAACTGGCTAAAGTCCAAATTGCCAGTTAGTGTTAAATGTGTGCCTCTTAAAGCAACATGTCTGGCTTTAACTTTGGATCAGGGACTCTTGGTTCTACTAACACTGGTGGAGGATTCGCATTTGGGGCCGCAACCAGGTAACGTAGCTAGCTAATGATATATTTCAAATAGCCGACTTGGCTAGCTAACGTTAGCATAGTTAACATGACGTTAGGTGTCAAAACTTGCATGCTTTTATAACATTACCTGGGTATGCTAACCTTATTAAATCTTTAAAGGTAACGCGACATATTTTTGCGAAGACTACTAGCTAACGTTAATATGTGAGCGAGGATTGTTTGTGTAATGTTAACAATCTAGCAAGCTAACGAGAGCATGTGTTAATGAGTATTTAAGTTCAAAGTTACGTTCTGTCTGTTGTGTAATTAACGTTACTTGTAGCTTGTCTTGAAAAGCAAAGCAAATCTGGCGTGACATTCTCAGCAGAAGGAACTGTCAACTGTTACTTTGATCCACCAAATTTAACTCTGCGAGTTGTCCTAATTATCTGTTGTCTGGACAATGTAACAAGTAAACGTGTAACGTTAAGAGTTGGAGGGCATGTCGTTACATTTTTTTCTATTATCTTTCTATTAAGTAGTTCTACCAAGTTCTATTATTAAAAAAAAACGTTGAAAAAATGTGACGATGACATATACCTAGTTTGCCACTTGTCTCTGCTATCTTGAAAGAACTGTTATGTAACAGAATGAACTGCTTTTTTCCTCATTAGTGCACCTGTGGCCAATACTGGTGGCTTCTCAATCGGGACTGCTCTGGGTACAGCAGCAGCAAGCCTTGCCACCTCCACCAGTACCACCCCATCTCTTGGTCTCGGAGGAAGTCTCTTTGCTCAGAAACCAACTGGAGGATTTTCTTTCAACACACCTGCCTCAAGTAATAATGTCATACATATTCAAAAACAAACCCCATGGCAAACAGTGAAATAAATTCCTGTGTCTGCCAGCTGCAGCCATAGGCTTATACCTTGTCTTGTGTTATGATGTTCTCTTTTAGGCGCTGCGGCTCCCACTGCAGGCCTTACATTAGGTATGCTTGTTTTAATGTTTTATTTTCAAGTAAAATCTTTGAAAGTTAATGTAATAGGTTATAACCTTGATTTCTACGTATACTTTTTCAGGTGCCCCATCTACTACAGCTGCGTCCACTGGCTTCAGCTTGGCCTTTAACAAGCCCACCGCCTCAGCAACACCCTTCTCCCTCACCACCACTTCCATTTCCTCATCGGCCCCTGCAGGGGCAGGTTTATCATTTGGCTCTGTCCTGACATCCATGGCTCCACAGCAGCCTGCATCGGCAGGCTTCAGCCTTGGTCTTGGTGGAACAACAACCACCACAGCTGCAACCTCAACAGGCCCATCACTGGGCGGGAGTCTCTTCGCCAACACTTTGTCTGCAGGTGAGATGCAAACAGGCAACCTGAGCTTGTGTTCGGACATGGTGCCTAGAGCACAGCATAGTGGCAAAATGTATGATTTATATAAAAGCAAGCATGCTATGCCAAGTCAATAAAACGCCTTAATTGCTTTAAATGAACTAATCATAATTTTTTTTTTTGTAGTTTAGGTCAGTGGGAGAACAATTTAGTGGTGACCTTTACACAGCGCTATGACTATTGATTTTCAATGAGGAAATCAATGTTTTTTTTAAATTGTTACAGCTGCAGTGGTTTTGATTATGACTCTAGGTTCTTAACTGAGGACAATTTCAGAAGTAGTTCTCAATCTTTACAATGTTGCATTCTTGGTGTTGCAGGTTTGGGTCAGACCACTGTTGGACTAGGAGGCGGGTTAACGTTGGGTTCTCTGTTAGCTGCCTCCACAGCAGTATCAGCGGCCCCTGCCCCCAGTATTGGCCTGGGTGGAGTCGACTTCAGCACTTCCTCTGAGAGTAAGAGCGACACTTCATCTGGAGCCAACGCACAGTAAGTCCTGCTGACCAGATGCATCGTTCTTTACTGAATTGAAATGCTAGAACTGTCCAGACCTGTACATGCTATAATGTAAAATAGTGTATATAACTGTTTACTGAGAGGCATGCTGTGGCTTTGTACCCTGTTTATGTGTACCTGGTTAGAGCTGCAATGATTAATCGATTAGTTGTCAACTTTTAAATTAATTGAGAACTATTTTAATCATCGGTTAGTCTGTTTGAGTAATTTTTTAAGACAAAAGTAAAAATTCTTTAATTCCAGCTTGTTAAATGTAAATGTTTTCTAGTTTCGCTTCTGTGACAGTAAACTGAATATCTTTGAGTTGTGGACAAAACAAGGCATTTGAGGACGTCATCTTGGGCTTTTGGGAAACACTGATCCACATTTTTCACCATTTTCTGACATTTTTAAACCAAACAACTAATTGATTAATCAAGATAATAATCAACAGATTAAGACTTTATAAATAATTGTTAGTTGCAGCCCTAAACCTGATCAGCATGTGTTATTCAGTTTGTTGTAATGATGAAAAGCACTCTTTTTCTCTCTCAGGGACAGTAAAGCTCTGAAAGACGAGAACCTGCCCCCAGTTATTTGTCAGGATGTCGAGAATTTCCAGTAAGTGTATTTGTATGTGTATACTGTATATTGTCACAGGATTTGATCCAGTGACCATTAGGTCACAAGCCTGAGCACATTGCTTGGTAGAATTGTGTCATACTTGTTTGAAGATGCAAATGTTAACCCGTTTTATCAGTTATTGTTCCAAAGGAGTCCTAAAGCTATGACTTCAACTTATTAGGTGGAGTGTGGCAATGTTAGGGGGTAATGTTGGGTACCAAATTCAATACTTTTTAGGCACTGACCGAGTTGCCTCTAAAGTATCAAAAAATGCAGGGTCATTCAATGCCCAATTTCAATATCTAAGGATTAATTAAGCGTCAGAGAGCCAATAAGCATGCACATTGGCTGCGCCAGAGATTATTTTTTTGCTGGTGCTATGGGCTTGCTTGATGTTTCAGTGAGGGTGCTCTGAAATTTAGAGTTTTCCTTGACATTGCATAGACCCCTATAGATAAGTCCTCACCCAAAATGGCCTCGCTGTGCAATTCCCCTGCTCTAATGTCATTTACAGCCGTGTAACTTTAGGCATCCTCAGCAGCAATCACGGCCTCGGTCAGGTCATCTTCCTCCGGCCACTTTTCTTCGTCCCGGTCACCATATCTCTGTCTCATTTACAGGTTTTTTTTGATAAAGTCTCCACACTTTGACGTTTAGGTAGTAAAAAAACGTCCCATCACTAACGTTACACACACTTTGCTAATTCTAATGGCTCCAAATATTAAGCTCTTCTTCTACTCTGTGAATACGTTATGCGGAAGTTAGGTCAATAGTTTGATATGTGCTTCACACATTGGCTGAACAATATCCCCTGTGTTTGCCTCATGCTTTTATTCTAAAAATAATCGGTTTATTTTATTAATGTTCAAATCTAAATTATAGTATTAACACATTAACAAAAATCTTTTTTATAAATAAACCACAGCAATTTCTTGGGGGTGCTATCTGAATCCTAGTGGTAGCTACAGCACCCCCAAAAGCCCCTTTCTGGCGGCGGTGGAATTAAAATGCAAAACAACTAGTACTGGTACCCGTCCACCGACAGTGTATTGCTGTAAAACATTTTTTGTTTAGTTATTTCCAATTTTCTTTCTTTCTTATAGAAAATTTGTGAAAGACCAGAAACAGGTTCAGGAAGACATCAGCAGGATGTCATCTAAGGCCATTTCTAAAGTCCAAGATGACATCAAGAGCCTCAAACAGCTCCTCTCTGTCAGTGCCAGCGGTCTCCAACGCCAAGCCTTGGCCATTGACAAGCTAAAGCTGGAGACAGCGCAGGTAAAAACAGTACATCTACATACACTAAGCCTAAGTGTGTTGTGTTAGCTCAACTTTTTGCCCTGATGCACGAATTCTATATAGTCATTGATCCATTGTCGGTATGAGCATGCATCACAATGAACACTTGACTTCGTCAATTAAGTCAAGCAATACACATGGCAACACATTATATTTACCTACTGTTGCCCATTTTGATCACAAACTACATATATAATTCACAAGAAAAATCCCTAGTTCTATACCAAGATGGATAAGTGATATTTTTCTCTAAGGTATAGCTGTAGATCAATCTAACTCTTGCAAATGGGACTTCAAATGAGAGGAAGTTAATCATCTAGATTTCTGACTGTTTTGTTACTGAAAATGTTCTCAAAAAAATGGCATCCTGAATACAGTATTAAAAAATATTAAATATCAATCTTAATACTTACGTCTTTTCCTTGTTCTCAAGGAACTGAAAAATGCTGACATAGCACTGCGTACACAAAAGACTCCCCCTGGACTTCAGCATGAGAACACTGCTCCATCAGAGTAAGTAAGCCACCACATGTGACAAGTAATTTAAAGGGATATGTGCAGTTGCAGTGGACAAAGATGGAAATATGTGTACATTCTTTGTGTTTAGTTATTTCCGTAGCCTGGTAGAGCAGTTTGAGGTGCAGTTGCAACAGTACCGCCAGCAGATAGAAGAACTGGAGAACCACCTGACAACGCAGAGCAGTGGCACCCACATCACTCCTCAGGGTAAGAGTACATTTGTCTGACTTTTAACACAACCCAGCAAAGTAGGTAAATGTGTCTTGTCTTCTCCATGTATTAATATATTTTCTATTAACATTAAAGCTGACAACTGTGGAAAGTGAAAAATGGTGCTCACAGTGACAAACAAAATTACTGATCTGTTTAGTCTTTTCAGTTTATTTAAAGAGATTTTTAGGCATTCTAGATTATTGAAAAACCTGAATACCTACCCATCTATCAAATATCTGAATAGTCAGTTTTTTTTGGGTCCAGATCTACTTATTTTGATGCAAATATATGTACATTAGCAGGAATGAAGCACTGCATTGAAATGAAAGCAGGGCTCTGTTTATTTAAATGTGAAAATGCAAACAAATATGTTGTCCCTAATCAATGAATAATTGCGCTTTATCATTTTGGTCATAATCATGCAGCCCTACCTTCATCTTTTCTTTAACTCACCTCAAATGTGTTATCAGATTATGATTTTGTGTATGTTTTTGTTTCCAGACCTGACATTGGCCATGCAGAAGTTGTACCAGACATTTGTTGCACTGGCTGCCCAGCTCCAGTCTGTTAATGAGAATGTCAAGGTCAGTTCTTTTCCTTCAGCTTTGTCTGAAAATCAACTTTCAAAACATTGTGTAAACTTACACGGTGTAAACTCTGGTAATGTTACTCTAGCTATATAATTCAATGTGAATATACACAAATGTTGAAATTACATCAAATGCCCGTCCTTTGTAGGCATGATAAATTAGCCTGAATTTATGGATTTATTACAGTAAATGTATAGTTAAGTTGTTAATACATATAACATTTGGGCTCAGGGTAATCAGGTAGGCTATTTTAAGACAAACCAACCAGATTTAATTGACAAAGCATATCATAATCTAGACTTCATCTGTATCATCTTTTGTTTAGTCTGTTATTTGCTAATTTTGTAGTAATTTGTTTCAATAAGTAGTTTTTTCTTTACTAGTTTATGTGGGACACACTGAAGGCAGTAAAAATTCACCGGTGTGCTCCTTCAGATAAATGTTACAAATCCAGACACGATTTTGTGACGTATCTGGGACTTCCGCAACAGGTACAAAGCAGCTATAGTGGTCATTTTGGCCATGGTTGATGGCCGAAAGAAACGTTAGTGACTACAGCACTGCACTGGCGCAAGTAAGCACAATGATCCTGCAATCAAACTCGAGCAAATAATACAACACAAAACTATCGGCCAATGTGAACCCAAAACAAGGCTGTGTGATAAGGCATTTATCTAGCATAAGTATAATAATAGTGTAATAATATCATATGCTATCATTTACAAAATGATGCCCACATTGTCCAGATTCTAAGAAAATTGTAATTCCGATGTGTGAACAATATGTCAATTCCATTCCTTTCTTTGTCTTTCCCTTTGTATACGTCTGATATCATAGATCTTGAAGCACCAGTACCTTTCCTACCGTCGGTCTTTCCTGGAAGACTCAACGGACGTCTTTGAGTCCAAACGGGTATCTAACAGGAAGTGGAAGAGTACGCCGCGAGTCACGACTGGGCCTGCCCCATTCTCCAGTGTGCCCAACGCTGCAGCGGTTGCCATGGCAGCCACGTTGACCCAGCAACAACAGCCTGCTCCAGGTCTGACTGCCTACAAGTTCTAGAAAGTTTTCCTCTTCTCACCTTTAAATAAAGGAGGGTAAGGAGAGAAATGTATAGGAGAGGACAGGATAAGTAACTTTTAAAATGAGGCAATCGTGGGAGTGGGAAGAGGAGGATGGTTAGAAAAATAAAATAAAAAAGCCTTAGCTGGTGCCAAGCTATTGTCTGTACTTTCTCTAAAGAAAGAACGGCTAAAGAGAGACTGGGAAAGGCAGAGATAAGAAATCTGTTGCTAAACTCCGACAGGAAACCTTTGTGCTGCCTTACCATCTTGTCATACAGAATGTCATACAAACACTTAAGTAATACTAGGGATACAATAACCTACTTCACCTAATTTCTCTCTGTGCCCTATGTTAGAGCAAGTATATGAGACTAACATTGAAGAAACTATATAATGTGAGAGAGTCCGGCTATCTCAATTTTACTCATTTGAATCTTGAAGTTATTATTAGAGCTTGTATATTTCATGAGTTAGGACTTTTTTTTGTTTTTTTATTTAATGGATGCTTGAAATGAGCCTACTCAGTGAATGTTATGTGATGGGGTTAGAAGCATTAGACACTTGCTGTGGGATTACTTGGCAAACATTCTTTGAATTATTAGTTATTCAGAGTTCTTTTTTTATTATAGGATTGTGTCTTGGTGGTCAAGTATAAGTATCAAGTATAAATGTATTATAATATAGCTCCTACTCTTTTCAGTCCAACTGTTAAGAAGTCTCTTCGATGTAGGGTAGCTCCAATTGATTATTTACTTCACTAAAAATACAGGAATGTTGAACATTTTAAAACTTATAAAAAGATCGTATCACCATTGTTTGACGCACAGAGTTTCTCTTGTTCAGGGTTTTTCTGATAGACAGTTCAGGCTAAGACCCATTTTAAGGCAACCACACTCTAAATATGTAAACTAAAGGCCCAGGTTCTATTTAAAAAAAGTTATATTCCTTAAATGTTAACCATCATACCACCTGTAAAATTCTTTCCATATTCTACAATTAAAATCATAAATATTTCTAAAGTTTGTTCTACGTTTGACACCAACACAGACTTGCGTCAATGGTGTGTTAAGACTAGTGTCCAAAATGGTTGTTGCCACATCTCAGAGGTGTTAAACAAATGTTCAGCCTTTTTTGTAGGCTTTGTTTTGTAGGCCATTTTATTGGCATATCAGGGCACTCACTTATTATGAACAAACAAACTAAGCTACTCTATATTGGCATGTTTGTGCTGTGTTTTTCTTTCTTTTAAATTATAGTAAATGCGTAATTCAAAAGTTTAAAAGCAATATATACATTTTTTGGAGTTGGGCAGCATTGTTTGAAAATTCTCACATGGCGAATCATAGAACCTTCAGCTCAAGTCTGGCTTCATTTGCAAATTTCTGCTGCCTCCTTTTTCACAAAAATCAGCAAATCTGTCATCAGATCCACTCATCACCAATTGTTACCCAGACAATCAATGTGGCTTATTTTTCAGTGTTATAATATTGGAACATTCAAATACCTTTGGTCGCTTAGCAGGACGTGCAGTAGCTATTCTGAATAAGCATCTAGCCTTTTTAAGTATGTGCCAAGTAGGGAAAGGAATATTTTACAATCAATTGCTTAACCCTAATTTGCAGATAAAAGCCCTTCATAATCAAGCCCTGTTGCCGCGGTAGGTCAAATCCACTTGCACACGACCTTGGTGCCTGCTGAAGATTTGTGTTGCTTTCCATTATTTCATATAAAGCCAAATCAATTCCTGATCATTTTGTTTGATCATTTGTTTATTGTAATTGTGTTCTCTGGGTATGCTAGCTGTCAAAAAAAGGCTGCGTTACGCTGTAAATTATTTATTATTATAAGGTATAGCTTTGCAAGTCTGGTAACCCCAGAGTTGGGTACTATGTTAAAAGATTGAATTTGTTTATTTTAATGTCAATGATAATATTCAGCAAAGTTCCCATCCCTCTTTCCAAATAGTGGTTATTTACTAGAATTCGACTCATTCATTTCATAGAATAAGCCTACTCAGAAGTGGTTGTCTTGGTCTCTTCACTATTTATTTACCTATTTATTTCCATATATTTTTTGTTTGTTTAACTTAGTCTGTAATTGGAATGGCATAGTGGCAGGTGGCCAGTTTCACAACCCTTACAACACTAACCAAGCGCTTACTTCAGGCAGATTCTTGTTTGACCCATATACATGTCAGTGTTGGGTTGATTGTGTCGGCCAAAAGCTTAATCAGATGTGTGCCTCAATAGACGAAAGGTGCCATAAGACTCAGGACTAAAAATAGAAGTTATTTAATTACCTTAACTGTTAATTAAAACTAAGATTATCTTTCCATTACTGCACTTACTCTGTCTTAAAGTGGAAGTGCGGCTGCTGAAATAGCCCCTGTCTTTGTCACTTATTGATGAACCAGTGTGCACAGTTTGTATAAAATCAAGTGTTGAAAACAAAGAGACTACATTTTTATTTGAAGATTAATTTACAAAAGGATATTCAACATTGGCAAAACTAGTCTGCATTTACTCACTGTTCAATACTGGATTTGGTTGGTGTGGTTGTGAGTCCACACTCCTGTTACTTGGTTTAAGCTATTTCACCTAAGGGCTACTGTCAGCATAACTGGGACAGGTCATTTCACATTCAATTCAACTGAATGCAAAAGTAGAGTAAAAGTAGTGTTAACACGTAATTTCAGGTATTTTATCCAAGGTGTTGGTACTTTGTATGGACCTTGTAAGTTTTCTTGAGAAACTTGTGTAGAAAATCTAGTTTCTTGTTAGTTTGATTGAGTCTAGTTTGTTTGGTAGTTGCTTAGAGAAGACTGATTTTTGCTGCTCACACTGGTCCTTCAGTACCAGCAGGATACATTAGTGCCAAACGAAACGGACAGATCAGTGTGGTCAGATTGTATAGTGTCTCTTTATTAGTGTT
Organism: Percina caprodes; assembly: GCA_013375575.1. Taxonomy (NCBI): domain Eukaryota; kingdom Metazoa; phylum Chordata; class Actinopteri; order Perciformes; family Percidae; genus Percina; species Percina caprodes. Next base: position 304,432 of record JABXJD010000196.1, on the reverse strand, counting down.
GTTTCTCACAATTTTATGATGAAAGGATAGTCCTGCTTGTTGAGTTATATTGATTATAGATAGATTAGAGATACTGGTGAGAGCATAGCATTTTGGCACTCAAAAGATTGAAGACAAGTTATTTAATTTAATGAACTAATTTAATGTGTTCTGATATCAACTGGTCAGTTCCGTCTCCAGCATATGCTATATATTGCTGCTAGTTACAGTGGTGCTCGGCTGAACCCATCCTAGTGGATTCTGTCTTGATGGAGTCGCTGCGTGTTGATAGAGAAACTGCTGCTTTGGACTTTCCACTCCCCTGTTAAACAACTCTGAACTTTTTGTAGGATTGAACTACAGTTTTGGGGCCGAGCAGTTCTGTTAGCTAGATTCACAAGTTGTCCAGACTGTTTTTGTAATTTAGCATACACCTTAACATATTGTCTTCCACATCTCTGCAGGCATACTTGGCACAATAATAACTATTAAATTATGTGATAATTATTGGTCTGTCAAAGCTGTTTGAACATAAGCTGATAGTTGGTATTTAGCCACCGTGTTCCTGTGTTGGAAATCTTCTCAATATCTCAGTTATATGTATGCAAATCTTGACCGCTGTATTTTCTTGAAAGGTATTACAACAGCAGGAGTAATCCCTTTTTTTATTTTTTAATGAAGGAATTAAAATGTGAACAAACTTGTTTTTTGGGGGTCAACAATACTAGCGCCACAATTTGCCTACAATGCTCAATTCGACATGAGCTATTCTGAAACTCAGATTCAGAATTGTTTGTATGGTATCTTCTTTTTCCTGTGTGATGTTGAGCATCAGCACAGCAGTTCTGTTAAACCAGCCCGATTGGTCGAAATCCAGAAAATCACTGGTCTTTAGTTGGCTGTTGACTGTTTTTGAATGTAATATACGCTCTTAATCATTTCCTTTTGACTGTTTCTCATATGCTTACATTATGCTTTTTTGTAGTGGCATTTCTGTATGCGGCTTCTGGGAGGTACTACTATGGCAGGTTGTTTGGGGGGGTGGGGATTCAGTCTAGTTAATGTTTAACTAGACTGAATCTCTTATCAGACTTGACCGGACAAAGTGTGTTCGTAGCTTGTAATCATGTGTAGATTCATCCAAGGTGCAGCTTTTTCACCAGCCAAATTTTTGGCTGGTGAAAAGTGTTCAGACACAAACCACGAAACTTGACCACATTGACTTGGACAGGCAAACTGTAACATATCACTGACTTTCCTTTATCTTGATCAGTTTACACTGAGGCAGCCGTAGATGCCAAATTCACATTTCTTATCTAAATCTCGAGTGCTTTTACTTGTAGATGAATGTGTTTAAAATGTATTTAACCAATGCCTGCTAATACAGTATATTTAATATATAATATGGTGTGCCTTTTAAGCTTTATTCAATAATTGTGTGATGCATTTCTTTTGCCGTATGCTAGTTCATTCACTCTCAGAAATTTTGCAAATTTGGAAACTTGTCAAATGCAGTAGCAGTTAGCAATTAACAATCAATTCTGTTATAAACTTTGTTTGTTTGTGTTTTATGTAAGTGAAATTGCATATTAAATTGACAATAAATCCGTTTTTAAACAAAAACGTTTGTCCTTGTTTCTTTTCGACTGAAGTTGTATTAACAGTGCAGACTAATTATAAGCCTTACAAAATTTTATTACATAAAAGAAAAATTGCATAAAGGACAAAGACAAGTTTCTGAGTGAAAGAACTAGCAGCATTCCCCCCCCCCCAGTTTGTCAGCAACTACTATGTCCTATGTTATAGTTTAAACCTTTTGTACATACGTTAGTGCACTGCATTTGTAAAAGCATGGTGCATTTTCCAATTCTTCAGTTGCACTGTAGTATTTCTATTAGTAAAGCACCATGTGTGGGTATTATAGACTTAGTTACTTAGCTGCTGCAATCTTGTGACAAACGCAACCACAATGTTAGATTACTCTTATGCAATCTTTTATAATCGTTAAAATCTTTTTTATCAGGGATGCATTTAAAAACAAGTTTATTTAAAACCTAGATTCTGGGATTTCTTAAGTTTTTTTTTTTGATATAATAGCATATTTTCAATGTGAAAAGGAAGTCAATTTTATGTGACAATAGTGCAAATCCCAAAGTACACATGTCCTTGTCATGGTGAATGTTCTTACCAACTTTTTTCTGTCAAAGGAGATAGACATAATTACACACACACACATTCAGAGGAGTAAAGCATATGCTCTCTCTCCGTGCCTTAGGGACCCAGGCACCCTTGGGGGCAGGGTACGGAAACCCCTTTGCCTTGGCAGTGGGCACTAGCTTGGGCTCTTCTACCCTTGGAGGTATTACCTCTGCCTTTAAAAAATATATATACTGTGTATGTATATATATATATATAATTAATAAAATGAATATTCCCTTTTGTTTTGCCCTTCCCTTACAGAGTAACCTTCCCCTAATGTCTTCTAGCTTTTGTTTGTTTTTCGTCTTTGTGTTCTCTTGTATGAAAGTATTGGTAGGCAGTCTGTACTGTATGTGTGAGAGAGTGGTGCAGTTAAAGCTTGGCAATGTATTTTCTCCTCTGTTCTTTCTTGCACAAGAGGTCAAGTGCGTTCACACCACAAGAAAACTGAGCAGCCACTGGTCACTGTATCTTTGACGTGACAAGTTGGATGACTGTTTTCCTTAGTGAGGAGACATTTGGCCAAAACTAAGCAGTATGTTATACTAAGATAATGTTCTGCATATACCATGTAGCTAAAATACCTTTGGCTGTCAACTGGCAAATCCACTTAGCCACAACAGCCAGTTAAAAGTAACTTGGCGGTGTGGGAGCAAGTGGTCTGAACGCACACCAAGTTGGTGTGTTCTCTTGTAGTTAGTGTGTTTGGTAAAATCTTTCTCATGACGTTTTTCTCCCTTTGGACCTTGCTTTGCATTGAAGTGTACTACAAGTACTGTTTTGATCTGCAGTCTCCAGTCAGAAGTTAAGCTCTAGGCAGTGCGCTATTGATTAGGTTGTGGCATTTGTTTTGCATATGGGTCATTCTGTGTCAAATCAAATAGAGGTTTTTGTTAACATTAATGATTTTGTTTAAACTATGTATAAACAGTTTGACACCATAGTTTTTTTGCCCCTGGGAATTTTGTCATTTTCACACCCATATACCCAATATCTTAAAAAATATAACTTCTAGAGACATGACATGTTGTAGGGGCACGGCAATATACAACAGATCCAGATTGGCTTATCAAACTTACCATAAGGATAAGTATGGTGAGCCAAGGTTGCAATTTGTTGCCTTTTATTTTCAGTTTCAGATAGCATCTACATGAGGTTTTTTATCTAAAATGTCGATCTGATTTGACACACAATTACTCAAATTTGTTTTCCAATGCCTTCCTGTGTGTACTCCTGAGCCACTGCTCCTTGTTTTAATTTCTAGTGTAGGCTGTGTGCTTAGCCCAAACTGACTTCCATGTCACTCTCTCCCACAGGTTTTGGTGGTGGGCCAGGATTTGGTGGGGTGGGGACTGGGGGGTCTTCTTTTGCCTTCTCTTCCACCAGTAAGCCCACAGGAGGCAGTCTGAGTGCAGGTACATAATACTGTATACCCCTTTCACACCGTGCCCCCAAACATTACAGTACAACTAGAATCTAAGTAAGCTTGTGTTTGCAAGTTTACTTCCTTAATTTAGATATTTCTCTTTCTGTGCAGATTTCATCAGAAGCAGTTGGTCAAGCTTTCTGTTGCACATTATACAGATACTACTGTATAATACGTTTTATCTGGTTCCCTCTATGCTGTTAGTAGTTAGTAGTTTTGGGATTTGGGGTTTCACAACAAGAGGGACAAAATCTGTAGACTGGGTACACCCTGGCGGGTGGTGGGTTTAACATGATGACAATAGAGAAGTGACCAAGTAGCTTCTTGTTGACATTCAACATAGCGGCCACCGCGCAGCAACTCGTTGAACCTGTCGCTTCTACGTCACCCGGATCGTTGGTCTGATTTGTTGAAGGACTATCCAATTGAGTACAGAATCATTTTAACTATGCCCGTTGGTCACAACTGTTGTGCAGAGAAAATACAGAGCAGACTTTCCAGACCAAGGCTCAATCTCAAATCTATTGATCTTGGCTTGGTCTAGTGATAGCCAGACTACAAAATCTGTTCACAATTTAGTAAATTCTGGAATGTGTATTTCATGTGGACATCCTTAATTGTAATCCTTTATTTGCTCCACTACTTTTTTCTCTAACATTTCTTATGTTTTCTTCTTTCTTTCTTTTTTTGTCACGCGTCCCCTGTCTCTTGCTTTTCTAGGTTTTGGTAGCAGCAGCAGCACAGGCTTTAACTTCAGTAGTAACCCTGGCATAAACCCCTCGGCAGGCCTGACCTTTGGCGTGTCTAACCCAGCTGCTGCAGGCTTTGGCGCAGCACCCCTTCTCCAGCTCAAGAAACCTCCTGCTGGTAATAAACGGGGCAAGAGATAGAACCAAGGAAAAACCAGAACCCTGTGACTGAACAGCTTGGAGTTTGTAGCGGGCAAGACCTGGTCTCCCAAAAGCATCAAAGTGCTATAATAATTGTTATCCAACTATAAGACAAAGAAAAAAGTAAATCTGAGGAACACATCGACGCTGGGATTGAATCCACCATAAAACAGCAACACAGGATCACCCCTTTAAAATCACATTGCGGTATATACTTAGTGAATTTTGAGGAAAAGCAAATCCCATTAACCAACAAGCATTATCTTTCCATCATACATTGGTGTGTATCGTCCACTAAGTTAATTCCATTTAATTTTCAGTAAGACCTGTCGGTTGATACCAAACGGATCCTATGTTAAAAGTGATCCTATTAGCTTAAACAATTCAATTATATTACGTTGGTCTTAGTAATACTCAATAGTAGACAGTTGAGTGTGTGAAAAGGTTAGAAGTAGTGTTTGTATAATAATTAAACATAAGTTTTCCCATTTGCATTGACTCCAAATGCTGCTTGCACACTGTTCTAATCTGTAGCGCTGTAATGCTTTTGGGAATGCCAGCCATGGACAGAGCCGTGTCACTTACAAATCCTTATCTGTGAGGATTGCTTTTGTCTGAACATTTTGCAAGATCTATGTGTTTTTTGTGCTTTGAGGTGGACAGAGCAGTTGGTTCCATTGTTTTACACAAACTCTGTCAATCGCATAACTGCACTTGAACGCCTGTCAAATGATGACTTGGCCAAAGTCTCGTCCAGGTAAGGGTAAGATATAAGGTAAAGGGAAATAATCTTATGAGGTAATAGTTGGTCTGGAACAGTGTAATCCCTGCCTGAAGATGTCAATGGGGAGTATTATCTGATCCTAGATAGTTTTATAGGCACAGGAGAGTGTCCAGGGTGGGTTTTTGGAGAAGCACAGTTTTATTTTTGTACCAAGTGGAGAAAGAGATGACATTCGGGAGGGGTAAAAGGGGACTAGGACCATGGGATAGTCCACATAACCTGTGTTGTTTTTGCTACAGTCCATCTTCATTATTGTTTAATGACTTTTTAGACGCATTTAGTTTGCCCCAATGTAAGAGCTTGAGAGAGGAAACGCTGTGCTGTTTGTATTACATGGCTCCCATTAAATGTTAAGTTAGTTGAATCTGAAAGGGATTTCACAAGCAGATTCTACCTACGCATCTTACACATGTGCTCAAATAAATTTGCACTTGCCAGCGTATATGACCTGACAGCGATTGTGTGAATGTGCATGTGTGCCTATTGCACAAGTATGGATTTGTTTCTGTGGTCTATCATAGTTTCTGACTTATTTTGAGTGTTGGGGGTGGTAGAGGTGATATTCTGCATTTTTTTTTTTTTTTTTTTTAAATTGTCCATGTCTTTTCGTTACCAAATACTGATAGTTGTACTATTATTTTCTAATCACAGTCTGTGTTAACCTGTATTTTTAAGAAGCTGTTTAATAATAAAATCTTCACTATGATGTTTTGCTATGGCATCACTTCAATAAATGTGTGTGTTGACACAGAATGGTGTACGTCATTTGGGAGAGTTGTAACTTTAATCTGACAATGATCTAGTTTTATACAGTCTATGATGAAGATACTGTTTACTGTGTTTTAACATTGTCACAGCAGGCCCTATATCCATTACATTTCCCTGGAAATTGCACAAGCAAGTAGCCTTTTTGAAATGCTTTGTCAAATGAGTTTTAAAAATCCAGTGTATAGCTAGTTCCCATGGAAAAGTGTGGAGTGTCTGCTTCATGAGACACAGAAGTTGTTCTGGGTAAAAAAGGATCACTGTTTTTTGGGGACATGATGCATTAATGCCCATGTCTTCAGTGGTATTTAGTAAGTTTTTACGTTTGTTGATGAATCTTTGCAAGAGTTAGAAGTTACATTATTTTGTCATTATCGTCATTTTATATTGTATGTCAAACAGCTTGACAAGTGAAACAGCCTTTGTCCTCTCAGCAGAAGGAGGCAGTAGTTTGCCTCACGGGGCATAACGGCTGCCCTTGAAAACAGAAGAAGAACGCTGTTGCTATGCGACGTTACTGCGATACACGCATCAACTGCTACATTTAACTACATTATTTGAGCCAACCACCCTTATTCTAGACAATCTTTCCGCACTTTTGTCCGCATTCATTGTTCAACAATCCAGGTAATGTTAACGTTACATTTTGTAAGCTCGAGAAATTCGGACAGATCAAATAAGTCATAAATGCATTTTGATTTTATGTCAATATTTGCCAACTTACCTAAGTGGACGGTAACGTTAGCATTAAGTTAACCTCTGACTAAAAGAGCTCATTTTACGTTAAGGAGCGTTCATGTATTAGCTAACAGCTAGCTAGCTAACTACATTTAACATTGACTAGCTTAGGCATCTTGTTTCTAACATTCTTAACTCTTTCTTTATTCACCTGTTATAGAGCAGCTTCTGCAATTCTTGTAAAATGCTAACGTTAACTTTACATGTTTCGGGTGGCTAATGCCAGATTAAGACACATTTGTTCTTTTTTCTTTTACTTCTTGCTATATTTCTCATTTTTGAATGATAACAAAATTGTATTCATTGCGGGATCTTCTCAAACATGGCTCTTTTTATCATACAGTTCTGGTTTGTATCAGTTCTGTATAGTAAAAATATACACATAGCCAATATGTAGCTTTTTTTGGGCTTGTATTTTATGAAACATATACCTCCATATTCCTCTTAAACATACTAGGACAAAAGAACCAGAATTGAAGTTTTTATGTTAATGGGGTGGTTATTGTCACTAGTTTTAAGTGGCCAGCCCAGTGATTTGACACTTTTTTTCTATCTGCTAGATGGTATCTGCTAATTGGACTAAATTGCAATGTTTTAGATTGCAGCCATGCCTCTTCCAGACATAATGTACTGTTCCCAGCAAATCAACATCCCTCCCCAGCTGCCGGACATCCTCAAAAACTTCACTAAGGCAGCCATCCGTACACAGCCCAAGGATTTGCTGCTCTGGTCTGCGGCGTAAGTTTTATCTCTGTCAGAGGTTGATTGGTAGAGGGGAAAGAGATGTACATGTTATTATTTTTTATTTCAATCTTGATCTCTTAAACAATCCCATAAACAGTGTCTCCAGGCAGCATCTCACTATGAAAAGGCAGGCCCTTTTCACCTGTGCATCGCTCATCTTTGCGTTGACTGGCTGTAATTGGATCCCAGGAGCTTGTATTACTGCAGGTTTTATCTGGCTTTTTTCCAACAAAGAAACAGCACTTTAAAGTACTGGATGAAATTTAAATATATTAAGTTGTTTTTTTTGTACCCCCAAAGGGCTGTCGTATCATCTGTTATTATCTTGGCAGGGCTTACTGCAAAAGGCGATACAGTGAACCATATTGTAAAACAAAAACCATTTAAATGTCTCCTGGGTTACAAGATGTTTTTATGCAATTACCAGTAAAACCAGGCTCTGTTGCCTCTTAGGGATGCTGAAAGTCATGCTGCCTCTAAATTCACAGCAATCACTATTTAAACTGTGAAGTAAGATAAGCCACCGTATGCCCTTTAGCACAATAAGAACATTGGTAAACTTCAGACAAGGAAAACTACAACACATGATTTATTCAACTAAAGGCCCTTGTGTGAACTCATTCAATTGGACTAATGCCAATGTATGCTTTATTTTACATAGTTGGGTTCTATCACTTTATTTGATTGGCATGCTTAGAAAGCAGGGGAGATGAGTGACAAGCAGAGGAAGCTAAGCACAGTGTATACATATATACTGTGTGTGTGTGTGTGTGTGTGTGTGTGTGTGTGTGTGTGTGTGTGTGTGTGTGTGTGTGTGTGTGTGTGTGTGTGTGTGTGTGTGTGTGTGTGGTCCAGATACTTCAGTGCGCTGTCTAAAGGAGAGTGTCTGCCTGTCAAGGACAGGCTGGAGATGAATGTTGCCACCCAGAAGACAGACACAGGGCTGTCTCCAGGTCTACTGAAGATTCTCCATAAACAGGTACTTTCTTTACAACAGAGCCAAACCCCATTAAACTGATCACATAATTGTTTGCTTCATATTGTTGTCCTGTGCATGCTACATTCTGTAATTGATTACTGTACCTTGTTATTATTAGTTGAATTAAGTTTATTATCCATTTGAGTGTATCTGCATATTGCAGTGGTGCTGTTACCCCATTTGAATAATTAAAGTTTCATATTATTGTGAACCTATTTTTTCTCACCTGGGGCATCTGCTGGCATCATATGTATCTGTCCTTGCTGTGTCTTAATTAAATAGCTTCCCCTACGTAGAAGTCCACCATCAGTAAAGGAAATCTTGCTGGTAAACAGATCATTAGTATGCATGACTGCCTGATTCTCTGCATCCACAACTGCAGTTTATTACAACAAATAATACTGAATAATTACTTGTGATTTTTTACAGTCATCTGGTAAAGTAGATATTTTCTTCTAATCTCGACTAACCCTCCACTTCCTCCACCTAACCGTAGCTGTCCCCCAGGCAAACATGCAGCAAGGAGGAACTGCAGAAAAAATGGAAGGGTCTGTGTCTACCCATGGATCAGCTGGAGACCCTGATGTCGCTGGGAAGCTTTGGCTCAGACATTAACTGGATGGAGTTTTTTGCTCTGGGCTGCAGTGCTCTGGGAGGGGTAAGATGTTACATAAGGCCAGATATAAATGCTAATACCACTTTATACCACTTCCTTTGAGCCTTAAAACCTACTGTGAGGCAGAGCACAGCTGAAGATCATAGAAGTCTTTCTTTTTGTTCATCTCCCAGTCTAGCCTTCTAGTGTTTAGAATAGATCCAGAAATCCGTGATCCAGACTTCTCCTTCACGTCAGAGAAGGATTTATCTCTGGAGGGAGATAAATCCTTCTCTGACTGCTTGAATCTTTGCAATGCTTTTAAGCCAATTGGTTTGCTTTAAAGTTGCAGATAGTGCAGTAGAGACAGATTAAAGAATTTCTAGAAGAAGAACTCTGCAGGTGATGACTTAGAATATACAGAAACAAATGCAGGTCAACATGAACAACATTATGTTTTACTTGGGAAGGATGATGCTGTGTATGAGGTTGGTTACTATAACCACATGAGGGCAGTCATGTTCTACACTGATTAGGCTGTTTTTTGTAACTGCCCGTGAGCTAGTGTGTGATCGACCTAAAATGGAAGTATTGTTTTTTGACGTGTGTCTATTGTTTTTGACACAATCCCATTGTCTACTTCTCTGCGTCTCTGAAAATACTTTCTCAGACCCTTGTGAGTTCTCTGAAGTTTGCTTGTGAGATCCTGACAGAGGATGATGACGGTGGCGCTGCGAGAATCCCGTTCAACACTTTTGGCCAACTCTACAACTACCTGGCTCACCTGGACGGGGACATGCCACAGGATCACATTGACAACTTCCTCCGCAGCCTACAGGCACAAGCGTGTGTGTGTGTGTGTGTGTGTGTGTGTGTGTGTGTGTGTGTGTGTGTGTGTGTGTGTTCTCTTCAGCTTTATAGCTGTTGGTATGCTTATAGAAATGAAGCCTACCTCACTAGCACCACTTGCAATAAACAGAGTGGATGTAGGTGGTGGAAAAGTAGGTAAGGTAGTAAGTTTCACTTGCATCACCAAACTTTCTAAACGGACTAATTATTTTCCTCATTTGAATCAGTTCCCTCTGGATTCAGCTCCTGTCAAATCACATAAAAAGTACTTACTTCACTCTATAAAGATTGTATGGAGATATGCTGTCAATATATTTTTTGGGTGTGCTGAACACTGCTTTAGCTTACTCTGCTCCAACATTGCTGCCAGTCAGTGTTGATAGGCTAAGAAGCACAGACAGTTTAAGAGCTAAGCCAGGTCCCCTGGCCTCAGATGATGTTGTAAGATAGTGATATTCACTGTTGTGAAAATCCTTATGCTGCTGAGTAGAGCTCTTGCACTTATGCACTGGTTTCTCCTTCCGACAGCAAAAAGCAGAACGACATGATTCAGGTTTCCAACTTCTACATCAGCAGGAAGTGAGGGAAGGAGAGATGGAAAGCAATGGAAGACAGGAATGAAGGGATAGAAGTAACACAATGACAGTGTTCATTTAATAAATGGCCATGCTAATGCTCCTTAATGCACAGCTGTTGTTTCATTACTTAGAAGTTGGCCCCATTAATTGTTAGCATCAGACACAGTGTCCCATGACATGGTGCTTTTTGGATGCTTTTATATAGACCTTAGTGGTCCCCTAATACTGTATCTGAAGTCTCTTTCCTGAAATTTCAGCCTTGGTTCAGAATTACAGCCACTAGAGCCAGTCTCACAATGAGCTTTACTTAGGACATGCCATTTCTGTGTAGCTATTGAGGAGGAGAGAGGGAGGGCAAGGTGGAGGCTGGGGGTGTGGCCTTGACCAACTGTCACTTTGCTCCTTTGAAAGCCATGATGTCTCTCTGTCAAGGGTGGCCAAATTCTCTGGGCGGGCAAAGCAGAGAAAGGGGAGGTAACCTTGCCCCTAATGACCTCATTAGGAGCAAGATTCCAAATCAGCCCATCTGAGCCTTCATTTTCTCAAAGGCAGAGCAGGATAACCAGGACTCGGTTTACACCATTTCTATCCACTGGGGGATCATAAGCAGACTGGGGGAACTCATATTAATGTTAAAAAACCTCACAATGTGAATTGTTTGGTCCATGGAACCTTCAATGATCAGCATGAGAGGCACAAAGCTTCCTTACACAAACTGTCAGGTGGAGTGTGTTTATGCTTTGTATTGCCTGTTCCCTTATGTCTGGGTTAGCCAAAGTTAATTTATCATACACACATTATTTTAGCTTGCAGCCTCGCCACATTTGGCCTCTCCGCTGGTGTATTCATTTCACCCAGCAGATGAAAAAGAGGAGAAGTAAAGGAGATAGGCTCTGAGGGCACAAGAGCGTGATTTTCAGCTTGTGTTAAGGAGCTTAAACCCCTTGGGTTTTGTTCAATATTGGAAATGAGCAATTACAAATGCACATTCAGACGGGTTTATTACACTAGTCAGAAAGCACAAACACAAAATCACATGAAGCGCCAAGGCATCTCTTAAGGCGTACACACATGCATAAATCTCACACCCAGTCTGTCTGAAGTTTAGCACCTAATTTTATACAATGCACAACACATGGTCAGAGAGGCCCAGTATGACTACACGCACACACGCACGCACACACACACACACACACACACACACACAGTTGAGAGTAGGTTTTAGGGGTGGATGAGAGACACACACACTTCCACACTAAAGCTTTACCCCTTGCACGATTGCAGCTGAGGCTGAGTCAAAGGGGATTGGACGACAGATTGAATCCGTTATAACACCCATATGACACGGCAGTAAAGTAATTTTGTCAGGGCTTAAAACAGAGATCTTTCTGTGAAGCAATAGTATGTTGAAAATATATTTCCAACACATATTATAAAGATTGTGATTGACCTTTTGTAACATAATATACTATGACTTTGTATTACTTTTTCTTAATAACTAACTACACTTTTTAGGATTTATTATATTTTTTATGACACACTACATTATGAATTGTGTAATGGCATGCTACGCTATGACATTAAGACCTTTAAAAAGCATTTAATACTATTACTGTTATTTATGACTTAATATGACATACCATGACTTATTTTATGACAGTTTTATGACATACTATACTAGAACTTTACGAATTGTTTTGTGACATACTATGATAGTTTTGATGACTTTTTCATTAATTTAAGTCCCTGTTACCTACTTACCAGTGGCCAGGGAACTTGGATTGAGTTTGCAGTGCTGAGCATTGCTGACTTGTAAAACACAAGCATGGAGACTGAAGCAGTTCGTGTACATTATTTATTCAAACTGTAAACAAGCCCTGTCTGTAGCTAGATTCAATATTAGGACATCCAGTGGGGATTGTTATTTGTTGCTGGTGTGTTATATTATGTTTTGTTGTTGACTAAGATATAGACAGTGGGCAGAAGAAGCAACACTTAAAGTTTTTACAGTGGTTATTTATTAACCCTCTGTTTGTCCTCAAGTCAAATTGTACTTTCTTTTTTTTTTTTTAAGTTTCCGTATCATAAATTTGGGTTTCTTTCAACCAAATTGTCAAAGAGACTAACGTGGATGGTGGCTGTTTTATTTAATTTTATAGCATTGGAAGAATAAAAAAGACAAAAGAATGTTGAGAAATGAATGTTAAGGAAAAACATTGACAAAAACGTCGGAAATAGTGACAGAAAATCGATAAAACATAAAATAAAATCACTGACAAAAACTTCAAATAGTGACAAAAAAAACTGAACATAAATCGAGAAAAACATTGTAAAAAGTGACAAATGTTGAAAAAGAACAACAAAAGGTTGAGGAAAAAAGGTTTCATTTAAAATTTTGACCCAGAAACAACAAAAAGGTTGTGCAGTTGACAGGAAGACAACACAAGGGTTAAAAAGAAAATAATGCTTAATGCTTTCATGCTTACAGTACCTTTTTGGCTTTTAAAAAAATATATCCATATACACCTCTGCATGTCTTCCTTCAGGCATATATCAGATTAAAAAAAATCACACTCACAATAGCAAACCACAAAACTACTGAGCTTTGGTTATCTGTCTAAAACTGAAACCACTAAAACTGGCATGTGTGTGATCAGAGACACCACTTGAGAATTGAGTACTGGTTGTCAAGTCCAGTAGAGTACATTGTATTTATTATTCAAGTATAATTTACCTAGTTAATCCACTATGGATTTTTTGCCATGTATTGATCATTTCTGCCTGCTAGGGATAAGGTTGAAACAGAAATATCCCTGTAATAACTGACCTGAGATAATGTTTCTCCCTGTTCCGATATTTTCAGTGACATGTTATTCGCAGAGCATTTGTAGGCCTATCTTGAAATGTCTATGAAACTTAAAACTTATTTTTAGGAGCGTCATCTAGTACATTGTTCATACAGTACAGCTTCAGGACTGAATGCTCCATTGTTTTAGGACTTTGGATCTTGGGAGAAACATGATGTCATTGTAAAGATGTCAGTGGCTTAAGGAATCTCTGCTCCAGGACATTGTTGCACAACCCCTACGGTTTCTTCAAGCTTTGCTCATAACATCGCATCTCCAGGGACATGACGAATGTAGCAGAGCAGTGTGAAAAAGACAGGAGAAGAGAGTGGACACAAAGACTCCATTTTAGTGTTACCCTCTGTAGCTGATGTGTAACAGATTTCAGGGTAAGGATAAGGGAAAACATGATTCATGCTGTATTCTGAAGTTGCAGAACATGGATAGTTAACCAGTCAGCTTATTGTACACAATACAACTGTAAACTATTTGTTAGAAAATTAGGTTGTTTTACCTGCTTTAATCAGTCTAGAATGCTTGGCTGTTTGCATTAGTTGGTCTTAACCTTAATAACAACTATAATGATTGTATGAGTCACTAGTGACATACATTTGAATTAGCTTTTTAGTTATATATGTAATTGTATTGCACAATTGTATATCCTAGATGTCTAACAGCATACTATTTGTTCCAGGGAATTACAACACGGGATGATAAAACCTCTGGACTTTATCCATCGGGATGACATGGACTCAACGCCTTCTGATTCATCAGACTTTTCCAGAGCTGAATAAGAACTATGAACGAGAAATTATAAAGCACTGTGTTTAACAGGGAAAGATTAACTTAAACCTAAGAAATCTACTAGTGAGTGCAGGGTGCAGCGTTTGTATGTTGCTGTGACCAAAAGAGATAATCAGCTAGAAATGCCTGCCACTACACTGTATCTCATGTAACTAATGTGCTAGAAACACGGACATCATGCCATCAAAATCACCCAAGAAATGTCTTAAAGGGGGGTAATTTAGGTTTCTAACTCACCGTTATCTTCAAGCTGAGGTGGGATGAACCAGCAGAAAGCTCCAGGGCTGCCTCTGACAGGCACCTGTCAATCAAGCCAACCCCCCAAAGCGTTTGTCTCTTTTAGCCTCATCATGGAACAATGATCTCTCTCACAATCCCCACAACCCCCACAATCCCCACTTGACACACATTGGCAGATGTAAAATTAATTATTGAGACCTGAACTACTAGTGAACAAAACTAAATAATTATTTTCCATTTTGAGAGAGAAGTTGGAGGAGTGTCCCACTGATTTCAACACATACTGGGATTTCTTGGAGCCAGTATCCTGCAGCCATTAGAGAAACTGCACCTCTGCAATGGCTCCACCACTCTGCCTCACCATTACAGCGAGGTTGTGTGTGTGTAAGAGGGGCCTTGTTTGCTTAACAGTGTCGATTGTCTAATTCTATTTCATATTTTTGTGTATTTATTATTAATAATGATTAGAGTCTAACAGCATGTGTGGAATATGCTATTAATACATGAAGTTGATTTGTTCAGGCTGTATTTTGTAGTCGTTTTTTTAACACACATCACAAAAATAACTTAATTAAGGGCCATTGCTGGCTGATTAAAATGAGTTAATTACCAATTATAGACTATTGAATTCCCCCTATCCAACTAGCAGAAACAGCTTTCTTCTTCTTTCTTTAAGTGATGTCCTTAGCTTCTGAATACATGTTGTTGTCTTTCTCAGCCTCATTAACTGATTAAGCAATAATATGAAGTGTTTCTAATTAAGCTATTAGTAATCACTACATTAGGCCTTTGCTATGAAGTGGAGAAAAAGAAAGACATTTCCAGGCTAATTTTAGACACAAGCAGCTCCATTAAAACCCTGGTATAAACACTCACAGTGTTGGTCACACGTTCACTTTATCATCACTCATAGACACACACCTAACAGTTCAGTACTTCTGTCAAAAGGGAGACTCATAGGGGATGTTTGTATGGCACTCCTGCTTCAGGTATGCCATTAGAAGAGACAATGGTGTGTTGGGTTTTTTGGCTGCTTGTGGTCTTTGGGGGAATAAATGAACGACTGAATGGGGGAAGGACTGCAGGAGCTTGTCTAACCCTACCAGCACCAAGGTCATCTGCTCATTAGGTGCATGTGGGATGCTAGGTGATGTTAGAGGAATGTATTTAAGAGCCTTCCTTATGTGTGTGTGTGTGTATATATATATATATATATATATATATATATATATATATATATATACTATACTATACTATACTATACTATACTATACTATGACTTTTGTCGACATACTATTATGTCTATTATTACTTTTATATCCCTTTTTTTGGCCTTTTTGACTTACTATACTATGATGTTTTAGTGGCTTTTTTGCAATAATATACTAAGATGTTTTCATGACAATGCAATCACTTTTTTGTATTTTTTTAACTTTTTATTTCTTTATATCATACTAAGACTTTTTATCCCTTTTTGGCATACTATACTATGACTTTTATTGTCATTTTTTTTTACATACTGTAGTGACTATTTAATCACTTTTTCGACATACTATTCTATGACTTTTTTAATCACTTTTTTAACATACTATTCTATGACTTTTTTAATCACTTTTTTGACGTACTATACTAGTATATTTATCACTTTTTCAACATACTATATAGTATATTTATCCCTTTATTCAACATACTATATGATCACTTTTTTTATCCCTATATTCAACATACTATGAAATTTAAAACAACTTTTTGACCTACTAAACTATGACTTTTTTATCCCTTTATATGACTTTTTTTGACATGCTATACTATGAATATTTTTCACTTTTTTGACAAACTATATCATGACTTTTTATCACATTTTTCAACTTACTATACTATAATGTTTTAGTGGCTTTTTTGCAATAATATACTTTTTTATTGTTGTTATTTTTCATATACAATACCATGACTTTTTTTATTTATATTATACTAAGACTTTTTATCCCTTTTTCGACATACTATACTATGACTTTTTATCACCTTCTTCAGCCGATTATACTATAACTTTTTTGACTTACTATACTATTATATTTTAGTGACATTTTTGCAATACTATACTATGATGTTTTTATGACAATGCTATCACTTTTTGTATTTTTTTCATATGGAATACTTTGACTTTTTATGACTTTTTTTATTCATATTAAACTAAGACTTTTTATCCCTTTTTTCGACATGCTATACTGTGACATTTTTTACAATACTATGCCAAGACTTTTTTATCCCTTTGTTTGACATACTATAATATGACTTTTATTGTCACTTCTTTGACATACTATAATTTAATTGTCACTTTTTTTGACATAATATACTATGATTTTATTATTCCTTTTTAACATACAATACCATGACTTTTATCACTTTTTTGGACATACGATATTATGACTTTTTTTTTTAATCCCTTTGTTTGACATACTATTCAATGACTTTTTTCAGCAAGCAGGCTCAGGAAACACTTCCTCCCCTTAACCTTACTGAACTCTGCAGTTTTATGGGAGCATTTATAAACACTGTTAACACTGCGCTACAATGTATAAATATCTGCTGTATTCATATTCCTTACTGTTAATTCCACATATTATTGATTCAACATTTTTTTCTGTATATACACTCTACATACTCTCCTCTTTACTGCTTTTTGAACTTCTGGTTGGATGCTAAATTTCTTTGACTCCATACCTGTACTCTGCAATGACAATAAATTTAATAATCAAATCTTAATTTGTCATACTAAACTGCAAATAAAAATAAAGTTTCTGTTGGTATTCTGTTTCTTTTTCATTACTTTTTTAAACATAGTATACTAAGGCTCTATCTTAATAATTCTTTTTGACATACTATACAATATACTACATTTATACATATACAATTAGTTTTTTAAATTTTTTGATATAGTAAACTAGAACTTTATCACTTTTTTTGACATACTATACTATGATTTTTTATCATTTTTTTCATCATACCATACAATGTCTTTTTTATCCCTTTGTTTAACATACTCTCCTTTGACATTTTATTACTTTGTTCAACATACTACACCATGACTTTTCTGTTTTAAATTTTGACATACTAGACATTGACTTTCTTTATCACTTTTTCTTCCATTTTTCTATATACTATGACTTTTTTATCCCTTTATTCAACATACTATAAAATGACTTTAATTTTTTTCGACATATGAAAAATGACATACATTACATTCATTCATTCATACATTTATTTGACATACTATCAATTTTTTTCAAACTATACTGTGACTTTTTATCACTTTTGTCGACATACCATACTATCACTTTTATATTCCTTTTTTGACATATTATAAAATTACTTTTTATCACTTTTTTCAACATACTATACTAGGACTTTTTTTACTCACTTTTTTGACATACTATACTATGACTCTCTTTATCACTTTTTTAGACATACTATACTATGACTCACTTTATCACTTTTTTTGACATACTATACTATGACTCTCTTTATCACTTTTTCAACATACTATACTAGGACTTTTTTATCACTTTTTTTGACATACTATACCATGACATTTTTATCCCTTAATTTGACATACTATTCTATTACTTTTTTGTTACTTTGTTGACATACTATAGTATGCCTTTTTTTTATAAATTTTTTCGACATACAATACTAACACCATTTTATTACTTTTTTATACTATACTATAACTTTGTATATAGGCCTCTGAAAAGCTTCCTCTGCAGTTCTATGACAGCAATCATGAACACTGTTAATTCTGCACCACACTGTAAATATCTAGTTTATTCATAACCCTCACTGTTAATTCCACATGTTGTTGATTCAACATTTTCTTCTGTTTATACAGAATATACTGTATCTTTACTGCTTTTTGGACTTCCGGTTACATGCTAAACTGTGTTTCCTTGACTCCATATCTGTACTCTGCAATGACAATGCATTGACTAATTAAAACTTTTTTTTGTCATACTATACTGTGACCAAGAATAACATTTCTGGTTGTATTCTGTTTCTTTTTCGCTACTTTTTTGACAGTATTCTAAGACTTTATCAATTTTTTTGACACATTATACTATGATTTTCTTATCGTTTTATTTCCACATATTACTTTTTTATTCCCTTCTTGGACATACTATACTTTGACTATTTTATAACTTTTTGCAACATACGATACCATTACTTTTTTCGACATACTATGACTTTTTATGACTTTTCATGATTTCAGAGTTTTTCAACATACTATACTTGGACTTTTTTGTGATTACATGTTTATTTTAGAAATTTGTAAATAGAATAGAAATTTTACAAACATTTCAAAATAAATTATACAATTGGGAGTTCAAAGACAGAAAACATAACAGACCAAGGTTAGAACAATAAAAATAGAACAATAAAAAATACTACTATTAATACTGCTCATAGTGTAAATATCTAGTGTGTTTATACCCCTTACTGTTAATTCCACATTGTTGACTCAACATGTTCTTCTGTATTCTGTACATACTTTCTGCTTCACTGCTTTTGGAATTCTGGTTAGATGAAACTGCATTTCCTTGTCTTTGTGCATTCAATGACAATAAAGTTGAATCTAATAATATAATTAAAAAAAAGTCATACTATACTATCACTTTTTATGACTGTTTTCAACATACTACACAATGTATAAGAATTAAATGTCTGTTTTTTCTATTTTCTGTACATGTTTCTGTTATCTGTTTTTCATTACTTTTTTGTGATCAAATTTTTATTTGGGATATTGCAAAACAGAATAGAAATTTTACAACATTTCAAGATAAATTAAACAAGTGGGAATACAAAGGCAGAAAACTTAACAGACTAAACAGAATAACATTAAAACAACTGTATTTATACCCCTTACTGTGGCTCAGTGGTAGAGCAGTCGCCCCATGTCCTTGGGCATGACACTGAACCCTGAGTTGCCCCCAATGCTGTGCCATCGGAGTGTAAATGGGATGAGCAGGTGGCACCTTGTATGGCAGCCTCAGCTACAGTGTGTGAAATGTGCCTGTAATATGTAAAAGTGCTTTGAGTACTTGTTAATACTAGAAAAGCGCTACATAAAAACAGTCCATTTACATACTCTTGATTTAACATTTTATTCCTGTACACTATACTCTCCACTTTACTGCTTTTTGGACTTCTGGTTAGATGCCAAACTGCATTTCCTTGTCTCAGTACATGTACCCTGCAATGACAATAAAGTTGAATCTAATATTTAAATAAAATTGTTTTTTTTGTTTTAAGTTTAAAAAGTCATAGTATAGTATGTTGAAAGAATTTAAAAAAAAAAGTAATAGATAGTACAGTACGTGGATAAAAGTTTAAAAGGCATAGTATGGAATGCAGAGATAAGTCATTTTAATGGTATGTCTAAAAAAGTAAACACTAAGGGGTATGAATACATGAGATACAAGCAGTATGCATATATACTATGGCTTTTTAGCTCACTTTACTATGACTTAACACTATAGAGACTTAATTTAAGAGTGAAATAAATTTAAGTAATTGTAAGAGTCTTTGGTAATTAGACGTTTTGGTGTAAATAAGGCCATGGAAATGCAGGAATATATCCCCCAGATGGAGGGTAGACAGTGGTGGTGGCGGATTAAGGAAGCTCTGAGGTGCGGTGAATCATAAGAACTGGAGGTGAATGAGGTGGAGGAGGGTCACATTGATTTAGCCTGAAATGACAACTGACAGCAGCAGAGAGTAGAACAGATTTAAAGTTTATGACTATTTCCAACATATACGGCAATACTATGACTGTGTTACTCATTCTATACCATGAATTTTTTTTTAACTGTTTTTGGCAAACTATACTAAATTTTTCGACACAATACTGTATTCTATGACATTTCTAGGACTTTTTTCAACACACTATGACATATACTATGACTTTTTTTCATCACATGATGTCTTCGTGAATCACAATGAGTCCTGTGAATGTGTCTGTGGGTCATGAACATATCTATACTGGGCCTCTGATCCACGACATATTCAAGGAACTTTGAAAAAGGTCATGATATAGTATGTCAAAAAGTGTCAAAATATTTTGAAAAATGTCAAAAAAATAAGTTAAGGTATAATATTTCAAAACAAGTCATAGTATTGTAGGTAGAAAAAAGTCATTAAATGTCATAGCATTATTGTAGAAAAAAGTCATAAAAATTATAGTATAGTACTTTAAACAAAATAAAAAAATCATAGTATTGTCTGTCAAAAGAAGTCTACTGTAGTACGTCAATACTAAAAGTAAAAGTTTAAAAAGTCATAATGTAGAATGCCAAAAATGTAATTATATAGTATGTCTAAAAAAACATTGTACAGTATTGACATTTTAAAAAAGTCATAAAAAAGTCATAGTATAGTATGTGGAAAACTTTTATAGACATAGTATAATATGTTGAAAGAAGTTATAAAAAATCATAGTATTGTAAATTAAAAAAGGCAAAAATAGTTGTAGTATTGTATGACGATTATCTCTGAGCTAGATACTGAATGTCAGCTAAAGTTTTTAACTAAACCTGACACTTTATAAATCACAGTAATAACAACCAATTTGACACTATGTTCTAACATTCAGCAATTTTAGTTGCTTACGTTTCAATTTGGGTTATAACCTGCTCCATGGAATTACTAACTTCTTCTCTGGGGATTACCAACATTAAACTTCACAAGCGCACTCCTGCTCGCCCTCTGACAGATTAGATAGAGACTCAGCCAAAGTCTGACACAACCACCTCTGATTGGCCAAACCTCCTGTTAACCCTTTCCTTGACTGGGTTACAGTTGCATAGCATTGGCTACAGCGACACAGGATATTAAACCTGTTTCAAGCCCTTTGCACCTGTAATTGTTTGTCCATTACTAACAGACATGTTCACAAACTCTCTCTATATATAGTTATTAGTTATTTATTTTTTATTTTTAGGGGGGCTTGAATGATTGTGTCTGTGACTTGCCTAGATATTGAAACGGCTATATCTCTAGAAGTGCTAACACTGACTGTCACCTGTACAGTTGTAGGCTGATACCATAGAGATGGATGAGCCGCAGGAGAGCAGAGCTCTCAGCTGGGGGTAGATAAAGGTATAATGATAATAAGCACACACGGGGACTGTTATGCACTCGGTTTTTCCACATCCAGTGATGTCAGCTAATATAACCGATTTAATCTCCGTAAATCTGTCTGGAAACATTGCCTATATGCGGAATATTGGAGTATTTAGGCATTGCAGACTTTACATAAAACTCTGCAAAGCCCTGCATTCTTTATATAGATGGTAACAGTGTACGACAGCCAGTGACAAATTATGATGAACATTTATTTGACAATGTTTTTAATTCTACCTTTTTTAGTGAAAACTACCAGCTTATATAGAATATACTTACATAACATCAAAACAGGATGCAGAGGTTGAATCAGAGGCCAAATGTTAAACCTTTAAGCCCTGCATTGCCATTATGTAGGATATCCATTGTAAAAACAAGGTCCTCACTCACAGGTAAACCACAAAACCAGCACATCCAATACAGAACATAATGCTGCTAGTGGGATCAGTAGGATAGGCCTATTTCATTTCAGTGGTAGATTGTCTGCTTAGTGAATCTATATTTCATTGTTTGAAATTAGAGATAATCCAATTCCATCTTTTTGCTTCCTGATACCGATTCCGATACTTGAACTTGCCTATTGGCCGATACAGAGTGGTGATGCAATACCTGTGTGTCATATATTTTACTATGTTTTAAGAACTATACTACTTTCCCTGTAGGGATGTGATGTGATGGGCAGTATTGGTATTGGAACATCTCTATTTGAAATAGTCATTTTAAAATACAAAATTGACACAGCACCTGTTCCAGTTTTAGTTCCCTATTTTTGGGCTTACTGCAGGCCAGTAGTTTAGGTTTTGTTCATGGCTTTTTGCTTACATTTGTTAAAAAATGTGGTTGAGCCAAACGGTCCTTTAGATTTTGAACACTAGATGAAAAGCATTTATTTTTCTTACAAATTATTTTTGAATTTCCCATGAGATGGAACTGGTTTCACACACAAGCCCATTTCTCTCCAGAGTTCAGCCCCAAGTAATGAAGAACAATCTATGTCTCTATTATCTCAACTGGCCAGTGGCCAAGGAAATGAGAGAGAGAGCAAGAGTGTGTTGGCTCAACAGAATGCACTGAGGCTGTGTGTAAAATAAATGATCGCAGAATCACACTACATGGGAAATGTAACTTAATTTAACCTAATCTGCTTTATTAGCCAGAAAATTGGAAAGCCCTATTAGTTTACAGTAAAGTGATGCCTTGTAGATATCAAATAAAATGACTCATAGGCTGACACTTTAATGCTGGTTTTCCCCATGTTAGTTTTGATGACTCAGATGTAGAGTACCATCAATTCATAGCTTGTTTTTTCTAAAAGGGTTTTTATTTTGTTTTCAATATCACTTGAAACCACAAAATCTTAAAATGCAGAAACAAAACCCGTTGTCAAACCATCACAATGTAGGCCTAGTATCTGGATTTAATATAGAGAGAGAGAGAGAGAGAGAGAGAGAGAGAGAGAGAGAGAGAGAGAGAGAGAGAGAGAGAGAGAGAGATCAGTCCCATCTAATCGGATTAAGCGACTATAGGTAACAGGCTGCTGTCCCTCTCCGCCCTACATGGGACGGTCGTGTGTGCCGCAAAGTTTGCCTCCGCTGTAGCTCCACTTTTTCAATTTTGTTCATTTGTTGATTGTAAACTCAACGTGGTTTTCGTTTTGGGGGCGCGCAAAAGTATTTCACTTCGTGAGACGTTTAGGGCTCGGACGGGAATAATATCAACAGCTCTCCGAAAATGACTGATGGATAAATGCTATAATATCGTACCAGAGTTTTTTTTAATTAAACTCCCGTAGGTGATGCAAGCGGCTTTTTAAGGCGAGTGAGTTTGATTCCGCTTTTCTGGAAAGACTGACAGTCCCATGCAAGCGACTCGCGTGCCAGGCTGCACTCTACCCCGAGGACAGTGCCCTAGGCTCGGGGATTAGATGGTACTGATCACGGACGACAGGGATGGAGGAGGCGCTTCGTCGGTCCGGGTCAAACAGCTCCAGCAGCAGCAGAAAGTCGGGGGGAACATCACCCAACTTCACCCGACCATAGTCGAGGAGTCCAACGATGAAGACTACCTAGGCTCGTGCGAGGAGGACGATGAAGGGGACGAAGGAGGGGAGACAGACGATGATGAATTCGAAGAAGTTGACTTTGAGGACTTGGAGGATTGTCGGAGCATCGTCTCGGACGACTCCTTCTACCCGCCGGATGATGCGTTCGCAGACTCGGAGAGCACCCCGTCTCCGGAAAGCCCAAAACCGCTGTCTTTTTTCCAGGCGTGCTGCACCAACAACTCCACTATCGTCCGGATAATGATACGGCATGGAGTGAAGAAGGAGGAGGTCAATGAGAAGGACAGGAATAACAGGGTATGAACAGGCAGACTTCACACAAGTAGCCTGGTGACTGTTAGGCTAACGTTACGTTTACCTTCCAGTTTAACACCAGTAAAAACTTGAGCTTGTAAAATATCACAGACAGACTAGTGATGGATACGGCTTAATTAAGTTTAATTAAGTACTAAATTGGCTGCAATTAGGCCTACTATAGTATTTTGGTGACATAATTTATGGACAAGATATGGAGCAAATAGGCTAGGTGGTCTTGCTCAGGGGCATTAGCTAAATATTTTTTTGTGTGGGCTATTATTAGTAGCTATAGTAACGTAATCTATTCTGGCTCAACGGATGCACATTGATGGGATAAAGCCTGGCATAATTAGCTGCATTTGGTGCTCTCTGCCCAGGACGGTTGTGATTGTTTAAAGAAATATCCCTCAATGGAGGCTCCACCGCTGAGGAGTCTGGCAATGCAAGACTGAAAACTGGCCTGTCACTCAGTGCAACAAGTTCAGTTAAAGAGCCTTAGATTCAGTATGTGTTGACCTGGCATTGACATAATTACCTAAGCCCTAGGTTGCTTCAGTGTCTTTGGCCTACTTACCTATATTTACCGGCCCATGCTGGCCTGCCTCACTGAAAACTTGTAAGTTATTTTACACGTTTCTAATTAAATCTGTAACTTAATATTGCAACAATGAATTAATAATCAGATTCATAATCAGTTAAATAACAATCAATAATTGATATGATGTTTATTGAAAGGGAGATGTGGGTTGAATAGAGAGTTTCTTACCAGGTGGTTGGCTTGAAAATGCTTCATTTTAAATCTTCTGCATGTTTGTATTATTTCATTTTATTATAAGCTTATTTCTATAATAAGCTCACACTTCTATACTTTATAATACCAAACTGTTTTCCGACAGGTCTGTGTATGTTGGCAGACCTCAGTTTTACAAGAGCAGGCAACCTCCAGGTCTATAAAACAAACAAGTCTCTCACGGTTAGCAGAACATACAATCCTGTGTGTGTGTGTGTGTGTGTGTGTGTGTGTGTGTGTGTGTGTGTGTGTGTGTGTGTGGGGGGGGGGGCTCAAGCAGGCACATCTATGTGTATGTGATTCTAACTACATTTACTTATTCTGGATTTGGATTCAGTTTATGGGAGTCCGTAGGTAAACACATTATCTACCAATGAGATGATGGCCTTAGTGTGTCTAAGAGCAATTTAAACAGTCTCGCTAATGAACAAAGATGCATTTTAAAGCCATAAATTCCACAATAGGCAAGTAACAGTGACAGTTCCTGTTGCTTGAGTTATGGACTTTTAACAACATCAAACATTGATACAACTTTAGTTGGTTGACTTTAATTTACATAAACAAATTAATATATATTTTTAAGTAATTCATTATAAGAGTAAGTGCTTATTGGAAAGTTATTGGAAAACCTTTCTGCAGTGCAATCAAAGTATGTGTCCCTTTACACTTTATGAATCGCTTCACTCCTGCCAAAGAACTACAGCCCAGGGCAAAGAGATAAATCCATAATGATGGAACGCCAGACTAGTTTTTCTTTCATCGAGACATTTTGCTGAGCTTAATTGAATTAGCTGGCAATGAGTGCTGTATGCTGAAGATGAATCACATGCCTTGTATCTTGTATTCAACTCAACTTCATTGATATTGTCCCCGAGAGGCAATTGTGGTGCAGCAAGGCATACATAAAAGACAATCAGACACACAGCACAACAAAAGACAACAAAAGGAAATTTGCATTGTATTGTTGGGACTTAGTGCATTTTTTACAATTTCATGCAGAAATGAGTTGACAAAGCCCTTTTTCTCATTACTAGCACATCGTTTTATATCATCACATATGGAAGATAACTGTAGTTTTGTCCCATTGGCAGCTAAAGTGTTCCAGTAGAGACATTTGGAGTGCAACTGTAGTTGCGGCGGGAGAAAGTGTGTGTTATTAATTTACTTTCTCCAGTGAAAATTCCCCAGCTGGTCTGTATGTTTTCATACTACTGACCATACATCACACATCTGCGTCTCTAACACTGAGGCTACCCCCATCTCACTTTGCCTTTTTTACTATTTCACCATCGTCTCTCACCAATTCTCCTTCCTCAATTATGTCAGCTTATGTAATTACCGATAAGGCCATGGGAAGGAAGAGGAGAAGTGACATCATTGGAATGTAAATATATCTCTTCTCTTCTGTATGACATGCAAGACATAGGGGATTCAAAACAACATGCTTGGATGTGTGTGTGTTTGTGTGTGTGTGCGTGTCAGGATGTGTGGTAGTGCATTCCACATTTGCTTTGCTATGCCCTGTGACCTCAGGGATGTGCACATACTTATATACAATACAGGTTAGGAAACACCTTCATTGGAAACACATGCTGATATGTATCTGGTAAGGATAAGAGTATTAGTGTGTGCATGCGTGCATGTTCTTACACATCCTGACACAGATGTCAACATCCTTATATAGCACACAGCCTGACAATGTGGTTTGCAAGACCAAGAGAGGTGTTACATCCCCGCCTTGGATTTGACCAAATACAGCACGTACACTATTTCCTTTTTCCCTCATCAGCAGTTACAAGGGTGATATACTGGAGAACTAAAATGTCTCTGAAGATACAGGAAAGAGTGTACATTTGCCTGGTTCAGCCTATTATTTATTTGACACACACACACACACACAATAATTAGTTGCCTCTGTTTCTGTGGTCTCCTTCAACAGACAGGTCCGAGGTTAATGTCAGCTACAGAATGGCAGCCCAGAAGCTGCTAGGGATTCTGTGTTTTGTATAAAGGTACCTCAGCGAGGTGGATGACTGTAATCATAATCACAACATAGTAAGCCATGTTTAACGTGGCCAGTTCTTCAAATAATGAAGTAAACATATTTCAGAGAAATCCCAGTTAGCAAAAACCTCACATTTCCCCATGTTCTGAACACTCTGCTTTCAACGTTTTTTTCTACTCTTGGCTCGGTGTTATGTAACACCTACTCTTGGGTTTCTATTATTGGTCCAGGCAGGCCATCACAGTTTTTTGGCTACTGCTGTGTTTACATAGGACTAGTCTATATCCACAACCTTCCACTTCTGGGATTACCTGTTGCCGTTGGAAATTCCGCTATATGTCCCTCTTTTTGGTCAGATATTCATTACTTAAAGGAGAATACCGGCCAATTTTTACGTTAACCTTGATTGCTATAAATATGTGTGTACTTTCGATTGAAAAAAAAACCTATAAACCAGAGCACGTTTCTCTTCCATCTCCGAATGCTGTGTGGACTAGCCAGACCCTCCTCCGCAGCACTGTGGAGGAAGATCTGGCAAAGCATGACTAACATAGGACTAGCTACATGCAAAGTCAGGGAAAACTGTAATTTAGGCAACCATTGTTGTTAATTTCTCCCCAATTTTGTGTCACATTACTGCTCACACATATCTGGTTGGGATTTCTGACCTATCCATTATGTGGGTCAGAAGTGCCTGTATTTAATTCTCCTTGTATATGATTACAGCTCAGTAATTATATATCCTGTCAGCATCACAGTCCTGACAGTAAATTCTCAGTGTTGTGACTTGGATAGAAGGTATGTTGGATGAGATTTCAACAATTTATTGTTATGTGTTGTAAAAGGTCAAAGATGAATACAAGTCGGTAAACATCAGGGTTATCTCTTCTAAATTTTAACATAGCAATGTTTTTAAGAACCTCTGTTTAGTTTAGTGTTCCCCTTGCTGTGAATTGGATAAGTTGTTATGCTTGCATAAAAACTCAATAAACACACACAAACACAACATTCAATCAATCAATCAATCAATCAATCAATCAATCAAATTAAATGAGGCCACCCTGCCTGGCTGTTACCTCTCTCTATCTTGGCACTGGAGATGGTAGCAAGCATGATGCTGCTAGCAAATACAGATGAGTGGAAAAATCAAAACGACAGTCAAACACATCTGCTTTGATACAGCCATGTGAATGCTGCAGAAAGAAACACAGTTAACAGGGAGGCTATTGACAGAAACATGGCCCAGTACGTCTGTGTCAGTGCTTGTGGTGTATGTGATTGAGGGCGGTCTAGAGGATATTTGCCCGTGTGTGTGCATGTGCATGTGTGTGTGTGTGTGTAGGTCTTTGAACACAAAAATGTACTGTAAAATCCCAAACGAATGCAATTTTTTATACTTGGTTAATGCAGGCTGCAGAGACATGTCTGCCGCTCGGATAATTTGCAGGATTTTGCTTTGGCCAGTACTTATTTGGAAGTTTAAAAAAAAAAAAAATCACAGTGTGGGTAAGCCCTTATTTTAAAAATAAGAAGGTAGTTAGATTGGTTTATTGAAGAAGTCAAAGGCTATTGGTTGCTTTAGCTTGAAGGGTCTAATACTAGACATTATTGGGAGATTAAACAGGTTTCTACTTGGTCGGGATCTTATCCTAGTTATTTTATATGAAACGCTGCTACAGTTTTTGTAGATGGAATTTAACAGCAGTATCAGAATGATAAACATCACAGGGCAGAAAGAGGCAGTTCACTGGACTAGTAAGGATTATGACATAGCTAATATCTGATTAGTTCCAATGTTGATTATCGATTACACTACTTACTGTATCCGTGAATTTAATCATTCTAGATCTTCTTTCATTTCTGTACCAGCTGAAGTCAATCAATTCAACTATGATTATCTGAAGATGCTATGGTACTGTACTAATGCACACATGTACTTTGGGCTGCTTTACCTGATTTGATTAAGATGGAATGATAACATAGTTAAACACTGGCTGGGAAACCTGTTATTGTGTGTTCATAAGGAACTTTAAGGGTTACACTGGCTATTGTGTCATCCTCGTTGGAGCCAATTACAGCATTCTCACATCATCAATTGTAGATGCACAATTACGTCTGTCTCCCTCTTCGTCTGTGTGTCACTGACTGATACGGCTAAGCCTTTCTATTCCTAGCTATGGATGTTCCCCAGATTACCTTGTAAGTGTGTGTGTGTGTGTGTCTATATGGGCTAATAATACATTGACCAGGTTATTTGTGTGAGTGTGGATGTGTGTTGCCAGAGAGAGTAAGACTGTAGGTGCTTTTTTGAAGAATGTTTTTTGACAACTTTGTGTGTGTGTATTCAGACTGCATCAAAACTGAGTATATAAAATAGAACTCACTGACCTTGATTGCAAATACAGGTTGTACAAGTACAACTGAAATTAAAATTCATTTTTTCTAAGGAATTTGTTATGACATATGCACTTATTTGGTAAAAATTGTCATAACCAAAAAAATAAAAAAAAATTTTAAACTAACCAGTACAATGGATCATCTCAAAAGTTGAATGTTTGATGGATGGACAGCTTTAATTGATATTAGATGGATAGAAGTTATGTTAGATTGATAGCTATGCAAAAGAAATGCCATCCACATGTATAGGTCATATTAATGCGCAGGAAATTGCTACGTACATGTATTAGATTTGAGTAATCTTAATTTAGAAGAGCATGGTTCAGTGTTGATACTAATTATAAAAAGACCAACTATCACTTCTCACCACAGGGCATTTTGGCTATAAACATAACATACTACTTTATACCTTACAAGCTATTAAGAAAAGGTCAAGAACGGAAGTGTTGGCCTGCATTGCTTCCTCATTTTATGAGGGCGGTTACAATCCAGTGTAAGGGAACAGGAGATTACAGTCAGGGAGGGGCATTGGTCTATGTCCATCAGCGTAAAGTAATGAAAGCTTTAAATTTGACTTAGTGTGCATCTTCATTTGACCTACAGTACATACATACAAAATCCTCCCAAAAAACGTAAAGTGAGGATTTGAATCGCTGTCATACTCAAAGTCTCACTTCACATTTTACTATATCCCCATCTCACACACGTGCACTGCACACATCCATGCCGGGAAGTACCACTTCTAATTGTTTCAGGGATGTTGTTATTTTTTGTCATGAGGAGGAAGGAAGACCCAAACGCAGAGTAGCAGGCAGGAGTTTCAAAAGGTTTATTAAACAAAACAAGGCAGCAACAGAGCCCAAAAAACACAAAAAAGCACAGGGAGCCAGGAAAAACAAAAAGCCGTAGCACAAGGGCTGGGAAACTCACGGGGAAGAACCCAACTGGAGACGGTAAGGAGCACAGAGCGGGATGACAGGGTACACGGGCAGGAACACTGGCAGGCCAACGGCAAACACCCAGGAAACAGGCAGACTGGCAAAACACAAAGAGGAGACTTACAGGAGCAGGCAAGCAGGCAAAAGGATCTGACAATGGACAAAGGGAACACTGGGGTTAAATACAAGAGGTAACGAGGTAACGGGAAACAGGTGAGACGTTAGGTGAATCACATTAGGGCGGTGCAGGACAATCAGACAAGCACAAAGCAAAGCTAGACAAGACTAGAAAAGACAAGACAGGAAACAATACTACCAAAATAAAACAGGAAGCAGAACAAACAGACACACAGGGGAACACAAGACAGGACCAACAACACAAGACCGGGGAGGAAAATGAAATACAAACACAGGGAAGGCCAAATGGGAAAAATAACCCCAAACAAAACCCCCCAAACCACAAAATTTTTTATCCCTTTAGCCTTAGTCATTGAGTGTGTAATAGTGTAGCACATGATTGCCCTTTTCTCAATTCAATGTGTTTCTGCAATTATATGCTGTTTGTGCATTTCGCTAGTGCTCTTTTCTCAGATTCTGTAGTCACAAACATTGCTAGCAGCTACCGCTGAAGTGCATCAGATGAACCCAATAGATGTAAGAAATATTCCAAATAGGGATGTGTTGAATAGAAAACTAGATCCTGGGAGAAAAAGGGTAAAAACAGAAGTTAAATGCTCGTGTGTGTGTGTGAGAAAGGTTCACAGAGAAAATAAGACATTGCCAGACAACTAAGATTGCTCCAGACATGCTGCAGGGCATGCTACTAAAGTAAAACACAGCAAAGCTGGAGGCTTGCCAAGAATGTGTGTGTATGTTAGAGAATGAGAAGGAGACATAGACAATGTCTACATGTGTGTGTCTAACCACAAAGAGCAATCTGAAGCTGAGCCCTGAAGTGAACTTTTTCAAGACAATCTACCAGGTACTCCGCAGGAGCTCTCTCCACGTTTTTACCCTTAAAACTCTCTGGGCTGTTTAGTTTATCTTATATGTGAAAGAACATCTACTATACATGTACTACTATACAAGTACTACATGATTTTGATAGTGTTCATGATGTTGCATGATGCTGACAGTCTTGATACTGTTTAATGAAGAATAATTAAAACATTCTGCAACCGGATAAACAGATTCATGTAGGCATTTTACATTCTTTTTTTTAATATTTTGTCTTTGATGGTTTAATTATCATTGTGTGTGTGTGTGTGTGTGTGTGTGTAGCTATGGACAAGGTTGGCACCAACTTTGTATGTTTTTTTCTATAAAAGTTCAGGCACTCTCTGTACCAATCTTCAGTCATTATTCTATTTATTCATTTTAGCAAGACCAAACTTTTGATCACATCCATACCACAGTTTGAAAGAATAATTTACTTGGGTAACATGGTGTGCCTGGGAACCAAGACTAAAAACTTATCGTGCCAAGAGGCGCAACACATCAAGTAGATTTTATGAGTGCTCTCATGAAGAGAACATCATGTCACAGAAGCAGGCTCACGAATCAAACAAATTGTAACCTAAATAGTATAATACTTCATTCTTGCCAACAAAGTTGAAATTGATTTCTTGAGAGGTTAAGCATGGTGTCTTTATACAGGCATATATAACGGACATCCAGGTGAAAAGCAGCACCGGAGCAATCCCGGAAGTGGAACGTCGTGGATATAGACTCTTATTATAGCAGCTGGGAGATAGATAGATATTGCTTCTGTTTTCATCACCCTGTATGTGATGGATTGCTTTACAAACACAGGACATGTACTTTCATTATCTTATCATGCAGTGATGTCCCAGTCATCATAAATCATAAATTCCAAGCATTGTATTCATCTGAAAAGCCTTTACATTTGAAAATGAAAGAGGTGTAAGTGAATTGGGGATTTATTTTGTGTCTGAAAATACAAGGTCTTGGTTTTGATTTCTCTCAACAGGCATGTAGGTGTTGGTGCAGCTGATGGATGCTGTGTGTGCTTTGTTACAGAGAATGTCTTACTGGTTAACCTTTTCCAGCACACCTGCCTTTAATAAAGCACTAATTAAAGTCCCCGTAGGGTCTGCTAGCTTAGCAATCAATAGGTTGTTATGAACAACACACTGTTGTTTGTTTGACTTTGTTGCAAATTAAATTTTTCCGATAGCTGCTGCTTCACAAGTTACGCCTTTCAGCCTGAGTTGAAATACAGTAATACCATCATTTTTATTGAAGAACACCTAGAATCCACAGTTTTTTCAGTTGCCTGGAAACCATTTCTCGACTTGAACCAATTGACCATGAAGAATATTGTTTATTTTACAATTTGAAAAACAAATTGAAAACAAATTCCTGACTTCCATTTGCTAGACTAAAAACAGTTCCATTTTAAGGACTTACATGAAAGTTTTATGCATTTGATAGAAAAAAAAAAAACACACCTGTGACGACACAAAAAAGACACAGGGCACTATCTTGCACCTGACGCAGCATGGCGCAAAGCCAGGCGCAAGTGTTTTTGCTATTTTAAGACTCCATGTCGTGTTTTGTAAAAGTATTTAAGAATGAGCCGAGAGACATGTATCACACTACTTTCAACTTTATTCTTCTTCTCTTCTGTCAATACCATTCTTCATCTATAGTACCTGGAAACCTAAATTTGACATGAAATTAAATTATTCTTGTCTTAGCTTATATGCACAGACCTCAAAACAGTATGACATTTTTTTTCTCACATAATAGAACAGTGAGTATTTTTTTCACATAGAAGAACACCATGAATATTTTTTTCAATTTGCACAGTTCACACATGTATCTTGTACCATAGTCATCTCTCAAAGTCTGTTAACCACTGAGGTGAGGACTCTGGTGGTGCGTCTAGGGCCTGGTTCTTGCCCAACATGCACATTCTCGGTCACAGTCCATCCATTGTAGTCTCATTGTTCTCACTAATGCAAGTTAGAGCATTCTTTGGGAAACGCACCAGCTTTGAGGCATTCCATTTACGACCCTCTATGAGAAAGTAAGTACTTGGTCCGACCTTCTTTACGACTGTCAGAGGTTTGGTGTATTTGGATGACCCCTTGTAGACATGTTCTGGTCTCCAGACTCATACAGCATCGTTCACTTGGAAGGTGGGCACTTTTGCTCCTCACTTTCTGTCTGTACACTCCTTACTGTTGGGAAGTAAACTGACATCCATTGTCAGAGACCAGGCAGGTCGGATTTCCTTCACGACTGAACACTGTAAAAAGCGGGGAATCACCTCTGTTGTGACTGTAGAGGTGAATGCTACTTCTGGCCATTTACTGTAATAGTCTGTGAGAGTGATGGCATAACTACAGTCCCATGTAGCACGTTCGAAAGTACTGGTTATGTCAATGGCAACCTTTTCCCATTGTCCATCTGGCAGTTTGACAGGTGTAAGTGGTGCAGGTGCAGTCTTCACTGTTTTGTCATTGTATTGGCATGACACACATTAAGTTAACTTACTCTGTACATCTTTGTCCATTTGTGGCCATCAATACAGTTCTCGCAGTCTCTGTTAAGTGCGCACCACTCCCTGGTGCCCCTTTATGTGCCAAGTCTACCACTTTGGATCGCAGTGATGTAGGCACAACCAAGCAGCAAGAAGGTTCATGGTTTGAATCCAGGTCGTTCCGGGCCTTTCTGCGTGGGTTTCCTCCGGGTGCTCCGGTTTCTTCCCACCATAGAGACATGCTAGGTAGGACTACAGTCAAAAAATAGCCAATTGGCTAACACTGGTGTATTTATAGAAATGTTGATTAATGTGCATTGTCCTAATCAAATAAATAAATGTTCTATTCTAAGCAACCAGAACCTCTCATGACAAGTGTTTTGTCTACAGACAGTTCGTCTCGTACATTGAAGTATGAATCCATTTGGTACATTCTTTCTGCATTTTGGCCAGCCTTTCTGTATTTGCTGTCGCAATTGAGTTAGTTCAAGTATCACATGCAGTGGTGAACTCCAACAAGGACATGGCATGCAAAGACTCCATGAAAACAGTAGCTACTATGTCCAGTTCCACGTCAGCTTGATGATCTGTGCGTAACACAAAGCAATGTCCCCATAGATAGGTTCTCCACCTTTCTACTGCCCAAACGCATGCCAGCGCTTCATGTTCCGCAGTGGAATATTTCCTTTTAGCAGGAGAAAGTGTTCTTCATAGTTACATATGTAGGCAGTTCAGGGTCGTACAATGCTAGAGCAGGGCTCTCAACAATCAGTCTCTTTATGTCAGTAAAACTCTGCTCAGCCTCAGCAGTCCAGTTGAACTGTGAGTGTTTCACGTAGAGGTTCAACAACAGTAGGAAAGTCCGGAATACATTTGCTGTATTATGTGTCATGTGGGGAAGGTGCACTGGCCACAGCTGTTCTCTAATCTTGATCTTGGTAAAGCGTCTTTGCATATGGTGTGGCCTAGGAACCGCAAAGAAGTCTGGTTGCAGACTGTCTGCTGTAACAACTTTTGTGCCCTCAATGCAAAATAACATACATAATACATGCAAATTGATCTGGCCCTGAAAGAGCAGTGCCCGACTTTACCACTACGAATGAGCCTGTAGTAGAATGCCCATCGTGAGTAACTGTTGCATGCATACACCCTTTAACAGGTATTTTCTCTCTTGAATATGTGAACAGGTTCACTGCAGGCTCAGAAAGTTCACATGTAGGAAAGAGAGTCTGGTAAGTGCTCTCAGGAATGATAGAAACTGATGAACCTGTGTCCACTTTCAGCTCAATGTCATGACAGTGTCCATTTTCATTCACTTGCACAGTACAGAGAATTTTATCTTGCACTTAATCATTCATTAAAAGCACAGTCACTTTGTTTATCACTATTTCACACTCATCCTTTAGTCCAGATTGACCCAGTTTGGAAAAATGTTCCACTTTTCCACATGAATTGTACGTCACTTTAGCACCAGGGCATGAAGGTTTATTTGCTGGGTGGTTGGTGGAGCCACAACGGTAGCAGGAACAGCGGTTAGTTGTAGGCGTCATTGATGAAGCAGGTGTCCTTTGTTCTTTTGGCGGACCTTCCTTTGCTGTTTATGTATGGCCCTCACCGACACAGCAGCTGCCGTGGTAGCGGCATTCGTAGTACTGTCGGAGAGAACGCCAGCATTGATTACTAGCATATAGTTCTCAAACATTTTGAAGGGAGGGAATAACAGGTTCACCAAGGCAAGGCATGAACGGTGTAGGTAAAGGCACGTTAATAGCCATCCTCGTCGCCAAAATGGGGTGTTTTGTAAAAGTATTTTATATATAAGCCGAGAGACATGTATCACACTACTTTCAACTTTATTCTTCTGCACATACCTTTCACCTGTATCCTAACTGTGCACTCTGGCGCTCCCGTGTTCACTAACTATATCAACAGGACACAACAGTCCAGCGCCCCCGTTGTTTAAATAGCAAATGCACCTGTGCCCATCTGTGCGCCCATTTGTGTGCTGATCTTACAGGGAGGTGAATTCTTGGTGTATTGCTATATTGAGGCAGCGGGAAGTGATCACATCTTTGACCAACAAAAACCTGGTCTAAAGTCAATAACGCAGCATTTCATTGTTATTTTAACAGCACATTAGTAAAATACACTTAGGCTTACACACAGTGTGTGCACACTCTGCTTGTACACACTATACACAAACACGGAAGGGCAGCAGCACACACATGCAAAAGATTACAAATAAAAATATCACGTTGCAAATTCGCCACCATAATAGCAATGCACCAAGGTAAAAATGCGCCTGGCTTTTAAAGGGAATGGGAGATGACACTCTGATTGGTTTATTGCATGTGACGCCCAAAACACACCTATGAATTAATGAAGACACCAAGTAAAACCCTTCTGAACTATGCACCCGGCACACGGACCCTTTTTTCCACGTTCAAACTAGCAAAAGTGGACTGTAATGCATGTTAAAAACAAAATGGATGGGGCTAACATCAGATATTGAGTGACAAATGTACAATCTGTTGTCTCCTACAGGTGTTTAAATACAGTTTTCAAGAGCTAAGCCACTTACCTAGTCACATTCATTGTTATAACATTAATCCCATCATTTACATATACTGAATTTTGGCTTCCTGTAGGGAGCATGTATCTACCCATCTGTGAAAGACATGTCTCTCTAACAGATATACTTCCATGTATATACACTGTGTATATGTCAACTGAGAACTCTGTGTTCCTCACCCCCCACGCCCCCTCTTCTCTGGTGGTAAACTTGTTTGTCTTGGCTGATAAAGTGTGCACCTTCCGGACAGTATCCAACTTTTACGGGAGTTTTCCAGGACTAAAAAAAAAAGGTTCCTATTCTGGCTTGAACACACATACACAGTAAAGTACACATCAACAACACATCAGAGGGAGAGACTAACTTATTTTTCCACTGGGTTCAAGACATCTGTTGAAAAGACAACAGATGTCACATTTATTCAAGAATATTAGTTTCAAAAGATGCACAGAGGTCTCCTGGTCTTGTGGGTTTCTAAGTCAGCACTTTACTGCAGTTTTGCTCATTCTTGTTTGGCAAGTATGTTTTTGCTGACACATTTTTCGCTGATTCTAAAACCAAGCCTCTCTCCCTTTCCCTCATCTTTTACCTTCTCTTTTGTCACTTTTCGTCTCAGACCGGGCTGTTGGTTGCATGTTACCAAGGTTTCGTGGACGTCGTCATAGCGCTGTCTCAGTGTCCGCATTTAGATGTCAACTGGCAGGACAGCGAGGGAAACACAGCTCTCATCACTGCTGCTCAAGCAGGTAACACACACACACATGCACACACAGACATGGACACAGCAGTATATCAGACACTGGCTTAGCTAACAGTCTGGTTCACAGCACTGTTGAACACATGCACACACTGACACAAACATACACACAGGCAGTTTGGCACTAATGCTGACACAGATGAACACACAGACAAGCATAAAAAACTCTTTTTGAAACAGAAGTGATGAGTGTGTTGTGTGAAAGCGAATAAGGACAAGCCATATGGATGTGGAACTTGCCTGTCCAAATTATGATGGACAAGTGTGAAATAGCCTTTTAGCCGCTATTATCCAAGCCAATGTTGTGTGATCACAGACGGTGTGTTGTGACCTACAGTAACTACTGTCTTAACCTTAACCCTTTGCACCTCAAGGCCACATAACAATCACCAATTATCTGCTAAACTACTACTCTGGGTTGGACATCGAGAGGAGAAACTGCCACGGCTTCACCGCTCTAATGAAAGCTGCCATGCAGGGCAGAGTGGAATGTGTGCGTTCGCTCATGATGGCAGGTGAGGAAAATATGTCTGAGAACTTACACTTAATGTACTCTATAGCAATCAGAAAGGAGGACATGGGCAGATTTCATACACAGACACACATGTGTCGCTTTTATGTCCAATTTAACTTATTACCTTGATTTTTGGGGCAGATTTTACTGATTACAACCACAAAAGATGTAGTTTATTTTGCCCATACTCTGCCATCAAGGCAGCTCAGAAAATTATGTGGTATGAATTTCAGTAAAATTGGGGGACAGATGGATCATTTTAATAAGTTTTGGCAGTGATCCAGTTTTTATTTATTGGATGATTATTCTCTTTATAGCCATAACATTATTATTAATGGAGAGATTTGATACCAAATCATCAAGACGGGGCTTCAAGTCAGGATTTCATTTTAACTTTATTGATAGAAATGCCACCTTTAGAGTAACATGTCCATTTTGGCCATCTAATAATTCAATCAATCAATCAAAATGTATTTATATAGCACTTTACAACAACCAGCAGGTATCCAAAGTGCTGAACAAAATGAGTTCAATCTAATTTATTTTTGTTTGCTCTCCTCTTTACTTCTAAATACATGCAACTCTCTCTGTTTCCACCTTTTTATCTTTTAACCCATATCTATTTTTATCTACCTTCTGCTATATCCTTTCTTTGTCATATTCTTTGTTGTGTCACCACTAGGAGCTGCCCTGGATTCCAGGGACTTTGGGCGCAACTTTACTGCCAGGGAATGGGCCTTCTTTACAGGCCGTTATGAAACTGCCTGGGTTATGATGTGCCTGATAGAACAGCCCTGCCCGCGCCAGTACTGTGATACATTCAGGTAAACATATAGGTGGATCACATTATTTCTCAGTATGCCTGTCTGTCATGGGCAATAGCTCATTTACCAATATCTGAAAGGGTACAGAATATAAAATACTACAGATGCATCAAGCAACACAAAAAGAGTAACCAAAGTAGCCTTGAGAGGGTCTATGAATTATTTTTTGATGGTGAAGAGTAAACCCAACAGTGCCTCTGTGCAGTGGATTTATATAAGATTTGATCTCCCAGTCTAGAGTGGCCTCCACTGGCATCACTGGTGGTCAAAGCCCAGGAGCCCCGTGGCTGTCTGAAGCGCCTGTCGGACACTGTGCGGAACGTCTTCAACATAGCGAATGTCACCAACCCTGAGGCTGAAGGTGTAATCGACCACATGGTTTCTGTAACAACTGCTTTGAGGAGCCCTTTCATTGCAGTGGCATGCCATACAGTAAGTAATTAAGCTCAAGATCATGTTTACTCTTCATTGTCTA
Organism: Percina caprodes; assembly: GCA_013375575.1. Taxonomy (NCBI): domain Eukaryota; kingdom Metazoa; phylum Chordata; class Actinopteri; order Perciformes; family Percidae; genus Percina; species Percina caprodes. The sequence goes on along the minus strand of JABXJD010000196.1, from coordinate 265,704 downwards.
CTTATTCATTAATCAGTATTAAACAGTATCCAAGAACACTTTAACCCAGTCTCTCACGTTCCCCCTCACACCAACAAGCATTTTGCAAATGGAAGCTGAGATAAGGTGAAGCAGTTAGCTACACTTTGTGATAACAGAAAGGATTATTTAAAGTTGCTCTCCTCTGCATTATTCCTGGTGGGGTCTTTACATACTCAGTGGTAGTTAGAGATATCAGGGCTTATTTATTAACTCCAGATGGAAGCAAACGTTTTTGTTCTATTTTGAAACCACCTTCCACAGACTCGATATTTCACTGTTTTGTGTATCAGTGTGTAAATCACTTCTATTTCATGCTTATCAAGTAGTAGAATAAAGTACGGCTGTTTCATAGAGTCGATGTGCAAATAAACTAATGATAATAGTGTGGTAATTATGCTATTAAAAGGATAAATCAGGCACTAATTTATCTTTTATTTTATCAGCAAAAGATCTGTTTTTTCATGGGATTTGCTCATAATAATTAAAGGACATAATTAACAGCAGCCTTAGGTGATAAGCAGGTTATTTATGCAAGATTACCAGTATTGCAATACTGCAAACAAAAGGGGACTAAGCAGTGCTTTTTGTTAAAAAAAAAAAAAAAAGCATACTATATTATACTGATATTATAACACCAATCTGGATCCGTTGATTTTGTTTCAGGTGTGTCCTGACAGCCCCCCAAGTGTGGGCAAAAGGCGCTATGCAGTTCCTGAGGTAATCCGCCAGCAGCGTGCCAAGGAGCTCCGCTCTATTAACCCTGGCAGGGTGGAGACCCACCTCAAACTCTTCCAGAACTCCCGGGTCACACTGGTGGCCAAGAACTCAGCAGACCGCCGGGCCAGCCTTCAGGTCCAGGGCCTGAGCATGGTGGCTCAAACCAAAGCCATGGAGCTGCGGAGAACCAGCCTGCTGCCCATGCACATGGTTCTGAGGAGGAGCAGCGTCAGGCCTGGGTTTAGCATCCCCAAAGTGAGGGTGTCCAAGGCCCCTACGCCCACTTATGAACCAGAAAAGATCCGGAGGAAGAGCAGCGCCAAAGATGGAAGCAGACACCTGCTGCAAATACCAAAGTGGCGTTACAAGGAGCTAAAAGAAGAAAGGAGGAAAGCCGAGGAGGCTGAGAGGAGGAGGCTGGAGGCTGTAACCAAGAGACACCTTGCTGCTGGGAAAAGGAAATAACATCATTGCCTCAGAGGATGCCATGCACACTACCCTAAAAAGAGACTAAATCTAGACTAGGGGTGTCCCTGACTAAGAATTTATAGAATCGTCTTGCCTATTGTCGATCGTTGTGTTGATTACGAATTTTACAGTAATGTATTTCAATGGGAAGCCTAGTGTGATTACAGAACTATTACAGTAGCGAGTAGTATTGAAAAGCCGAAAATCCGCGCAGGGAGGTTGTTTGGGGGGGTGGATGAGTCAAACAACACAGGACTTTCACCCTGGAGCCTGGGGATCGCGTCCCGTGTGTTGCAGTTCCTTTCCATGTTATTCATGGCAGTTCGTGAAATGGTCATGCTTGGAAATTGTGACATGTACACATAGTAAACGTGAAAATCGTGACTCACGAAATAACAAATCAAAATTACGTGACCATTTCACGAACTGGCGTGAGACCAGGTTGTGTGGGCGCACTGGATCGGGCTGTGCTCTGTATCGGGCAGTGGCAAACAACTTGCACGTTACTTTGGATCATCTTTTACCATCTCAAAATGAGTAGATTTTCTTTTCTCAGACATTTTTAAACCCCTGCCGCTAAGATGCTCCTCCATTGGTCACGGATCATGGAAATAAATCTGTTGTAGGGGCGATTGGATTTATTCAATCATGCACTTTCAAAAGATTTATTAAAAGCTTATTTCTTTTCACATTTTCATTTACAGCATTATATGTTGATATTTATATCATTATAATTAACTCATTGGGAGAAAAAGGGTAGTTCTATGTAAAATTTGACTGCATGAGCACCCCCAAATCACGCGATCCTCGTTTCATAACGCCTTTGCAAAGATTCGACTGTGAGATTGGCAGTCGAATCAAGCTACTTTGATCAAAGCATTGAATATTCGACTATTCGGGGTCACCCCTAATCTGGACCGACTGTTAAATTGGACTGACTTGGTTTTAATGTTTTTTACAATATATACGTCACTGTATAAGCAGCGAAGAAGAATGCTTTTATCTGCTCAGTTTTTCATTGAGAATGGCGGTCAGCCTTTTAAAAACAGCTGGCAGAGTTTGGACAGCATTAGAAGTGCACAACGCTCAGTGTCCTTTATGATGTCAAACAGTAATTTGATACTTGAAATGTTTTTGGCTAACTTATTTTTCATATTTATTGCTTTTTGGTGGATGGCCTAGTCTATATTTTGTTACATTTTGGGTGCTCAAAGCAGCAGTGTTTTGTAGTGTGTTACACTGTACTGGAGCAGAAGACACATATGTATTCCCTCAGACTGTAACCTCAGCAGACATTTGTTCATCTTTCTTCCTATGAAACAGTAAGCAGCTTCTTAAAGATGTAGTTGAATAATGTCTTTAAAATGTTCAGTGGAGAATACTAATGGGTGTGTCACGTTGACTGAGAAAGCTACACCTAAGTTTATATGAAAACTAATGGCATTTGACAGCAATATTTTTAGATGCTTTTTGTTACGCTTTCTAATGACAAACCCATGAATGTATTTCGCAAATATATTTTATATTAGAGATTCTAATGCTTTTTGATGACATGCTTTATTTTTTATTCAATTTAGACTTTTTCAAATAATGCTATTTATATAGTATAAACAACCTATTTATACACAAACAACCATGTTGTTTAGTCTTAAAGTTGAGTTTGAATACTGAAAAGTGGAGCAATGTTGGGATGTAACACTTAAATCCCACCTTGTGGGAATAAAGTTCGAACTTTGTCCAAATGTTTACATTGCAAATTCACATTCATTGCTGAGGATGCGTGTATAATGGTGTATACAGGGTACGGATGATGTGAACAAAATAAATATACTTTTTCTGACTGTGGATGTGATTGCAATTGAGCCAAATATTGATGCTTCATTGCTGTACTACTTTGAATGTCTCTCAGCCATGTTCTTGTTGGAAAGTTAATCAAAAAATGATGGGACTTTTTTCACTCTTGATTTTCAACATCTTGCATTACGGGCATGCATTTAACCTATTAACAACTGCAGAAGGGTGAGTCTTGGCCAATGTCACAATACAAGTAGAACTGAAGTGATAATCCCTCACAAATGGAGCTTTTGATGAAAAAAACAGTCAACCTATTATAGATCAAGAGGTCAGCTCCCTGTTTTAACAGAACAGTAAAAATAATGGGGCGAAAAATAGCCGTGAGTTTAAGACACACAGAGCCGCCGGGAGAGCAGTGATATAACAATGTCGGGATTTTTCAGAGCACAATTTCACGGTCCTAACTCCTCATGGCGATTGCAGCTTAAGTGCCATACAAGAGTGTGTGTCTAATATACATGGTGATGAGTTGCTAAGGGGTTACAAGGGCACTGCACAGCAAAAGCATTCCTTCAAATAAACTTCATTGACTTTAGAGTGGCAATCTGCTTAGATACTGCCCAGAGGAAGTCATTTGAATGTGACCAAAGATGAGCAAATGGCAGGGAGATCTGCACAACTGCTGTAAGTGGTTGCAGGATTAACATATTTAACATCAACATAAGAACATGTTTCATATAAAATTGGCTTTGATTGCTGGTACTGCAGTATCATGGCCAACAATGTCTAGTTAATGCAGTTTGTTATGAGGCATACTAAGTTTGCTCACCATAGTCTTGCTTTGCCAGACCCTCCTCCAAAGCACTGAAGGAGGGTCTGGCTACTCCACATAGCATTTGGGCATGGGAGAAAAATATGCTCTGGTTTAATGGCATTTCTTTAAACCAATCAGAATCGTCATGGGTGGTGCTAGACTCCGCACAGAGCCGCTGCAAAATAGTCATGCTAGAGAAAATTCAGAATGGACATAGTCTTGATAGCTGTCTCAATTTACCATGCAGAGATCTGAGGAGCAGTTAACCATAGTCCTCATAAATCCATCAATTTTAAAATTCCAACACAAAGAAGGAAGGAAAGGGAAAACACATTCTCCGGGGGAATTCCCTGCAGCACCAGAGCAATCCTGAAAGTTTAATGCAAAGGATATAGACTAGCTCAGCATGAATAAAAACTACATTTATTTGCGTTGGACTTCTCTGTTAGTGTTTTGTGATTCTGTATGAAGCAGGGTTAGGGTAACGTTTCTGCAGGATTTCTGTGCACCGGTGAAAGATTTCTCTGGAATACAGACTGATGGTGAGATTAGATACATCACATGCACATATTTATGACAGGATATGGAATTATGGTATCAATTTCTATTCCAAGTTCACTCATACTGAGCGTGGAGAAATGAACTGTTTGAGAGTGTTGGATGTGTGTATGGGAGAGACTCAAACCTATTAGCCCTGAATGCATCAGATACTATTTAGGTCATGGTTGCAGCTCAAACAGCTGTTGGTTTAAGATTGTAACCTGAGATTATGAAACATTACAGGCATGGTCAGCAATTCCCCTCCCACATCCCTTATAGAAATTCAGAAGTGGCCAAATAAACAAGGCGCTATCCACTGATAGTATGATAGCTATTATGTCATGCTGTGAACAGGCTGGGATTTTAATCAGGATGACCTGATTTTAGATCAGCACTAAATAAGTGCTTCTGTCAAACCTGTGAGTAGTTGGAGGCCCTCTACTGGTTGGTTTTGGGTACAACACAAGGATTCCTGCACGTTAGATAGAGTGCAGTAACTGGCATGGACATGAAGTGTATTAATTCAATATATTGCTGAATAATCAGAGCAGTAGTATCATTTATGACAGAACTATGTATTGTATTGTTGTTACTTAACATGCTTTTTGATTAAAATATTGCACACCTATATTAAAGAAATAATGAGCAATAACATTTTAAATGCAGATTTGTAGTTTAACATATAATATTGCATCTTGATAGGTTATATGAGGTCGCAGTTATTACATTGTCACTAAAGGTAGGTGTCAAACCTTAAATATGAGATGTTAATTTTTGAAAATTTTAAAATATGGATTTGATGTGCCATAAAATAAAGTATTAGTAACAAAAAGCAATATCGGTGTGTGGCTGAATATATAGCACAGGAAGTAATTCTCCTTTTTGTCACAATTTTATTTGCTCAGATTTAGTGAGGACTAAATGTAATCTATCTCAGTTCTCAAGGTATGAGAGCTATATAAATTGATTTTTTTTGTATTCTGTGAAATAATACTGTGATGCAATCAAGGATAAGGTCAAGGTAGGTCCTTAATGAATTCCAGAAAAGCTGAAAAGTATGAATAAATGATAAGGTCTCACAATTAAATCAGCATTAGAATTACATTGTCTACAACATGTAAAGTAAAATTTAACTAAAAGTGAACTGCTAGTGGCAATGCGCTCACCGATATAAAGTGAGTGAAACTTGGCAGAGAGCAGCTTTCTGACACACAGAAAAACACTTCTCCTAGGAGTTTTGAAAACACCACACTTGAAAAAGAACTGAATTATACTTTCTGTTAGACATTTTCAGCAGCGACACTAGGAAATAGGTTAGTTTGACATAAAATTCTGTCGGTGCTGCTGTTTGAGGGATGGCACAGCACAATGTGACGCTTGAAATATTTAAAAAAAATGAAATAAAAAGAACAGCACGTAGTTCGGTTAAAATAAAAGTCAGAATCCTGAAATTGAAGTCAGAATTCTTTAAAAAAAAAAAAAAAAAAAAATCTTATTCTCAGAACTCAAATGCATTTTTCATATGTGGCCCTAATCCTCTTCAGTATGTACTTTAAGTTTTTGTTTTCTTTATATGTTGTTCCAAATAAAACTATTCAGTCATTTAAACTGTGATGCGTTATCAAAATGACCATGAGCACATCCCAGAAGGTCCTGACCTAAACGACTGAAATACCTTTTCCTCCCACTGTTGCCTGAGCACCACAGCGTCGGTGAAAGGTTTTCAGGTGGCTGTCTTAACAAGCTGAAGCCTGTTTTAATGTTTCCTAGGGTCACATGGCTAACAGCCGGTAGTGTATGCTGAGGGCTAATAAAGTGGCTCAGTGTTGGAAGAAAAACAAAAACAAAAATACTCACATAGAGGGTAGTTGTTTGTTACTGGGCACCAGTACCGACCAAAACAAATCACTGAGCCAGATGAGTGGGTCTAGAGAAAAGGTAAACCTACATACCTATGATTTGATATTTGACACTTTGATCTACAAGTCAAATTTAAATAGAAACACAATTTATTTTAAAATTAATGTGTATTTCAAAGCACTTTTGCAGTACCACAACAGACAGCTTCTCTTGTATGGTTGGTCACAGTTACAAATGTAGAAATCATTGCAAGGCAGTGTCATTTTCAAGTGCTAAATACTGAGCTGATGTTTACTAGCTAGACAATAAATAACATGTTATCCTTAAGGAATAAATCTTGATCCAATTTACCTTCTTTGTTATGGAATTCATTCTCACACAACCAGAGATTCCTGAGTACTGTAGTATAATAAATCTTTAGCAGTCTCACTCTCTTACGTTCTCCCAGTCAGTCTAATATGGCATGCATGGCAGGGGATGAGAGGTCTGGCACATTGAGAGTAACTATATAAAACCATGGAGAGTCAAGGAGATTGGGTCTGCTTTAATGGGGTGTTGCAGCTTGCTGACAGAGGCTTGTACCAAATAAGCCTGCACTGGCTGGTTTATTGGGCAAACATAAACTGACAGAACACCTGGTTGCAGATGCTTGTGTTAAGATGGATTACATGCACTGACACCTGGTGCACTGTGTGTGTGTGTGTGTGTGTGTGCGTGCATGTGTGCGTGCGCTCTGCCGGAAAGAAAAACAGCGGACAGCTCTTGGAGAGATGCTTCTGTTTCATTTCAAAACACCACCTGAGCCTTAATCCCTTGGTGCAGGGTGCTAATTCACCATGCAATGCTCAAATACTCAACAGGACACCAACCATCAAGTAGGGCTTCTTCGAACTGGAGTACAACATATTAGAACTGTGTCATTCACCGCCTTGAATACTGAGCTAAAATTTTGCATGACAAATGTCACAAATGAAAGTTTTTGTCCAGTCATCCCTCTTTTAATTCAAATGCAGACAAGCTAAAAAAAAAAAAAAACAACACACACACACATTAAGATAGTGTATACTATGACCACCAAACCTAATGCCTAAGTCCACTAAATGGCTAAAGATTTGTACAATTCGAACAATTTACTCAAGAAAAAAAACAAAAACAGAAAAACAAATATAAAACTTTTTAAACGTAATTAAATTAACACAGGAAATCATTCCTTCTTGGCAAGATACATTTTTTTTTTCTTTCGTGGAAACCTGAAGATTAGTGTTGCAATAAATGACACTTTAGTGTAAGGGGATAGGTGATTTAAGGAAAAGGGTGGTGTGTGTGTGTATATATATGTGTGTGTTATTTTCTAGGAAAGTGGTGATCATGACTTGGGCTGATACAGATTTCCCATATACAACGAGCCATATCCTGGCAAGTAGAAATATATGTCACATATTTGTTCAAACACTTCTCTATGGAACATTTTAGCACAGAGATTACTACCTTCATTTTACAGTTAGAAGCCTCACTATTTTCAGAACTACTTATCTGCAATGCTTTGTTCAACCTTGAAATGTTCCGAATAATGTCAATGCAAACACAAAACATACTGCAGCTGCTTCACAGTATCTTTTCATTTCCTTTTGGGCTATATTTTCATACCAGTTGACTCTGGTGCATAGAAAATAACATGTAAATTCATGCGAGTCAAATGAGACAAAAAATCCTGAAATCTAAGCAAAGAGGCACTGATGGGAGACTTTAACTATGAAGCAGGTTGAGTTTGAATTCATATTGCCAGGGAATGATTGACATTATTAGAGCTCCAACAAAGCAGGCAAAATGGAGAGTAGATCAGAAATTTAGCACAACTCCTCCCTGTTAAATGAAGGTAGGAACAGTGAGACAGCAAGAAACTGCAACAAAAGTTATATTGGCTTCTGCTAAAGCTATCTGGAGTCATGACACTAACAACATGCAGCAAGTTGCTTGGGTAATGACAGCCATCATTACAGAAAAGTGGGTCTTGTTTTGCATTTCATTGGTTCTCCTTATTGGGCATCTAGAATTTAGAAATGGCCAAATGTAATGCTTGTCAAAGTTGCCGCCGGTAACCTCAGCGTTGGGCTAACAATATAGTTGTGTAATTAGCTACTTTAACTCTCTGGTCCATGCTGTACCTGTGCAGTTTGTCAACGGTCTTAGTGATACACGCGCATCGAGCTGAGTTTTACAATTTAGTAGCTGCTCTTTGTGTTCTTTTTGGTTTGTGTTGGTAATGTAAAACTGGTGTCCACCTCGTGAGTTGTTGATTGGTTCTTTTGGTCTGTAGAGATCATAGGTAGAAAGCTGGAGCTTAGGCTCATCACTGCAAGTTGATTGGTTGGTTAGTTGGCCTGATAGATAGGTTGCCGTTATTGGCGAGGTGCTGTGATGCGGTATTGGTTGGCACATCGCTGGGGTGAGAGTTCCCCCCACAGACTCAGATTTCTCAATTAATGTTTAATCCTAGAACAATAGCCATTTTACAAGACCCTCCACCCATTTAAGACTATACATCTGTCAAAACAATCCCTCTTAAGGAGAGGACACAAGACTAATGATGCAGCAACAATGCAGCAGGGGTGTAACGAGGAGGACTTCTGCAATGGCTGTTTTGGCATTGGCGTCTGTTGCTGATTAATTCATCCTACATGAAATGCAACAGGCTAACAAATACTACTCTGAATATTTAGAGAAGATCTGTGCCTGGTGGGGAAACATCTTCATCCTATGTGTTCCATTGGGAAAGGCTGGCTGGTGGAGTTAGCGTAGCCGATGTAGCTCGCTGCCTAGTTCACTTGCGGGGCTGGTGGATGTGCTGGTTGATGTGCTGAGAAGCGGGCAGCTTGGAGACACAAGGCTGGGGCTTCTGATGAGCCACCTGGGCAGCTGCAGGGGTGAAGTCCTTATCACCCTGAACAGAACACAGTACAACACAACACAATATGTCTTTTAGGGGAAAATAATAAACTGCATGCACAAAAAGCCAAGACCTTCAAGCTTACAGTCTAAGCAGTGAAGTATGTAGTACATGTAATAAAAATAAGTATCCTTTATTAGTCCCACAAGGGGAAATTACAATTTAAACTCTGTTATTACACCTGAATTACACACACATGCTCAGTACCTATACATGCACTAAATGGAGAGATGTCAGAGTGTGTGTGTGTGTGTGTGTGTGTGAGGGGGTGGGGGCTGCCCAAGGAAAGACGCCTAGAGCAGTAACCAGTGAAATCTGGTGCCAAAAGTACTTGACATTTTAAGACATGTACAACACCATTGCGTGCCTACTAGCGATTGAAAGCATCAACTGCTAAATCGTGACACAGATTTTATTCTTGATGGCCAATACAAAATGTTATGTCATAGTTTTCACCAGTTTTTAAGTATTTTGACGTCACAAGAAGCATAAAGACAGGTTTAACTGCACGTGAAGCATGAACCTCCTTGGCACTAGTGCTCAAACCATGAGTGAAAACATTTGTCTTACATCCCCTTCCCATATTTGCCAGAAAATCATGATCAGAGCTTAACTTTCACTTGATGCTGCCCATAAGCTTTGCTGCACCGCAAACCTAATATTGAATCACACATCAAATATCCATCTCACTTTAGTTAACAATTAAACAGTAGGATAGTGATGTGTTTGTTACCAGAGAGAGGCTCATTATCAAAGTTAGACAATGAAGAAAAACTAAGAATACTACAACTAGAGTAAGTAGAATTTACAATAATCACAATAAAAACGTCAGTGGACATGATATAACTCGACAGTGAACACAACAGGAATGTGTCCAGTAAAGTCCACACACAGTATGCACACTTTATGCCCCATTTTTAAAGCCCTTCCCTCTGACAACCATTATAACAATGAGGGTATTCCCTAAGTGACGGGTCGAGTATGGAGCACTCATCTGTCCGAGGCCATGCGCTCTGCAACCTCAATCTCTTATTCCAAGAAAAATGCCCATAAACAGCCGCTCGCTTCTAAAGTCGGATCAAAGCGGGAATTTGATGATTCACAGGGGAATGCAGAATCAGACTTAGCACGATCATGACTAAATTCATCCCTTCTTTTTTTATCTTTACTTGCCAGTATTCTTTTGTCTTCCTCAATGTTTCTCTCTTTTCTTACACAAGTTATTTACTGTCCTGTTTTTCACTGGATTTCTTTTTTCATGGAACAATTCTCTCTTACCTACTTCACCCCATCACACTTCTGAGAAAAACATTAGTTTAAGTGGATGGATGAAATTTATTGCACACTGCAGCTTACATGATTATTTAGATTAATATTGAAACTTTCACGTAAAATGCTTGCTCACACACACGCACACGCTTGACCCTAATCCTCTGTTTGTGTTGGTTTTCTACTGCATGCAAGGCTGTGTACTCGTTCTACTGCATGTGTGCGTGTAGGTGGGCACAAACATTTACAGTGTATGTGTGTTCCCCCACCATTTAAAGCCAATTCCACAGCTAACTGCATGGGATATGGATGGATCTGACATATTTTCCCTTCTCTCTCCTATATCTCAGTCCTACTGAAGCAGAACTATGGGAGGGAATGCAACAAATTAACCATATTATTGCACCAAACTGTTAATTGAATTCATGATGATTGGCAGGGCCATGGTGCAAACTATGCAAACTATTTAGAGAATTTGCCTACAACCATTTGTATCTCGTTTGATCCCCGGTCCGGGCAGGGCAAGGTTACTCCTGCCATTGCTCTTGCCTTTGATAGGCACTGGCATTACAACAGGAGTTGGTCCCGTGTGCTCGACTATGGCTACCCACTGCTGCCAATTATTTAGGATGGGTTCAATACATTCCTCATATGTGTAAATGTACTTGGGAAATATAAGATAATATAAAAAAAAGAACAACCTTTAAATAAAATTGCAGTATGTACTGTATGTAATTGCAATATGGTGACCCATTAAGTTGTACTTTTCAGCATTACTAAATGGGTTTTATAACTGTCAGTCTATATTACAAAAATCCTAATAAAATCATGAACAAAATTTCTTCTGATATCCTGTCAGACTCTTTTTGCTGAGGTACAATGATGACATAATTCAACACGAGGATAATGCTGTGAGTTTGTTTGTACACAATAAGAAATTATAGTGGGAACTGATCCCAGAAGGCAGAAGGATGTGTGGTCTAAACTACAAAACCCAAGTCTGGGCATGAGGAAGGATTTTATTACCTGAACTTATCCTAGTCTAGCTTTATATGCCAACCTTTGGTACCTTGGGTTGAATATTCTCAGGTGTTTTATTTACAAACAAAAAAACACCCTCCCATTCTGTCATTTGACAGATAGAAAATACATAGCCAGGAAATGCCTTATTTTTTTTTTTACATTTAAAAAGAAAATCCCAGCAGGCCACACACTTCACTTAGCTCCTAAAAGGCTTTTCTGAGGCTTTGTGCAGTGCTAGCCTCTGGGTTTGATGGCAGTGATAGGGGGCGAATAGGAAGGCTAGAGGAGGATCGGGTGGATAAATGGGATGGCTGCCACCTTGCTGATATCACTGCAATCTTCCGCAAACAATCTACACAGACACACACACAAACTTTTTCCACACAAACGCTCTAACACTGCATCCAAGGCATACAGTCAAAACCAAACACGGCATTTCACAGACTTTTACCGACTATTCAAAGCGCTGGGTCAAGGCTGTTAAAGGTGTCTTTCACACATACACACATGCACAGGGTTGACACAGTCAAAGCAATCATATTTTTCTGCAATAAAATGGCCTTTGTGAAGCTTACACTTTTTAGTTTTTGGTGTTGATTTGACTCTGGCCATTTTTTATGCTGCAATTTTTTATTTATTTGCGGTGTACTGAGTTGTCTAGAAGTGTTACCAGATTAAAACATATTAACAGGAATAGGCAAACAACTAAAAATTAAATATAGTATAGTATTTGTTGAAATACATTTTTGTGTGGACATTTTTACAGACACATTTTAGTCAAGAAGTGTAAATATTTAAGCAGAAATTTGGAGATGGGTACCGAACCCCAGTATTAAATGAGCCCCGGGGTAAACTATGAAAGCCGGATCACTGTTCCTCCAACGTTATCGGTTTTGCTATAGTTACTGGAGGAATTTCTTTTGCCTATTTCTTGCTACATAAAAGCAATACTAATTTCATCACAATTCCAATTTTGTTTAGATTTTTGTCTACAATGCATTTTTGCTATTCCCAATCCAAAAGAAAGATCTCTCCCTCAGAACCCACGTGCATGGGGCGGGGTTAGCAGAGCGCTCACACACTCACACACACACACGCGCACACGCAAACACACGCAGTTTTATCGATGGCGGAGAGAACTAAACGTTCAAAAGTGTGGTTGCACTTTACTATAATTGATACTGACAAATAATCCTTGTTGCCATAAGTGCTACAAGTATCTTGGTCAGAAAGTGTAATGGTAACGGAACAACAAGCCAGGAGAGGTCCTGACTTCCGCCAGAGAAGGCAAACATGTTGATTTTTTTTCTCCAGAAGAACATGTCTGCATGTCTCACCAGAATCAAATAATGATATGTTAAAAAGAAAAAGCAGTTTCCTTTGCTGTAAAAATGTTTATTTTATTGTTTTACATTTCTATAATCTGCTAAAAACAATACTTTTATAGTTTGATACTCAAGAATGTTAATTGAGAAGAAAATAAAGGGACAAAATGATCCAAATGTCTTTGTTTTCACCGATGTGTTCCAAGGTGGGGTTAATAAATGGTTATTAGCAAACTATTAATTTCACAGCATTTTCTTTAATTAAAGATGTTATGATTAGATATCCTTACCTATCTTTACTTTGTTACATGTTTCTCTTAGGTGGGCACTCCCTTGGTATTCTCTCCATTTTTCTCTCCTTCCCCTGTTATAACTTTCATCTCTTTTATATATCTCAGCACTAAGCCTCTACCTCTCCCTCTAGGGCTCATGTCTCAGATATATACAACTTTATGCTCATTTCAACACTGGTGGTCTATGCATGTGTGTGTCAGAGAGTGTGTGTGTAGGGGTGTATTACCTTTGTCACCACTCCAGACACAATCACTGGGGCCTTTGGTGGACTAAAAAGGAGAAAAAATGAAAAGAAATACAAAACAATTGAAAATGATTTGTATAATTCATAACAATATACATTTCAGTAAGCAGAGAAGGTGCCCAGTGCTTCATTCTGTGCTGATTGTGTGTGTAATTTAGTCATATTGTATGCAGGCCGAGGGTGAGCCTACTGTATGGCAACGTTTACAGAAGTCTACCAATCTGGCTACTTCAAAACCTCCAAAAGTCTCATTGGGCAAAAATTCGAACATCCAAAGTTGGCAAAAAACATAGCACCCACAGTTTTACTCTCTCTGGCAACACACACACACACACACACACACACACACACACACACACACACACACACATCCCGGATGGACCTGCCAGCAGCCTAAATAGCTCCCATTCATCCTGGCCAAACACTGGGGCTCACAATTTCTGGATGGAAAGCATGAGAGGAGAGAGGGAGGGAAGGAAGTGGGGGGAGAGGTGAGGCTATGAGAGGGAAAAGAGAGTTGAAGAGGTGAATGATGACAAAGGGAAGGATTTGGGAAAGAGGAAAAAAGAAGAGGAAAGAGAAATGTAGAAAAGAAAGGGGTCGAGGGGGTAAAGGCAGGAGAGATAGCAAAGGGAGGCAAGAGGGCATCATAATAGACTGTTAGAGGAGAAAAGGATGGAGGAGCGAGCACTCAGACAGAGAAAGGAAAGGGACGGAGGTAGAGAAAAAGATGAGGAGGAGGAATGCGGAACCCGGGGTAAGTATCGACCTTGACATGACAAACGAGCGCCGTCTAATTTTACGGCGACGTCACCCCCCGGCAAAAGAGTAGTTGTGGTAGCCTCCTTCAAAACTCCTCTCAAAGACATTAGCTATAGCAGCAAGCATGTCCAACTTATGGCTTACCTCATTAACAGCATAAATAGGTTGAAAAGATGAAACGTTTCTCACACAAACTGCGGCCTCAGCAGCAGCAAAATCCAAGCAACATCATTTGAAACATCTGCTACTTTCTTATGGATTTTATGATCCATGCACAACTTTTTATGGATTTGGACAACACATCTGGCTAACCTCCATCTCTGCAATCAACATCTTGGCACTGAATGGCCTTCTGCTACCTATCTTAATGAGTGTATTTACATCTTACTATTAAATGAATGCTTGGATATGTTGGATTTCACAGATTATTTTCTCACTTGCCACCTGTCAAAATGTGGGGTTGAGAGGTTCTCTATTAGCAAGTCAATTAACTACAACATAACATATTATGTTCCTCATTCAAATGAATGCTCTGCTAGCTGTGAAGTGGTCCTGCTAGCTTACTGCTAACATTTGGTTGGAAAGTTGAGGAGTTTTACATTTTTTGAAGGTTATCTGAGGAACGGTTGGGGAATAAATGTGAGTATGGCAAGTGCCAGAAATTCATTTTGTATGTTTATGTGCAAGAACTGTGCTAAACCTTCATCTTAAAACACATCTGGCTGAGTGAAACAGCAGTTAGCATCAAACTTTGCTCGCTGAAATGGATTGGGTATGATAGACTCCTTCAAAAGACACAAAGCTCTCTGCTGTGATTTGGTGTGATTGGGAGGACCATATGGAGAGACAGAGGGAGCCTTTAGGGGGCAGTAGTGAGCTAAAGGGAATCCTGGGGAGGAGTTTTCTTTGTGCCAAGAGAGTTAGAGGTACAGGAAAAGGAGTGGGAGAGCGAAAAAAAAGAGAGAGATACCAAAAGCTAATTTTAACTAATAACTGTGATGAGAATGAAATGTGCATTGATCGTATGATGTCTTTGGCACCAAAGCCACTCCTCACCACTACCACCACCACTACTCCACCCATATTTTTTTCATTCGGCAGAGCAGGAAGTTTGTTGCCGTGGGCGAGGTGGTGGTTGCCATGGAAACTGATGCCTGCTGCCTGCCTCCACTCCTCCTCCTCTCAACTTTTATACCACGATCTGTCAGTTTACTGCACATTTCCTACCTTCAGTGTATGTGTGCAGCGATTCAGTCAAGCGTGCACACAGCACCACCCGCTCTTTTTCCAGAAGCTCTGGAACATATACACCAAAAACATGTAGGAGGGGACAGTGCAACATTCTATGTTGTTGCTTTTACACATGAAGCTCATCGTCAACGTGTGAGCCGTGCATTCCCTTCTACACGTATGTGAAGGAGTTGTGCTGCTCCTGAGTTTTTCCTGAACAGGCAAGAAGCCGTTACTGGGTCACCACCTAGCTCTGGCTTATGCCTCCCTTTCTTGCCTGTATCTCAAACCCTATCCACCCGTCTCCTTATTACTCACTCTCTTACCGAGGAAAAGCTTTCCTCTTTCATATCTTCATATCGCCACGCCATCCCTCGCTCTCACACCCTAATATGTATCCCCTCTACTCCTCTCCATAATCCCAGCCACCTATCTTTCTCCCTTCACCCCATCTGTCCATCTTGGCTAGATTGGGTACGGCAGGTGTTCCCCTGACTACAACGCTTCACTGGCTGCTACTAATGTGAAATTTACCCAGTAGCCACCTGCTAGACGTCCATCAGCGAGACACGGAGAGGGACGGACAGCGTGTGTGAGTGAGAGAGTTTCATGCCCTGCATTACTGATGTAGTGCAGTTACTCAGCCTCTCTTTTTGGATGAGCAGACAGGTCATTTTTAGTTAAAGATAAACATTTCACAGGAGGAAGGTAAACCTGCATTTATACAGCCCGGCCAAGAGGAGTTTATCAAGCTAAAGGATTGAAATGGTTTTCCTCAGTGATTAAAATGCACTATTTTACTAATTTATTTTCACAGCCCAAGCAATAAATTCCTCTTTTTCTTCTACTGCAAGTTCTAGAAAAGGAAGCATTTAGAAGGGATTCAGGCAACTATTAAACCCTGTATGTGTCTGTTGGCCAGTTTACACACAACGGAAAACCCATCATATATTTTAAACCCACAAAATACTATATTGAATTTACAAAGCAGACGTTCAGTTTGCTCCTGTACCAGTGCAACTCCTTAATACATGTCAATCATGCAAGTAATAAAATAAATAATACAGTCATGGAGTCATTTCTTTGAAATCTGAATGCAGATTTGTGAAGCTTCTGCTCTTTGGAATATCCTCACTGTGTTGATAATTATACTTTTTTTTGGAGTAATAATCAAGTGTTTATATTAAATTAGAGCTAAATCGCTTAGTTGATCGATCATTGATTTTCAAAGCAAAAATAGAACACATGTAGTCTGGCTATCACCAGACAAAGCCAAGCTCAATAGATTTGAGATTGAGCATTGGTCTGGGGAGTCTGTTCTGCATTTTCTCTGCACAAGAGTTGTGACCAACGGGCATAGTTCAAATGACACCGTACTCAATTGGAAAGTCCTTCAACCAATCAGACTATGTTGAATGTAAACAAGAAGCTGCTTGGTTGCTTCTCCATCGTTATCAAGTTAAACCCGCCAATAGCGCGCCAGGTAGATGCGCCACTTTATGATTGGTTTCTGCAAAGTTGTGAACTGAAGCAGGATAATTAAACATGCACGTTTCCAGACCGAGCTGCAGGGCAAAATCAAATCGCTGGCAGAGTGGCCAAGGTTTACCCAGTCTAGCACACATTCCCCAGTTTGTGGGGTTTTGCTGTGTTTCTCTGTTTAATACCATTGTGAACCAAATATCTTTAGGTTTTGAACTGATTAATGATAGGATACTTGTGAAAAAACAAGACATTTTGAGATTTCACATTGGGCTCTAAGAACTTTATTGCCCATTTGTTTTTCTCACATCCCATGCACATCCCCTAATGATTAACTGGTAAAATAATGGTAAGAGTCATTCATAAAGAAAACAAGTTAGTACCAGTGCCAATAGAATTATCCAAGATATGGAGTATGACTCCATTTCCTCTGATGAAAAACAATACAATGAGGATGTGCAAACTCAACAGGCTGGAATGGCGGTTACACCTTGACCAATGTCTTCTACAACTTAAGGATTTCTCCTATTGCTTCTCCTATCTTTCTCAAACAGGCCTTTACCCTTGAGAAGTAAAAGCCAAGCTTGCATGTTGTTTTTGTACTTTGTCATCATCTTGACTCCACTTTTCTGCTTTGTCTAGTATTGTCACTCATCTTGGCACAAAGGAAATGGGAGCAAGAGGAAAGGACTTCTTTCCACTGACAGGCATGACGCTATTCCTGCTCTGAATTATAGGGAAATACTCAAACAACATGCACGGTGGATAAAAAACAAAACATGCAATGTATATTTCAGTGTGTGAGGTTGTGGATCTAAACACAGACACTAGACACAACATTTGACAGTTGGCAATGTTCTTAAAGCCTGCCCTTGGCCACGCACACACACAAGCACGCACAACTGATACAGTATGTGGTGTGAATATGCCATCTGTACCAATACTGACTATTGACTACACGTGTGTGTAAAAGCAGACTCTTGCAACACCTTGCAGAACAGAGTGACCTCAGCAGAAACAATGCATTCAAGCAGCAAAAAGCAAACATGCCAATATGGAAGCAGAACAATTATTGTCACTCAGAAATAGAGCTGGTGTGATGTAAAACATGCAAACCAAGACTGCTTATGGAAAACAATAGCGACTGCTGAATGGGCTGTCCAAGTTAATGCTGTAATTATGCAGTAATTATGTTGTTTACCGAATTAGCTGGCAACAGAACACAACAAGTCTGCTGCAAAACGGCCTACAGAACAGCTTTATAGAAATATAGAAGTGGCTTTGCAGGGTGTGTTTGTGTGTGCGGGTGTGATTAACAACGTTCAAATCACCACAGAGTCCTACAGTCGTTCAATCTACCCGCAGAGATAACTGAACGAGCTTTACCTCTGCAGTACATGTACGTAGCCGTTTGTGTGTCTTTACTATGTGACAATGGGTCCCTGGGCTTAGATATGACATGTCGTCCCCCACCTCTCCAACATAAGGGCTAGACACTCAGACTCAAAGAGACACAAAACAACTATAAATAACGTGGCCACGTCGTTTTGTGTCTCTTTGGGGTCCTTTTGTCTCTCTTTACAGTTGTTTTGTCTCTTTGTGGTCCTTTTGTGTGTCTTATACCCCTTTCACACCAAGGGCTCAAACAGGCTTGACCTTGTGTTTGAACATTCACAGCTCTCTTTTTACAACAACAAATCAGATCTTCGCAGGGTAAATCGAAACAGCTAGCTACACTATCTGTCCAATCTGAGGTTTCTGTTGCACGACTAAAGCAACTTTTGATCGTACACATTCAACACATGTTCTACTGCAACAAATTCCATCCCAAGGCTATTTTGCAACGGCTCTGTTGGTCTGTCAGGCGCTTAGTGCCATGATGATTGTGATTGGTTTAAAGAAATGCCAGTAAACCAGAGCACGTTTTCTCCCATCCCATAATGCTGTGTGGGCTAGCCAGACTAATCTTTCCTTGACTGTGTGGGCGTCCTACCTGCTGCTGACGTACTCCTCCTCGTCGTCATCTTTCAGCAGTGGTTCTGGAGCTGCAGCGGCAGGAGCCTGTATGTGCTTCTGCACTATCCTCATACCTCCGGCCTTTACTGCACACACACACACACACACACACACACACACACACACACACACACACACACTAATTACCAGGTGAACTGTGACAAGTTGTTCAAGAGTTCATAAATTATCAATGTATAAAACAGTCAATTAAAATAGTGAGAAAGACCCTAACGGTTACATTGCCAGTAGTCTCTTTGGGACTTCTACTTTAGTTAACTAGAATTTATCGCCTGTATAATGTTTGTATTTGGACATAATCATTTTAAAAGTAGCACAGTAGGTTAACATAGTGAGTTAGAAGTCTGTCCCTCAACTGAAAGATTAAGGGTAAAACAGCTGTGGTGACAAGCAGCCATCCTGCCGATGTGTCTTTGAGCAAGTCCCTAATTGCTGCAGGACAGCTGTTCTGATGTTGACATCTGGCCTCACTGCAGAGAATCTGGTTATAGAAATAACAATAAGGATCTGCAGTGATCTTACATTTGAGTTAACACGCCTGCCTGTTACAGACTGAGCTATACATGCTCTGTGCCTCACACTAACCAAAGGTTGGGTGCGAGGGGCATTTCTTATCTTTCTGTGCTATCAGTCCTGCAGGCCACGCTGCCCTTGTCCACGTACACCTTAACTGTTTTTCCACAGTCTGCATCAACAGGACTGAGCCTATGACCTCCACGTCATCGCCTCCCAGCAGCAATAACCGGGCAGCACTTCACGTTAGACTGCAATGATTAAAAATCACTACAATATCACCCGGTTCAATATGTTGTAAGATATCACGCCAATCAGGAAGTAAGGAAATGTGCGAAATTGAGAAACATGGCCGATTACCCTGCATGCATTTTGAACGTTAAAAAACGTTGTCAGCAGCTGGCATTTGCAAGTGCAGTGATTGCATAAGTATTAATCATCATCATGTGATTTTTTGGTTTGACACAGTGCAAAAACACAGGCCTTAAGGTTTAATTGAAGCTTTCAAAGACAACACAGCAGCAGCATAAGGAGGTTTACCTGCAGGGAGATGTCCTCCTTTGGTTTCAACTTTCTCCTTCGGCGGCGAAGACATGTCTGCTGTAACAGGACTCTGCAACGAGAAGGCACCACTGCGTCTGACACACAAATTCCTGATTTATTCTGCCTCAAATTGGGGACTACACTTCAGTGTGGACCGTCAACGTGGCTTTTTCCTGAGCATTGTTTGGAAACGATGCGTGGTGACGTCATGCAGAAACCGTAAGGAGCGCGCTGACGTCGGCCGTAGCCATGCAGTGGTCAGAGCACAGACATATAAAGAAAATTGTTAATAAAAAAAAAAAAAAAAAACCACAGACATATAAAGACATTATATATGTGAGCGAACACTTTTACTCACTTCAGAATTAAATTTCGGATTTTTTTTTAGTCTATCCAAATTATTAATAATAAGAAAAGTACTTATATAGCTGATGTACTGCTAGAGTTTTTCAAGGAAATGTGATTACATAGCCTATATTCCATTTCACCTTTTTTTGTAGCCTATTGTATTTTCTGTGTTTTGTATTGTTTTCTTTTTTTACCTTCTTGTTTGTCTTTGTGGATTGAAGTGCCTTTCTTTTTGAGTTTTATCTTTAAGTAAGGTTGGAATGTTCATTGGATGGAAATGAATATGTTTTTTATATATTTTGTATGATGTCAAATTGTTCAAACACTCTAAAACATATTTGTAAAAGCATGAAAATTAAGTATAAAAAGCAAGCAAACATCCATGGTAGCCAGTGTGTAACATGCAAACAGCAAAAAAATTGAGCTATGTATTGAGACAATAACTTCCGCACAAATCAAAAAAAAGCTAGCCTATTAAAACTATGACTGTGCTCTCAATTTAATGTTTTCACTTACGCTACTTTCTATTAGTTTATGTTTGCATATTTTGTTTTACTTCATTGGCCTATGTATATAATATACTGTATATATCTTTAAATTTAACTAGTCATATCATTGTATTACAGTTTTTTACGATCACTATGACAATATTATTATAATGTTATATAATGTAATACTTTTATCAACTTTCCTTAACTCTTAACACAGTTAGCACAACATCTGTCTGTGTGGGCTATACAATTAACACATCTGTTGTTGCTTTGACACCAAATGCACACAGTTAACACACATTTTAAATGCTTCTTTTACACACAAGCTCAACCAAGACCAAAACAATGGATTTTTACTGACAAATTGGCAATGCTTTCAAAAATGTATGTCAGAACAGATAACATCATGTTCTAAACCTAACTTATAGGCTAAAGTTCAAGTGAACAGCTGTTCATATTATAAATTGAAATAAGTATGTCCCCTGCATTTTACAGTAGTCCATTGTTACTGTAAATGACAGAAATATCTCATTGAAGTTATGCAAATTGGTCAATCGTAGCTGATTCCCATCTAGGAAACACACTCAGTTGTTGAGGTTCATCCAATCACATGACCATCTGTTTTTACAGTATTCATCATATTTTACAGTAAGTGAAAATCTCTTTGAGAGCAAAGATTACAGTAACCAAAGTCAAATTCCTTGTTTGTATATATATATATATATATATATATATATATATATATATATATATATATATATATATATATATATATATATATATATATATACATACACACACATATATATATATTTATATATATACACATATATATACATACATATACATAAACATATATATATATATATATATATATATATATATATATATATATATATATATATATATATATATATACACACATACACCTTTATATACACATTATATATATACTGTGTATTTGTGTCGAAAAAGGTGCTGTCAACAAAGCCTGTTTCAGGAAGTGCTTTGTGACAGAAAATGACAAAATTAAAGATCCAAATGAGCTCATAAGCTAATGACTTAAGTATTATGTAAATGTTAATTGGGAAAGTGGGAATAAATACTGTCATCCTTCAATTGATAAATTGTTTAAATAAGAGCAAATTACAGAAGTTGACTGACACATTTAGAAAAGAGCCTAGTAGCTGTCCACCTACACAGCCTCTAAGACTGAAGCATTTATCTTCTAATGAAGCAGACAGTTTCCCTCTCTCACCTTTAAGCCCACTGTCGGGCCCCAGCAGCAGCAACAGCATAAGCATCACCAGGATGAGCAATAAAAGGAAAAAGAGAGAAAAAGAAACCTTGTGTTTTGTGTGTGTGTGTGTGTGTGTGTGTGTGTGTGTGTGTGTGTGTGTGTGTGTGTCAGTGGTGACCTCTTTGACCACATACATTTGGTTTTTGCACTATAAGTCCACAGTGGTTCGTTAATTGGCTGATGTGGCAGTGCCCTTGGGCAGAACTGAGAATTGCAGGCAAAGTCTAGTGGTGTCATGTGCAACCAAGAAAAAGAAAAAAAAAAGAAAAGAGAAATGAAAATAAGGATCCTATTTCTGTCTCTGCTTCTGTTAAATGTGGCCTATGGTATCTATAGGAAGCGATGTTTGTATGTGGTGGTGGAGCAGCTGTTGATTTGTAGTTGTTTATACTGCAATGTGCATTATGGGATATGTCATCAGATTAATGAATCTGATGAGTGTGCATACAGAGTGTGTCTGTGTGTGAGTGAGTGTGTGTGTGTGCATGCGTGCGTGCGTGCATGCATGGGGCTTTCAGTTATTCTTCTTAGTACCTGGGACTAACAAGGTGTGTTATTTAAAGGGTTGGAAATAACAAGGGCCTCTCAATTTGATTATTTAGCTATCAAATGTGTTTGACATTGCATTCATCTAGGCTAGCTTTTTCTGTTCCTCCCCAGCCTTTTTCTGTTCCTCTTCTTACTTCTACATAATCTTCTCTGTTACTCACTTGCCCCATGAGGAATTAATGTGATGATGTTGCAGAGACTGATAGGGATATGTATGCAGAGGTGTCAAGTAACAAAGTTCAAATACTTTTTTACCTTACTTAAAGAAATTTGGGGTATCTATACTGGAGTAATTATTTTACAGCAGACTCATAGTTGTATACAGATTTATAGTTGTTTTTACTGCAATGTGCATTATGGGATTTGTCTTCAGAATAATGAATCTGATGAGTGTGCATACATTTACATGAGAGGTCATGTGAGTGTGTGTGTGTGTGGGGGGGTGTCACAGTGATGCGTGCAGACCAATCGTCAACTCTGTAATGGCATAATTGCAGTGTGAAGTGGCAGCTGTTCTTCACTTAGATGTTTGCTGCAGTCACAGTCCTCACACGCACAAACAAACAAACAAACAAACACACACACACACACACACACACACACACACACACACACACACACACACACACACACACACACACGGTTGCACAACCATCAGTTTAGAGTATATTTGAATTATTCATTGACATATACAAAACATATTAAGAATACAGATGCAATCAGATCATATCCAACACACATACACACATACACACACACACACACACACACACACACACACACACACACACACACACACACACACACACAGCTGATTAGCAATGGGTTTTGGTAGAGAAGACGTGGTCCCAGCATCACATTTGTCCTGAAAGGGCACAAATCTGTTGCCAGGGCATTGGTGTCTCTGAGGAAGGGTGTTGACAACCAATCAAAACACCAGGAGTTCACTTGTAGGTCAAGAAGCAGTCTGCTGATAAAAGGATGAATTGTGATGTCTAATTAAAAAATGTTTGGACTTTGTTAACTCTTACATGCTGATTAAAATGTCATTCTTACTGATAACAGTGACCTAGAGGAGTATTTCTGGCACAGAAGGAGGACTCCTGTAGAGTTCCTATACTATCAAGGTTTCTATTAGCCTGAGTTGTCACTGCTTTGGCAGACCAAACTTCAGTCTTGGCTGAGATGTGGAGATGTGTCTCAAAAATCTTGGATTGTCTCCCTCCCTCCCTCTGTTTTGCCTATATATATATATATATATATATATATATATATATATATATATATATATATATATGCACTCAGTATAAGATCAATAGAGAATGGTGTCTACCACACCAGGCAGGACCCCAGGTGCAGACTGTGCAAGGATGCCCCTGAGACAGTACAGCACATAACAGCAGGGTGTAAGATGCAGGCAGGAAGAGCATACATGGAACGCCATAACCAGGTAGCTGTCATAGTGTACAGGAACATCTGCCACGAGTATGGGCTGGAAGTCCCAAGGTCAAAATGGAAGACACCTCCTAAGGTAGTCAAGAATGACCGAGCTAAGATCCTGTGGGACTTCAAGATCCAGACTGACAAACTGGTGATGGCTAACCAACCAGACATCGTGTTGATCGACAAACAGCAGAAGAAGGCAGTAGTGATAGATGTGGCGATCCCAAGCAACAGCAACATCAAGAAGAAGGAACACGAGAAGCTGGAGAAATACCAAGGGCTGTAAGAGGAGCTAGAAAAGATGTGGAAAGTAAGAGCAACAGTGGTGCCGGTGGTAATCGGAGCACTGGGGGCTGTGACCCCCAAACTGGGAGAGTGGCTCCAGCAGATTCCAGGTAAAACATCAGAGGTCTCTGTCCAGAAAATGCAGTCCTAGGAACAGCTAAGATACTGCACAGAACCCTCAAACTCCCAGGCCTCTGGTAGAGGACCCAAGCTTGAGGATGACACATACCACCCCACAAGGGGTGAGAGGGGGATTTTTATATGGAGGCATGTCTTTTCAGCCCATGTCCATTGCCTTCTGTTTTCTTTGTGTTGGAATTTTAAACTCCAGTGGATTTATGAGGACTATGGTTAACTGCTCCAAAGATCTCTGCACGGTAAATTGAGAAAGCTAGCTAGACTATCCGTCCAATCAGATTTTTCTCAGTGCACGACTAAAACAACTTTTGAACGTACACGTTCCACCAAAACAAGTTTGTATTTTGTAGCGGCACGGTGGCTCCGTGCGGAGCTTAGCACTGCCTAAGACCATTGTGATTGGTTAAAAGAAAGGCCAATAAACCAGAGCACATTTTTCTAACATCCTGGAATGCTGTGGCCAGACCTTCCTCCGCAGTGCTGTGA
The DNA here is from genome assembly GCA_013375575.1 of Percina caprodes. Lineage (NCBI taxonomy): Eukaryota > Metazoa > Chordata > Actinopteri > Perciformes > Percidae > Percina > Percina caprodes. The sequence goes on along the minus strand of JABXJD010000196.1, from coordinate 240,784 downwards.
AAGAAGGTCTGGCAAAGCGAGAATAGATAATATGAAACTCTAAATTAAAGGGGTGCTCACTCCAATGATTTAGCAGTTGTTCCATAAAAATGTTAATGTGACTTAAAAAGAGGTCACAATTATAGTAAAGCAGTAGAGGCTAAGTTATCCTGACCTTTAGTCTTTTTGCAAAGTTATTATCATATTTCTTGACGGCATCTTGTGTTAGACCCTCCCTGCCTGGCATCTTTCAAACTCTACACCTCTGGTTTGTAACTAAGGATTTCTATTATAAATATGTAGGCTTAATTTCCAAACTGGGATAACCCCATGATATCCCAATATTGTATTATTATTTTTAATATCATAGTATTGATTTTAAGCATTTCAACCATCCCTACAGCAAGTGCAATCCAGTCACCTGTGCGTATGTGCTTGTTTGATACTGCCTGTCACTGCATACATCCATGAATGCATGCATGTGAGTGTGTATGCATGTGTGGCCACTAGATGGAAGAATGACGCTTTACAACATCTTTCAGTTGTCTATGTGGGAGTTTGTGTCCTGCAGGCTTCATCATCACTGTCACTCCAACAAAGCTTGGAGTGTGATGTCCCAGAAAAACTGAGGAGTCACTGATAGAAACTGCACAACTCCAAAGCAGAAGATACAGAGCTCCACATCTATATAATTTTTTCCTCCCTCCTACGCCTTTTTCTCTCTGACAAATACATGCACACATGCAAGACTGAGAGAGAGGGAGAGCATTCATCTCTCAGGGTGCAAATACATGGCACACATTCAAACTGCTATAGGTGAAATCCTCTTCAGAAGTCAGTGATCTCAACACCTGCCCATGGCTGATATGACTGTGTGTGTGTGTGTGTGTGTGTGTGTGTGTGTTGCCTGGGCCTATGAGAGGAGCACTCTCAGTGATGGCTTACCAAGAGACAGAATGAGGACGTCACAGGTGAGTGAATATGCCCTAACTGAGAGGTGTGTACACACACGTGTTCCATCACACACATGCAATCATTTCTCGGACACATACTCTCCTTTCCTTTCCTTTCCTTTCCTTTCCTTTCCTTTCCTTTCCTTTCCTTTCTTTCTCTCTCTCTCTCACACACACACACAACACACACAAATCTTTGAGGGAACCAGCTGGGTCCTCTGCAGCAGCACCATCACACATGAATAACCAAGGCTTCTTCTCTGCTCTGCAGCATTGACTATTCAATACCTGACTGGGTGCCTTATGGTATGGTGTGCATGTGACAGAGAACCCTCCATATGAATGTACACTTAGTTACATGTGTCCAAGTCAATCATAGTCAAACTGAAAGAGGGCAGAAAGTGAGGACAGGAAAAAGAAAAGAAGCGGTGCAACAAGCAGATTGATTATCAATAATGTGATGCTTTATTGATCACCACAGGTTTATTCCCTTTGCTGTGGTTGTCCTCACCTCACCAAGGAGGTGAGATCAAGTTTAGTAAGGAAACAAGGACTTAGTAACGTCAGATACTTACTGTTAAGGCAGACTGCTATTATTATTGAGTGTCACTGCACCAATTTCCATGGCAAATTCCAGGTAGGGGTAACTGTGGCAATACACTCCTTTCTGATCCTGAAATCCATGTGACCCAACTCTCCCATTAATCCCATTTAAACCATAATAATATCAAACACTAGCCAGCTGCTATCTAAGGTATAGTTTTATTTTTAGCCATGCTATGGGGCTCTAGGGATGGTAGGTCCACAACTTTAGACCAGACTGAAATGCTAGATTGCCATGGAATTACATTCAGACATTCATGGTCCTCAAAGGATGTAACCTAATGACTATAGTGATCCCCTTTACTGATGTCTTGACAACTCTTAGAGCAATTGCCATGAAATTGATAACAGACATGCATGTCTCTCTCAGGAGGAGTGAGATGATCTCTTAACTTAATGGTAGATATAGTAGATGTGGCACCAGCATTAGGTCAAATGTGACTGAATTTGCAAATACCTGCAAAACTAGTGACATTCCCAGCTGTGCTTAGTGCAGCTTTAGCAAAGTCAAATACTATACTAAAATACTCTTACTTACTCTTAGATGACTACTCCTTAATGGACCATAACTGGTATTTTTGCAAGGTTTAGCACAGTTTTAGACTATTTCTCTACTCTTACAGGTAGCAATTGGGCTAAGATTTCCATACTGCAGTATAAGCCATCACAGTAACTGGCAAATGTGCAACAATTGTTTTCAATGTTGTTGGAGCCATTTATGCTAGTTTTATAATTAACTATGGTTTATTATGATATTGCCTGGATCTGTCTGTCATGGGTGATTTGTGATTAGGGTATGGATATGGTGTCTCAACTTTGCCAACTTTGGCTGATCACCTATACAGGTGGTAAGGTGGAAGTATTGGGATGAGGTGGCGGGAGGAGCGTCAGTGGTTGTGACTATGATATGTAACAGAATGAACTTGGAACATGATAAACATTTAATTATTTAAATGCCTGCTGCTGTGTGTCAAAGACAATCTCTACTCCTGACATAGTGGCTCCGAGCAAAATTGGAGACCGTAACAAATGTTACTTTAGTGTAGGTAGTCCAAAGACATTCAGGTATAGCTAATCTGTGATTTTAAATTGCCGGCCGGTATGAATGTAAGTGTGAATGATTGTCTGTTCCTGTAATTAATTAAGGATATGCAGGCAGCCAAAACAAATATAGTGTCAATTAAATGAGCCATAAATCACTCTTATATAATTAAATAAATATAAAACATAACATAAAAACACTATATAACACAACTTGCATTAAACATCTGACCTGTGTTGTTTGGTTCAGAATTGTTCTTCCTGCTGAGCTTTTCACAAAGGTTTACCATCACTGCCATTATTCTGAGGCCATCTTCTGCTGTTTAATCAGCACTGTCTTAGCGCCCTGTCAAATAATTCTTGGCAAGGATCAAATTGAAACATCCTGCCACTTCCCGCAGGTGTAAATGAACCATGATAACGTCCATGTCAAACAGCAGTAAACGTCTCGCTGTGGGGAGGCTCCCTGGCGTTTTTATTCTTCTTCTGTTGCTTAGTTGAATTTAGTAAAATTTAAAGCAGAGGAAATAAGAAATGTGAGGTTCTACTTTATTCAAATTAGGGGGATTTGGGAGGACAGCTCTCGAGTCCCTTTTTTTGTCTGCAAAAGCCTGTTTTTATGCCTTCTCCTATCTCTTCAATCATGTCTCATCCTAGTCGCACTCTATCCTTCTCCTTACCTCTTGTTGCAGCTTCTCAGGCATCTGTATACAGAGGCAAAGCTCAGCAGACAGTATAAGCCAGGAAGACACAAACCCAGCCTTTCCATTTTAGCTATCTAACCACACGTCTTTATAATTTAACATAATAATACAGTATAAAATAGATTGTTTGTAGAAAAAGTATTTATCTGTGCTTTTCCGCTTAGGATGGTGGACGAGTATTTATGAAAATGTTATGCAAGAAACTGGAGAAAAATATACTGTATGCTACAAGTCCAGCACCAAACAACCAGCCCAGTTAGCGACTAGCTGAATATAGTGGCGCATTCAGCAGTTAAAAGAGCCACACATTCCCCTCAGCAATTAGTAGAGACCAACAACCCAAAACGACTTACATTCATCAGGTGGCCAAAAATATGATTCAAATGAATGCTGACGTTTCTCAGTTTTTTCTGGATGTGCAAATAAGCGGCTGTTTGCTAACACGTGTGCTATATGAACTTAAAAGATGGATTATATGTCAGTGTTGGTTTTTTTCCACTGTACCTAAGTGGCTAATCAATTAGTTATTGCAGGTTTAAGGGGTGAGCATCGGTTTCAGCAAAAGTAACATCATCTTTTCGATAGTGACTGAATAATTGAGTAAAAATCCAACGTACAGCTCTCGCATGATGACGACGTGACATGACGTTTTTCACTCATGATTTCTTTTAATTTGAAGTGTACACGTATTCACCTGCTCTCATGGTATATGCACATCCAATTCTTTTTCAAAGTTTTGATCAGTGAGTTTTGTTCAGAGCTTTTAAAACACCGTAACAGAGGGCAGCCCACATGATTGGAACTAGCTTGTCCCTGAACAGGGCTCTAATTTCAGCCGCCAGCTGTTGCAGACCCATTTGACACAACCCATCTTAGCTGATAAAATACAGAAGAATTTTAAGATTTTTATTTTTTAGAAAGGCAACATTTTCTTAGTACTTTGAAATTGATTTCAAAGTACTTTTGCTAGTTTATAAATCACTAAACAATATAGGGCCAAAATACATTTCTGATCTGCTACTACACTATGACCCCCCCAGACCTCTCAGGTCATCTGGGACAGGTCTGCTTTCTGTCCCCAGAGTCAGAACTAAACAGGGGGATGCAGCGTTCAGTTTCTATGCTCCTCATATCTGGAACAAACTCCAAGAAAAATGCAGATCTGCTGCTACTCTCAGTTCTTTTAAATCAATCTTTTTTTATGTTGCCTTTCTTTAAATGATGTTAATATGTTTAATGTTTAATTTTTTATACTGCACTGTAACTTTTATTTTTGTGTTTTATCTGTTTTTTCTTTTATTTTTAACTGTTTTTTGTAAAGCACTTTGAATTGCCCTGTTGTTGAAATGTGCTGTACAAATAAAGCTGCCTTGCCTTAGGCATTTCTCATTTACCATTTCAACTCAAACATCAGACATTTTCAAGATTCCTTATCCCGTATCCCATCATTTCAAAAGTCTCCACATCCTTCTCTAACCTTCTTTTCCTAGCTTTCCATCTTCTTCGTCCATCCTAGTCCTCCTCCTCCCACCTTCCTTCACCTTCAGGCTCCACCCTTCCCTTTCAGATGAGAGCTTTCATTTCACAAGGTCTATCTGTAGCAAACAGTGGCTCCATGGAGCCGGGCTTCGTCTTAAACACAAATTGATTTCACGCTCAAATCCTCAGAGTATAAATCGCAGACCCTCCACCTGCTCCCCTCTACAGCTCTGTCTCCTTCTTTTCCCCTTACATCTCACTTTGTCTCCCTTCCCCCCCTTCACATCCTCTCAGGCTCTCCACGGACATGCACCTGCGCACACATACATGTGCACACACATGCCTTTGAGTCCCGCCCTAGGTGTGTGATGGCTGAATGCACAGAGATGCTTAGAGAATCAGAGGGAGAGAAAGCTGGGAGAGAGGAAGTGAAACAGTGAAGGCCGGAGGCATCTGCAGGGTGGAGAAGGGCAGAGAGGCTTTGCTCAGGAAAATTGAGGAGCTATTTCCATGCCACATTAAGTTAGACCAGCCTTCCACTATGGGCTGTGCTCAGACAGAGAGGAGGCTTGCCTCTATTGTGAAGGCTAATAATCAACGCAATGGAGTTATTACCCAACAGTATATTTCACAGGCCTTACCTAGACAGCATCAAAGAAGGAGAGGGGAGGGAGAGTAGAGGGGGAGACATGAATTCCAATGGATTGTAACAAATGCTGCTACCTCCTGCTCAGCCTCATTCAGTTAATATGCTTCAAGTTCAGTTCAATCTCAGGATGGCTATCTGGATGAATGGGATCAAAGTCGGATGGAGGCAACGCAAAAGGGGAACAAAACGATGGGAAAAATATACATTTCCATTACTGCATCTTGGATGTCTGTCCACTGTCATTATGTGACAATAGACGCTGATGGATGTAGGAGCCCTTGAAATGGCTTTACAGCTTGTGTAACTCCATCCCATCGCTGTCTCTCTGAGGCAACATCACAGTCAAATATTAAATATTAAGCACATGTTATACATGCCTATCACTGCCTTGCTGTGCACATTAAGTTTGGTGTTGATTTAAAGGGGTACTGAAGATATTTAGTACTACACTTTGAAGCAGTGGGGCTACAGGGAAAAAACAACAGTCAAAATTAAAATTAAATTATAACAACAGCATCCTGATTTTTTAGCCTGTAATATATATAAGTCAAACACCAAAAACCCTGTCTCTTACTCATGCAACTTGACAGATTCTTTCATTAGACTCAAACTCCACAGCCTCAGTTTGTGATGAAGGCTTTTTGAGTCAAAATTGATTGTGGATTTTTCTCAGACTTAAGAAAGCTTCTACAGAGCCACAGAAGTCCTTTTACAGTACAGCTGTTTGGCAGGCTGTATAGTAATCTGAACATGGGTTAAATCAGAGTAACCTTTTAAAGCTATGATACAATTGCGGTAGTATTTTAAATAGACTGGATCCTATTTTACATTGTTCATTTATTTTGTGTAATTTTGTGTAATGAATCGACACTTTACAGCTAGGGCATTAACTAAAAGCTTTCCAAGGTAGTGTTTTGTGTAGGGTTAATGACACTGACATATTTGTTGTTGTACACTCTACATTCAACATATATTTACAGTAGTTACTATGTTCTAAACATGTATTTGTACTCAGCATCTCATGGTTTGACCTGATTTTTTTACATAACAGTTTTTAAAAGTTTGGCTCAGCCTAAGGAGGGCTGTGGGAAGAAAACAGTTTTCTGTTTCACGACTAAAACAACCTTTGAATGTACACATTCCACCAAAACAAGTTCCTTCCAGCCCAAGGCAATCGTGATTGGTTTAAAGAAATGCCAATAAACCACAGCACATTTTCTCCCATCCAGGAATGCTGTGTGGACTAGCCAGACCCTCCTCCGCAGCGCTGTGGAGAAAGGCCTGGCAAAGCGAGACTCAGCCAAGCCATACATCACGTAATTTTTTTTTCTTTCTTTGAGTAAAACACTTTATAACGTACACCTGAAGAAAATATCGGACACATCCCTATCTAAAACGTCATCTGTTTAAAATGATCAACAGTAGGGGAGACCATGGTGTTTGATTGCAAAGAGTCATTTTTATTTTCCCTTGTGTTCAAGTACGGTCCTCTCTCAGCAGGATCATCTAAGAAGCATGGACAAACAATAACACACAACTCGCACCAGAGCCTGAGCATCTTCAGGTGGGATTTCTCTTTTGTCTCAATTTTTTTTTTTTTGAAGGGGGCGATCAGCAGCTTCCACGTTTAGGTCAAGTGAACAAGAGTCCTGTTGTACACCACATAATCATTTTTTCTCTGCGAACATTTGTTGCATTGAGTGACACTGACATCTGCACATAAAAATTATATATATTTATATTTATATTCATATATTCATAGATTTGTCATTCTATATCAACAATTCATTCTAGTGATTTTTACCTTGGTTTTTCATGTTGTAAAACTGGACAAACTGTCAGTAGGAATGCCTTGTTTGGACATTGATTTATACAGGAACGCACACGCACATACACGCAACAGAGGCACATACACACTACTACACACATGCATGCATAGGTACGCTCGCTCAAGTCTACGTGTACACACACACACACGGGCAGCACATTCTGTCGCATACATGCACACGTACACAAACGCACGCACGCACGCACACACACAAACGCACGCACGCACACACACACACACACACACACACAGGCAGGCAGACGCGCGTGCGTGTACACACACACGGGCAGCACATTCTGTCGCACACACATACACACACACACACACACACACATACATACACACACACACACACATGCTCAGTCAACACAGAGAGGCAGGTCTGTACATCTATGGGAAGGAGATGTTACTCATGATCCCCAGTAATAAGTACGGCATCACCTGATCAAAACACAAGAAAATAAAAGTTACAAACAGCAGAGGGAGTCATTCAGTCATCGTCTGTAAACTTCGACAGAATGTCCCTTTAAAGTCCTTTAGGACTGGTCCACGAGGTGTCAAAGTTTGGCACAATGTCATGTCTCTCTCTTTCTCTCAACTGTACACTGAAATGTGCAATAGCCATGGCGACTCTTGTCAGACGGACCAGTTTTTATGCACAAGTGATGATGAGAAACCACTGAAAGTTGACATGGTCAAACATAGCTCCCCAAAAGGAAAAGACAATCCTTTCCAAAGACTGGGAGTGTGCTTTAAACATACACGAAGATTCTTTAGGCAGTGAAAAAGCACTTTCATTGACAGGGACTTGGGAGCGATGCTGTTCTGCCAATCTGATGCTCTGGCATCCTTGAACTGCTCTTGACGTTGGAGTATGTCCACAACAAAATCCATTTGATGGAGAGAGAAAAACACAAACACAGTGGGGTTTCCTCTGTGGCTTGGAAAAGGGCAAAACAAAGGTATCCACTGACATCCATCATGGTGATGTCTGTCTTTCCTGCTTCTTGTGTTTGCATTTAACCTATTTTTGTTGCTTTTTTCTTGTTTCAGTCATGAAAAAAAATCTGATTCATCAATCAATCATAGTCATATTTTCACAAGTGGCCACATCAAAAACATGTGTAATATACACACTTTATCATTTTTGGACTGTACACAGAAAATAAAAATGATTTTGTGATTTTGTGTGAAAATTTACAAAAGTACAAATAAAAAAAAAAAAAAGATGTTAAAGAGTAATGACAAAAAAAGAAGTCTATTGAAGACGAAATTCCTTTAAACAAATTCAGAAGCATCCGTAGGCGGCAAGGCCATCGCAACAAAAAGGGGGCAAATAAAAGCAGTGCTACGTTTGTGACTTGGGTGAAATGGTAAACTTCTATTTCTTGCCTTGTGCCTGATGTGCTTTCATCTTTTCTGTGCTTTTTATTCCTTCTGATCTCCTTAAGAACCCTCATGCCATCTTTTGTCTCTCGTCCCGTCCTCGCTGTCTTCAACAAAAGGTCGGTCCACTTCCTGCTCCTACAGACTAAGAGCTCACCCTGATCTGCTCCCCATTATTTCTTGATCCCATCTCTCTCCTCTTCTCTAGCTCTCTGCGTACTCTCTCCGCCTGCTCATTTTCTCTTTATTCTTTATTTCTATATTCTCCCACTCCTTTCTCACCCCTTCAAACACACTTCTTCACATCTACTCCCCCTTATCCACTCACCGGTGCAATGGAGCTGACTTTGAAGAAATAAAGTGGTCTGGAAATAAAATGGAAAATGTCCACATGCGCATGCACAGTCTCTCTTTGTCACTCGACCTAACCCTCATATCTTAACCTCATCTAGCTCTGTCTTCCCCCTCATTTCAGAGAACAAAAATGTCCTGCCATTGGCTACAATATCCAACATGCCACTTGCTATTACCTTGTGTTAATCTGCTGTTGATCGCTTGCAAAAATAATCCCTTTCACACACTGACTCTCTCTTGCCCCCCCCCCCATCATCATAGTCTAACTAGACCCAGGAGTCGGGCGAGGCCGGGTAGTGGCTGGTCTCGTAGTTCAGTTCGCTGTATGGCCGAGAGGCCGAGTAGAAGTCTACGTAGTTGCCGGTAGATTTGAGGCCCAGATGCATGCGCAGGTCCTCTCGCGGGTCTCGAGGTGGTCCAGAGGAGCTTGGAGGCTGCTGGGGTTGGGCCTGAGGTTGGGCCTGAGCCTGGACCTGTGGCTGTGGCTGGGATGGAGGAGGTGGGGGTCCCTGGTCCTCGTAGAAGACCTCACTGAAGCTCCGGCTCTGGCTGTGAGGTGGAGGCTGCGGCGGCTGAGGCTGGGGGAAGGATGGAGGGGGAGGATAGGGATCGTAGTCTTTTAGCACCGCTGCTGACGGGCTGTCCTGCAGGGGCTGGGGGGGCATAATGCAGGGCTGGGCCGTAGCCTGGTAAGGGGGTAATGGAAGTGACGGAGAAGTGGTAGGTGGGGGTTAGGTGCAGCAAACAAGAATGTAGAGTCATCAGGGTACAGGTTAAAAGGCTCAGATAGGAATCAATTGGGAACACTCCTGCTGAGAGTTCTCTACTCTACATGCAGGTAATGAAGGGCTCAATTTATCTCTAATACCAACGTTCACAGGCTAGTTGTTTCTGTATGTATGAAAACATATTTAAAAAAAATCTTTGCTCAGACATCCATTTTTCAGGAGAGTTTAACTGCTAGTGGTAAATCCAAAGTTTTGTAGCCAAACAAAGGACTTCTACAGTAATTATGTATTTAATACATATAATAAAAAACAAACAAATTTTCAATTCTAATCCTTCTAGTCCAAGGCTATGCTGCTTTCTGTTACCCCTCCCTATTCACCAGCACAGTCATTTAACAGAAGCAATAATTAGCACAATTAGCCAAGGTAATGATTTCAACTGGCAGTCGGGTGTGGTTTCAGGTTGTAGCGGTTTGACGTTGCCTGAGCTGAGGGCGCATCTTTATTGGACACTCTGCCAGTGCGTCTCTTATCACAGTGAGACACCTTTTGTGTGCATGTGTGTGTGAGCCTCTTCCATCCTGCCGCTATCTCTCCTAATAACCACCCCGTCATGACAGCATATGCCAATTTAGGAGAGCCCTGACAACACGCATGTACTGATAAAACCTGCTGAGCTTGTGTGTGACTGTGTGCACATATAAACGTGCAAGTGTGCAGTACATTTATAGACTCCTATTACTCACCTGGTTTAGCTTAATGTCATCACTGGAGGTCAGGTAAGAGTTTCGGAACAACGTAGATGTCCCGCAGGATACTTGAGCTGTATGGATGGAAAACAGAAAGAATCGAGAAAGTCAACACCTTTATGTAAATATATGATAAAGATGATTAGCACCACTACTTCTGCTAATATTAATAATAATAATTTAAAGACTCCACAATTGGCTTAGTCAAAACCAGTAAATTAGAGCCCAAATCTTCCTGCAGTTTGTCTAAAAGTCTGCCAATTAGGCTGTCTCTTGTGAGCTTACATGTACATTGTAAGAGGAAGACAAAAAAGAATAGGAAAGAGGCCAATAGATAGAAAGACACCCAAACAATGAAAGAGAGAGAGGAAGAGAAAGAAACACACAGAGAGAGTAAAGATACTGAGAAAGCAGAGAAAGATACTGGAAAGAAAGTCTGGCAAAGATAGTGAAAAATCAAACTGTGTGAGTAAGAGAAGAAAAATAGTGTGAGGTCACAAAAAAAAGACAGATAAGGGGAGAAAGCGAGGGGAGAAATGGGAAATGAAAATAGAAGAAAAAGAAAGATAAAGAGGGGGATAAAATAGAATCATTTAATTCTTCTCAGTCTCTCCATCACACACATACACGCGCGCACCTGCCATGCCGTCTTTTCGGGATGTGTGCTCTCCTTTGTTGCTATGGAAACCAGCGTTGGTTGCCGTGGAATCGTAGTCCATCTTGCGTTCCTTCAGACTCATCATCTCTCTGGGGGAGGCTGGAGCGCTCGCTAAACACACACACACACACACACACACACACACACACACACACACACACACACACACACACACACACACACACACACACACACACACACAATAATGAGCAATAAACCCTGAACAGCATGTACCTTCACATTCTGCCTGCTTATATTTGTGTGAGTGTGTGTGTGAGTGTCTTAGTATTTAAAGTTGCACAGTCATTATTCATGATTTAGCTTGTCAGCATAAAGGGTCACCTCCAGCATGTTAAAGGACATCTGGGAATTCACACACGCACGCATGCCATTTTTTGGATTATTATTTGAATATCAAATTTCAATCTGGAACATGTTTTATCCATTCAGAAAATTTATTGCTTTTGTTCTTTATGTGTTGAAAGCTCAGGTGAACTATTCAGATCTGAAACTGGCAAGCGACACATTAGTTTAATTTAGTTTATTTATTTCATCCGACCATCTATAACCAGTCAATACACACAATAACATACAAAAAAAAACATTGTTGCTTTTACTTTCACAAACAAATGTGTACAGTATATATATATATATATATATATATATATATATATATATATCTTTCACACACACACACACACACACACACACACACACACAAGAAACAAACAGGACCGAAAAGATGTAGGTTAAAGCCTGAGCTTATTATTACACCTAACCTTTTTACATGGAATTATATTCTTTCATACAAAAATGAAAATGACAGAAACTAAGAATACACTATATAACCCAATACAACACAAGAACTCCAATACAATTTGTGCACCTTCTGGTATTCACACTTCTGTTTTATTTTTGTTAATCACCTTATGTTGAAATAATTTTTTTAATTGGTCAATTGTGTTACACTTTTTAATGTCGAATTTCTAATGCATTCCACAGTTTAGCTCCATACAACAAAACACATCTTTGTTTTACATTTGTTCTGCTATTTGGTTTAATGAAAATACAGCTTCCCCTCCGTTCGTATTGACATTCTCTTATTTGAAACAGCCGCTGGATACAGTAAAAATGTTATTATATATTTTGTACATTATAGGTGCTATTTTAAGGTCTACAAGTGCACTAAATTTAAGTACCTGTAAGTTTATAAATAAGTGATTTGTTGATTCACGATAATTGGCCCCATTTATGATTCTGATTGCTCTCTTTTTAAGTAAGAAAATTGGATTTTTTAATTGATTTATATGTTTTTCCCCCCAAAGTTCCACACCATAAGTTATATATGCAAGTATAAGAGATTGATATAATAGATATATAGAATTTGTATTAGGAATATATTTGGTTCTGTTCAGAAAGGCTATGAACTTTGATATTTTAGTTTTAATATGACTAACATGTGGTTTCCAGCATAATTTGTGATCTATGACAAATCCTAGAAATCTTTGTTATGATATACTTCTATTTAAATATTATCTAATGTAATATGTTTAAAATTCTTAAAAATCCGATGTCCAAATATGTATTTAGTTTTATTTATGTTCAGTGACAGCTTGTTAAGATTATAGCATCGTTTTAAAGAGTCAATTTCAGTTTCCACTCTATCCAAAAACTGCTCAAGGTTTTTGTCACAACAAAAGAAATCGGTGCCATCAGCAAACATAACCAAATTTAATATTTTAGACACATTACAAATGTCATTTATGTACAATAGAAACAATTTTGGACCCAGCACTGATCCTTGTGGGACCCCACATGTAACCCTGAATAATAATCCCATATTTTTCCAATTTGGTCATTAATAGTTTATGGTTAATTGTATCAAAGGCTTTTTTTAGATCTATGAAAACGCCTACAGTTAATTCCTTATTATCCATGACTGTAGATATCTGTTCTATTAGCACATTAACCACTGGAAAACAGAGAGAGCAGCAGTTAGCTCAACTGTGCTCGTGGCACACTACGCAACTTTACACTAGACATTGTACCATCATAAAGACAGGCCTTTTTATTTTGTCCTGACAAAGGTTCACTTGAACAATGTCCTGCCTGGAAACGTATAGTAAGCGAAGTCAGACACTGCCAAGATGGGGATAGCTAGGGCAACTGGGAGCCACCCACTTTGAGCTTCATTTTGGCTCTTCAGAAACCTATGGGTGATGTCACGGAGACTATGTCCTATGTCCATATTGTATACAGTGAGTCTAGGGTTACAGGTGATTCAAGGTGTGTAGTTGGCCAGTACAATCCTATTTGTGTGTGTGTATGTGTATTTTAACTTTACAGTACAGCAGAACTTGATGGCTGATTTCTTCACAAACACTATTGTAATTTCAAAGCTATTTTAAGTCTTCAAACCTCACAATTCGTCTCCTATGTCTGTCACTTTCTCAAGCTTTGGGCATGGATCTATTGTACACAGATGAATGCATCACCGCACACATGCCTGTGTGCACCCATACATGGCGAGGACAGACCCAGCACACATAGTACATGCAATGTCTTTTCCCCTCTTTCTTAGACACAAACACATACTCAGCATGCCACAATTTAATCCCCTTATAGCATACTTGAAGTGCTTACTCAGTCCATTTTATCTTGACACATTGATTTGCCAAAATCCATACCCACAGATGTGAAGCACATTCTAAAATGTAGCTCTTTGGACTTGTACAACCTAACTTTGAGAATTGCAGACGACTGTCAGACTATAGCTACTGGAGAGAAACACACACACACACACACACACACACACACACACACACACACACACACACACGCACACACACACACACACACACACACACACACACACAGTTAATGGATAGCACCAGATGTAAGGCCCGCCAAAAATCTGAATAAAAAGCCTTTGTTCTATTTGGCTGTTCTCCTATACATAGATAATAGCAGTGAGGCAAAACACTTACAAATGTGACTAGCCAGAGAGAAAATAAAGGCTTTTAAAGGGATTTTTGGAATGCCTTAGAATCTTACTTTATCTATTTGAATACTAACAAACTAACCTTTTTATCCAACCTTACAATATTTGACAAAAAAAAGAAAAGGGCATTCTAACCTCTCATCTGTTCCCCAGCTTTTCCTGTATTTTATATGCACACACACACACACACACACACACACACACACACACACACACACACACACACACACACACACACACACACACATCTATAATACTAGTGATTACTTGGTTGTGGTGAATTAAATAACAGACATTTAGTAACGCAAGAGAAACAGGGAAGACAGGAGCTACAGGCTTTTATAATGTTTTGACACTTTTGATATTTAATTTTTAGCATTTGTCACCCCTGCAGCGGATTCCATTAAGGTGGATGCTCAAACCTGTCAAAGACACCCCCAGAAACAGTGCCATCACTACTGGTTACGGTTACCGTGGGGACCTGGCTTGTAACTGCTGCATGTGAGAGGCTGGGAGCCTCGTTCTATCAGCGCAAAACACAGCAGGACCCTGTGGGGGCCGTGATGGATGCAAAGGTCTCTCTCCGCCTTTGTTTCTCCCTCTGTCTCTCTGTCATCCTCTGCAGCGTGCAACCTCTCCTACTCCTCTCTATCTCTTTCACAGTTTCGCCACTCTCTCCATACACTAACTCTTTCACTTCTCCTCTCCCAGTGTGCCTGCACGCTATCATTACTCCTTCGGCTTTGATCCATCTCTAAGGGGCCGGATTGCTGTCTGGAGCATATGCAGAGAGGAGATACAGATGCATGTGTGTGTATGTGTGTGTAGACTGTAAAGAGTGAGAGATCAGAGAGAGAGGTGAGAAGAAAGTAGGATTACTGCAAAGAGGAGGCGGAGGAGAAGAATGAAACGGGTGAACGAGAAGGGGAGGACGACTGGAAAGCCAAAGAGGGACGCGAGTAGTGAAGAGAGGGGAGGAGCAGCAAAGAAGATGATGCCATTTCCAGCCATCCCTCCCCACCTCCTTCACTATACTACAGACATCCACAAATTTCTCTACGCACTATGATCTCAAAACTCCTTATTTTTAATGTCGCTTGCCAAAGTCAAATCCTCACCCTTCACTTCCTCCTCACTGCATTAACCATCCCTCAATCCCTAATTATTTTTGCCTCCTTGCTTTTTTTCTTTATCCTCTCTGTTTATCTCATCCCTCCCTCTTCCACACACACCTCCTCACACACACACACACACACACACACACACACACACACGACACACACTCTTCTCTCACTCCCTCCATCTCTCTCTCTCTGTTAGCTGGGTCCTTGAAGACCTCTCTAAGCCGGGAGGAAGGAAAAGTACTTTTCTGCCTCATCAGCTTGCTAAGCCCGGTGTGGAGAAAGCACAGCTAAAGGCTCTTCTACTACTGATGCTAACAGCTAATGCTAATGCGCCCTTTACTAAGCATGAAGGCCAATGGGCTCAAGCTAAAGGCTAACGATAATCATGCTTTACAGCATGAAAGCCTGAGGGGTAGCGAGCAATGACGCTAACAGCTATTTAGCCATGATGTAAAGACCGATCGACTGGTAAATGTTGATGCTACAGGCTAATGTTTAAATTACAGCATATTAGAATCCATTTGTGACTGTACCTTCTGGTTGTACTCATGTCCCACATTCATGTACATCGACATGTTGCTTGCACTTTTTGTTAAACTAAATGAATTTCCTATCTTGGGGAATATTCTGTCTCAAGGGTAAGATGAGAACAAGAATTTCTTACTGCACCAAATCTAGAATAAAGTAAAACCTTAAATTTGACTTGAACATCTGCTGTTGTTACAAACTACCACAACTTTTTGGTTTTACATTTCAATTTATGTTCAATTTAAATAAATGAAATATAAAGAAATAATAACAACAATTAATTTATTCACCTCATTGCGTGGTGGAGCTTCTACACACAGAGTGATATGAATAACATAATAGCGTAATGCTTTAATACCTACCCTGCCACCTATACCCAAAATGCTGACATAAGAAGTGAAACTAAATCAAAAGAGAACATACAATAAATAACCTCCACCCCCTTCTCTTGCTTCAAGCCTTGAACCACATCTATAGCAATAACAAGACCTGAAACGCCAAAGCAGGCAGCTGATTGGATGTTAGAAAAAACCAGGCTACTTTTCTGTTTTAGTAGAATTAGCTCTAGTCTCATTCCCTCCTACATTTGTTGGGTAATGACAGTCCACTATCTGTCCCTTTATAACTAACTTGTCCAGCTGAACTTCTCAAGACCCCAGTGATATTGCTGAGCCAGAAGTCTGCCCATGTGAGATTTCATAAGCCTAAATCTAACTCTAAAGTTGAATAAACACCTTAAGGCGAATCTTTGCAAAATTGTCCTTATTTGGAAGGTTTTAAAGTGAAACTGGTTGTTAAGAGAGCCTTGGTACAAAAAGGAAACACACACACACACACACACACACACACACACACACAATCTCTGTATTGTAAGTGTCAAATGTTCCTCACCAGAGCGGTTATTTGGGGACGTCCTGACAGGGGAGACGGAGGGAGTTCGTGAGGATGAGTAGGGCCTCTGTCTGTCTCTCTCTATCGTTGAGGCAGAGCCCACAAAGTGATACTGGGAGTAGCCATCCTGCAACACAAACACACAAAAACAGAAGTGAAATTACTTACCATTTGTGGTAACTGCACAAACACAAAATCCAATATGCAGTTGGTAAAGTGTTTATTCTTTTGTTTTTACATTGCAAAACATTACATAGATGTGTACAAAAGGGGTCTCCAGTCACATAGTAATTTCCCTTTTAAATATTTCAAACAAAAACATATCTGTGACATCTGTATTTTCTATGAGAGCGATGGCTTATTTTATATGGCAAGCATGTGTGTGTTTTATTACTTATACTTAATCCGTGATCCCAACATTATATTTTGTGGTCCTTCAAATAAAGTGCTGACCTCATCCTTCTTTAACATTGATAAATAAGATTTGATTAATGATAATAACCGATACAAACATTGGTCAAGACATTTCTTGTGTTCAGACACTTAGAAATTAGTAAAATGTAAAATTCATAAATATCCTACTTGGGTGAGCATTGTTCTCAGGCATTACTTAAGTACCTTATGTTTTTGTGAATAACGCATCTATAAAAATGCATCTGCAGTATACTGTATTTTGTGTCAATGTAGTTACCTCAATATCATTTTGCCGACTCACTTCTTTAAGTCTTAAGTCTTAATGCTATGCCACCATTAATCATTTATTATTTAACAACGTTAACGATGGACCAGGTCAGCACTTTATTGATGAAGTAATGAAGAAGGACTGTTTAGTTAACCATGATTAAAACACTTCAATCCTCTTAAGAATATATGTACCATGCCGTGACTGGTCAGTTTTTGAATAAGACAATGAACATCTTTAATAAATCATAAATCATGATGACTGGAATACCTTAATTGATGCATTAATTAATGTGTTGTTCCTGCATTAAGTCAGGCATGAAATGCTATTAATCCTTGTACGTTAGTGATAGTTCATGAAGTACTACTTTTTCATGCATGAAGTAATGCATGAAATAATGATAATTCATTTACCATTATTATAAAGTGTTACTGAAACTATTTCAAACTGTCTCAAGGATAGAGCCAGTTTGGTAAGTGCCCAGTATAGGAAGTAAAATACACAAATATCATTTTGATGAATCACAGAACTATATTTGCAGTGAGGAGCGATAAAGCCCTCCATATAGCAAGCAGAAGAACTGTTTAAAGTCAAAGCTTTATGCACAATTGGTAGCAGAGTCTGATTTATGATACATATGAAATGATGAATTAAATATTTAAACTTTAGTGGCCACAAAGCACCAATGGATCAGAAATAAAACCGTTATTATTGGCTGAAATCGGTATTTATAATTTTTTTTTTTAAATATTCATTCATCAGAATCATTTATAATGACAAATAAATGATTCTGATAGATTAAAATAAATAAAATAAAAACAGACTGTCAACCGTGTTATGAGCGTTGTTGTTGCATAGTTTGTTGTTTATAGTTTTGTTAATGTGTTTTTGTTCAAAGGACTTTAGGTTTCATTTCTTAAGTTTGTATTTTTATACATTTTATTTATCAGAACTTTAATATATTTTGACGTTCCTCTGTTCTCTTGTGACAATAAAAATGATCATGTTATTTTAGTGAGAACTCATAAATAACTACAAATAACTGTTATCCCTAACAGTCTCTTTGTTTTCTAACGAGTTTCTGGATTTAAAAAAAATATACACTACCGTTCAAAAGTTTGGGGTCACATTGAAATGTCCTTATTTTTGAAGGAAAAGCACTGTACTTTTCAATGAAGATAACTTTAAACTAGTCTTAACTTTGAAGAAATACACTCTATACATTGCTAATGTGGTAAATGACTATTCTAGCTGCAAATGTCTGGTTTTTGGTGCAATATGTACATAGGTGTATAGAGGCCCATTTCCAGCAACTATCACTCCAGTGTTCTAATGGTACAATGTGTTTGCTCATTGGCTCAGAAGGCTAATTGATGATTAGAAAACCCTTGTGCAATCATGTTCACACATCTGAAAACAGTTTAGGTCGTTACAGAAGCTACAAAACTGACCTTCCTTTGAGCAGATTGAGTTTCTGGAGCATCACATTTGTGGGGTCAATTAAACGCTCAAAATGGCCAGAAAAAGAGAACTTTCATCTGAAACTCGACAGTCTATTCTTGTCCTTAGAAATGAAGGCTATTCCATGCGAGACATTGCTAAGAAACGGTGTGTACTACTCCCTTCAGAGGACAGCACAAACAGGCTCTAACCAGAATAGAAAAAGAAGTGGGAGGCCGCGTTGCACAACTGAGCAAGAAGATAAGTATATTAGAGTCTCTAGTTTGAGAAACAGACGCCTCACAGGTCCCCAACTGGCATCTTCATTAAATAGTACCCGCAAAACACCAGTGTCAACATGTACAGTGAAGAGGCGGCTGCGGGATTCTGGGCTTCAGGGCAGAGTGGCAAAGAAAAAGCCATATCTGAGACTGGCCAATAAAAGAAAAAGATTAAGATGGGCAAAAGAACACAGACATTGGACAGAGGAAGACTGGAAAAAAGTGTGGACGGATGAATCCTAGTTTGAGGTGTTTGGATCACAAAGAAGAACGTTTGTGAGACGCAGAACAAATGAAAAGATGCTGGAAGAATGCCTGACGCCATCTGTTAAGCATGGTGGAGGTAATATGATGGTCTGGGGTTGCTTTGGTGCTGGTAAGGTGGGAGATTTGTACAGGGTAAAAGGGATTCTGAATAAGGAAGGCTATCACTCCATTTTGCAACGCCATGCCATACCCAGTGGACAGCGCTTGATTGGAGCCAATTTCATCCTACAACAGGACAATGACCCTAAACACACCTCCAAATTGTGCAAGAACTATTTAGAGCAGAAGCAGGCAGCTGGTATTCTATCGGTAATGGAGTGGCCAGCGCAGTCACCAGATCTGAACCCCATTGAGCTGTTGTGGGAGCAGCTTGACCGTATGGTACGCAAGAAGTGCCCATCCAACCAATCCAACTTGTGGGAGCTGCTTCTGGAAGCGTGGGGTGCAATTTCTCCAGATTACCTCAACAAATTAACAGCTAGAATGCCAAAGGTCTGCAATGCTGTAATTGCTGCAAATGGAGGATTCTTTGACGAAAGCAAAGTGTGATGTAAAAAAAAATCTTATTTCAAATACAAATCATTATTTCTAACCTTGTCAATGTCTTGACTCTATTTTCTATTCATTTCACAACGTATGGTGGTGAATAAGTGTGACTTTTCAGGAAAACACAAAATTGTTTGGGTGACCCCAAACTTTTGAACGGTAGTGTATATATCAGCCGATATATCAGCATATCAGATTTTTAAATAATCAAATATTCATAATGGTATCGGCCTTAAAAATCCTTTATCGGTCGGGCTCTAATCAGAAAGGATCACACTGACTGCAAAATGTTCTAAGGGGAAAAATGTGTCCTTGTTGTCATGGGTGTCTGCCAAAAACAGCAGTTGTGGGTATAAACTTCTGCACATTTCACACACAAAAAAAACTCTTCTCCTCTCTCTTGAGTTTACTAGCCAGAAGGGGGCGAGCGGAAAATGTATTCTGACACTAAAGGACACTGACGAACACACAACACCCACACGTGCGCATACAACAGTTTATACACCACAAATTAACACACTTGCATCAATGAGCTTAGTGAATATCCCACTGTCCTTGAAGAAAAAATATAATACAACTAACAACTCCACAATCATAATAACTGCCAAAGCCCAGTTTTATAAAAAATGGATTAGAGTCAACAATAACCACAGAGCTGGGACCAAATTTAAATTAACATTGAAATGATTGGGTACCTCTGAAAGCAAAAGCACAAGGGCCATGAGACAAAAGATAATGCAGATATGTTCTATCATAGCTTTACTGTCTGGGTGCCTCGCCTCAGCTGTGGCAAAACTGGTTTGGATGTGGTGACTGCGAGTACATGGGAGAGGTGTAGTATGGAGAGGAGGAGACAGAGGGGAGGAGAATGAGATGACTAAAAGATGGAGGAGATAAGGCAGAAACAGGGGAAGGAGGGCCAGACAGGAAGCTGAGAAAGACAAAGATGACAGAAAGTAATAAGAAGAAGGAGGAGGAGGGATAAGCAGGGAGAGTAATGACAGTAGAGTAAAGGTAGCAAGAGGGTGAGAGAGGTAATGAGAGGGAGAGATGGGAGGCGGAAAGACAGCCAGAGAGAGGGAGAGAAGTAGGCTATACTGAACGCAGTCCCTTGTCCTCCCCTGACTCCTATTTCCTAGGACTAATGAAAAAAAGGAAAGCTGGATCCACTGCCACACAGTAGTTCAAAAGTAGCACACTTCACACTTCTGCCATTCCCTCCTTTCCATTTCATCTATTTATCCACCACTCCTTCTGTCTTCTCATTCACCTTGTTTTACATTCCCCCCCAACACAGCTCATTATAAACCATGTAACCTCGTTATGGAGCACTGGGTTCGCTGTGCAATTGGACACTGTCAAACTGTCAACTCAAACGACCACAGTCAATGAATATTGAATGATGAATGTATTTTACAATGAGTGATGTGTGCACTCTACTGTCTATAAATGTGGCTCACAAGCAACTTGAGGAATAGTTAAACTTTACAATAATTAAGCTTGCCAGAATGATCATAATCAGAGAAAAGCATATAGAAAAGAATATTTTAAAATGTATTAAAATGACTGTCATAGCCATATATTTCACACCTTTTCTCTTCACATAAATTAGTGAACGTTATGCCTGTACAATTTATTTTCTTCCTTCCCTCTTTTGTAAATTCAAGGTTGGAAAAATTCCACAATGTCTGACACATTATGTTTTGTATCAGCTTGTTCCAGCTCTTCATTGATTTCATGAAGTTTACAGTGTGCAATTGTCAAACTCATGAATGCCCATAATTCAGCATGGCAAACTTGGTAACTTGGCAATCCAATGATTGGTTGCACCACATTAATTTGGAATTAGTCTGGCCCACCAGCCAGTCAGAGAGATTTAACGAGTTCAATAAATATTAAATCAACATCAAACTTTCATATGGGACCAAATCAGACAATGGCTATTTTTTTTTTTTGCATCATTTTGCACCACATCCAATAAGGCGTAATGCTTGTTGAGCGTCAGAGTGTACTGTGAAACCATACGTTGTACGCTAATACAGTATGTCCCCACACACATAGACATCAGCTCCCACCTGCTCTCTCTGACTCTTACCTATTTGCCTTCTCTATCCATCCAACTCTTCTTCCTCTCTCACACTCTCTAACAATCTCTAAACCTCCTTTCAGCCCCAACTGTAAAAATGACAGTAAAAATGGGAGAAAAAAAAGAGAACAGGTTGCTAGGCAACCATTTTGTCTGTTGCTTTCACCATCACTGAATGGTTAGTTGAAGGTCGTGGGACTGCAAGGTAAAAAGCGATTACGGGCCCAACAAATGAGTGCGAGTGTGTCTGTGTGTGTGTGTGTGTGTGTGTGTATGTCTGGTGGCACTCATGCCGGACAGCAATTATGGTAAAAATTGTAAAAGGTTACACATGAGTGGTGGCTCCCTTCTGGGACTTGTCCACCACTGAACATTGTCATTTTTTTTCGGTCTTTCAATCTGTCTCTCTCTCTCTCTCTCTCTCTCTCTCTCTCTCTCTCTCTCTATGTCTCTCTCTCTCTCTCTCTCTCTCTCACTCATTTCACACTCAGATTTACAGTAACGCTTCACTCACTCGTGACCCACCTGTCTTCACTGGAAGGATGTGCCTCTGACCTTTGCATCCTTTTTTTTTGATTGCTTGTGATTCTGCTGATTTAGGAATTGACCTTTATTATATTTTTGCACTTGTTATAAATGAACCAAAACACCGTAAGAGTGTGCTCTAGCTCTAAAAAAACTGAGACAGGCTACCTCCACACACCCCCATCTCTCCTCTCCTGGTCTCTCACTGTCTGATGCAGGTGGACATAAGAGCAAAACCAGGCTAAACATAGAGGCTGCTTCTGGCTGACTTTTCCTATTTACGCTATATATGGCAATGGATTATGGATTCATTTTAACTGCCTCTAGACGAAGAGCATCTCATCATTTTATTCTTGCAACAAATCTCTGAAAGCACTTTGTGTTTGAGCTACAAATGTAAGAAGTAATACCAGCAGGCTCATAATCAAATTGAACAATCACATATATATACATATATATATATACATAAACACAAGCATTAGTAAAATACAAAATACAATAAAGTATTTCACTTGGAGCACCTATTTAATATTGCTTGTTTTTGTTACAATCAGATGATCGTACTGTAACAGCTTTACCTTTGTCAGTAAAAAATTAGATAGCACATTTCTTTCAAATGTATTATACACTGAACCTTTTGTGTGCAATGATCCTGCAAGGACTATGCTCACACATACACATCACACACAAATATCTCAATTACTCAAACACACCCACATACTGAATTACACATCCCTGGAACATATTGCAAATATGTCACACTCTCTGACCCTGAACCCCATCTGTCATATGTGTGTGTGTCTGTTTTTGTGATGTGTGTGTGTGTGTTGAGTGATGTATGTGTGTGATATGATACGTGTGTGTGTGTGTGTGTGTGTGTGTGAGAGAAAGAAAGAGAGAGAGAGCCTCTGACCAAGCTAGATAATTTCTCAAGAACCTGAAATTATGCATTAAACAGGGATATGACAAAGTGTAAATGTGAGAATATACAGTATGAAATTCAGTGTTAAGCTCATGTGTGTGATTAAGAGAGAGGGAGAGCATATGTTTGTGTGAGTGAGACGGAGTATTTGGTCCTTGTGGTCCTATTAAGAATTGGCTTATTTACAAAGTGACCGTGTTTCAAGACCTTGTTTTCTCTAGAAATCCCCTGACGAACAGAACTGCACATTTGTTGTGTACTTAAAAGATGACCTGTGGCTTCCCTCCAATGATTTGTAGATGAAACACACACACACACACACACACACACACACACACACACACACACACACACACACACACACACACACACACACTCAATGAGGAAACATCCTGTCAAATAATCCAAATAAACTTGGGTAAAAGTAGAGTTTTACTGCACTCTGGAGACTATTATACATGATTTATCCTAAAGGCAAGGCTAGTGTTGCTACACACAGATTTGGTCTTTGGTTTATTAATGACTGCTGCACCACTGATCTTTCAAGTCATCTCAGATGCTATTTTCAAATTGAGTTACTATTTATTTATGGGCCCTCAACGTTTTATTGCATTCAAAAACTGCTGGGCAGCCCAGCCCCCTGTTTTGTTGCAATTCTCTTGTCTTTCTACCTGTCTCTCTCTCTCTGCCCAGACTGCTCCCATTGAACTGCTGTAGGACGTGATTAACTCTTCTTACTGCAGATTGAAAAAACCACACATTTTCAAAGACACACCACAAACAGGCATGTGTACCCACGCCCATAACTTCCACACAGTTGGAAAGTGTGTTTCAAAATGCTCTCATTACTTCAAGACTTCAAAGCAAACAACTCTTTGCCAACACAGCTCAATCTGACTCATTATTGACCCAACACTTTTCTCCTCTTTTCAACACACAAGCATGCTTATTTTAGAACTTCAATAAAGTTCAAAATTCATCTCACTTCACTCTTGCTTTCTCCTCTTTTGCTGCTCTCTCTTTCTTCCCCTTCTCTTTTGCTCACAAACATTTTGCAGAGACATCCAACTCCACTCTCGTCTATGCTAATCCATGTTTGGATGGAGGCTAACAGGCTTTATGCTGCACCTAACACCCATGACCTAATGCGTCATGCAGGGATACTAGCAGTTACGTATTATTATTGCGAGCTCTGGACTTGTGTGATAAAGTCAAAGTGTGGAACATCTATCGCAACAATTGCCACAGTTATTAAAAATAAATTAGGCTGGTTTGTCACTAACCAGGCTGTGGTCATGAAACTTAGGAAGTAAATAGTAAGGTATGGCATCCATCAGCTTTTAAAAGGAAGTTCTAGAGTGACTGTAGAATGCAGCAGCATTACTTACTGAATTGCTTAAAAGGTGTGAGGAAGAGAATTGTTTGAGAATGGATTGTGCTGCATTTAATAAAAGTTGTTCAAGATAACAGCAACAATTTAACTGGATTACAAGATATTGATCGTTCGAAGATTATGATGAAGTACAGGTGGATGTTACAACAGGACAGACTGCATATATCTTCTTTCAATTTAGGGATGACGGATGCATTTGTTTTTGCTGTTGGGCAGTGGAAAAGTAGTATCTTTCCGTTATCTTTCTTTTCAATATTTTCATCATATCGGATCAAATAAGACAGATGCGAAACAATTTTGTTGTTTTAAAATGTGAAGCCATCAATCTTACAGTAAACAAGTTGTTTCCTTCCTTTAATATCTGTCTTCATGAAATCATAGTCCGTCAAACAAAGCCCAAGAAATGAAGTAACCTACGTCTGGCTCGGCTGCCATGTGAAACCAATGTCCTTCATGTCTGTATCAGTCCTTCATGTTACTCTATCAGTGTGATAGAGTGTTATGCCATTCAGTTGAGTGTAACGCTATCCAGTGGTAGTGATTAGAGAAGTATACTGCAGATGATGCTCCACTGGGCCACATGGGGATACTGTTCAGTATAATACTGGGGATGAGAGGATGACGATTGAAGAGAGGGACACAGTTGTGGACTCGGAAAAAGAGCCAACAAAATCAACATGAAAGAAGGAGATTCTGGGTTGAAAGTTTTTGTTTGTCTCTAAAAACAGGTGGAACAAAATATCATTTGGTGGAACAATTTTTTTACCTGTTTCTAATACCCTGGAAATCTAGAGTTCTTGCAAGAGCACAACTCAAATTTGTTCAGCGAGTTACTCTGGCATCGAGTAATGCTGCTCATTAACTATGCCTATGTAGCCGAGCAGCACCAATCACATCGGTGTATCTGATATAGGCGGGCCAGAGGCGAGCTAAACAGATGGCGACAGTTTAATCTACCAGTTAGCTCCACAGGTAGCTAAGCATATGGGGTCCTGGATTTGTCACCCCGTGTGTTGTTGTGATTGGTCATACTGTTATCCAATTGCAGGCAGTGAGATTTTCAAATAAACGCTTGGTGCCTCACCTCGAGATTGGCAACTTTCACTACTTAATGACAGACCCTTAAACCTTTCGGATTTAGGTCTGGATTTCCAGGCTAAATTTGTAATGCATAGCCACATTAAAAGATATTTCTTTATACAGATTTCACTAGTTTAAAGAATGACTCACTCTTGTTGTTTTAGGTTGCTTGTTAAGAGGTTTGACAACCTCTTTGAAGTGCCATACAATATGAAATGACTTGTTGAAGTGAATCATGTTCATCAAGTAATCTCTCTTGGTGTTCTGTTGAATGTCTTCCAACAAAGATTTCATGGGAAAATACTGAATAATATAAATATCTGTCCCAAAACCCCAAAAATAAAATTGACACCTTGATATACAGCATAATGCAAAGAAATGCAACACTTTCACAAATTAGGGCTGCGGAAGGTGGTCAACTACAACCACTCATAATAAGGGGTTATTTGTCGCAAGGCTGTAGCATTGTTTAGAATTAGATTATGAATACCTGCATGCACACACACACACATTCATCTCAAATAAATCAATAAATGTGTTACTTAATAGTTCTACATATCTCGCTGAAACTTGTTGATTATGCTTCTAAAATCAGATAACCTTGGTGGCAGATATTAATTCAACAACACTCATTACTGACAAGTGTAAGATACAGAACGTCTGTGATTGCTTTTAATCAAGTAGGAGGAGAGTGTGGGTGTTTGTCATTGGAAAAGAAACAAAACAGCCAGAGGAGAAGAAAAGTGGGTCTTAACAGTGTGTGTGTGTGTGTGTGTGTGTGTGTGTGTGTGTGTGTGTGTGTGTGTGTGTGTGTGTGTGTGTGTGCATGCGTGTAAGGGAGGGAGAAAGAGAGATAAAGTGAGACACACACACACACACACACACACACACACACACACACACACACACAAACCTAATCATTCTTTTATCATTATACTGTTTGTTTGTGCCATTCTTTGTGAGCTACACCTTAGCTACTGTGTTAATGAGCTACAGTTTCCTGGTAGCCCGCAGCATTTCCACCAATTGGTCTTCATGATGGGCTTAATAACCATTGGCATCAATGTTAGCTTGCGTGTGTGCGTATGTGCGTGTGTGTGTGTGTGTGTGTGTGTGTGTGTGTGTGTGTGTGTGTGTATATACATTGGAAAAATAACAACAGGCTAGAGAATAACACAAAGTTATTGATCGTCCGCGTCTGTAAACACTGTTCCTCAGTTGTGATGGTGCCCAGCTGAACTCCATTATTCTTCTGTTTGGAGGTAGTTATGTCTGACCCCAAGGCCAAACACACACACACACACACACACACACACACACACACACACACAGATTACAGTGGCCAGTCTCCAAACCAATATCTGCTGAATAAATAACACCGAGGTTGTTTAGAAGGAGATCTACTTAAGTCATTTAATGACAAAATGCACTTGACTTCACTCTCTTCAGCCACTTCAACCAGCACCAGTAGCTACAGCTTGATTCATATACTATCCAGTATAGCTACACATACTTTCTATGAGGTACATACTGTATATATCACCCAGTTGAGAGCAGCTGTGGTATGTACTGGTTTGTGTCCTGTTTCCAGTGTCAAAAAGCAGGATTTCAAAGTAATGATAAATGCATCTCATAAAAGATGTTTCATTGTAATTTGTCTCCCAGTTGTATATATTGTGAACATCAAATCAACACAGCAAACTACACAAACTGCTGACTGATAGTGGTAGCTTGTGGCATGCATTGGCAATGTCGAGCTAAGCTGTCAATTGCAGGATGGAATTAGCTAAGCTTAGCAATGCTTCAAATTCTGGGAGTCTGGGAGACAACAGCAAATCCTGACAAGGATTAGTCCTGACCAGAAACAAGGCATAATTCATCCAGTGAGGTTTCAGCTGGGCATCCAACAACATAGACGTGAAACCAAAATCTTCAGCTGTTCACACAAAAATGCAGATTACCATTCAATTGTTAATAAATGATAACTTAAACTGTGTATCAGGTGTGTTTTTTAATTGCTTCATTAAATCAACAGTTTCAGAAGACTCCTCCTCAACACCTGCTTCAGTTAAAAAAATATATAACACAGTTCATCCTCAGATAGATCAAGACCAATATGTCATATATTGTAATGACTTTTTCAATTATTTAGATGCTGTGTCAAACAACTAATATAGTTAGCAAACAACAGCGTATCCACACATACTTCATTCACATCACACATCACTGACTATATCAGAGCGCCCCTATCAGAGGAGATTTGCAAAGCACAAATTAATTAATGGATGGTGTCAATTGTATGACGGAATTAAGCTTCCAGCAAGATATCTGAGAATGTGAAGACAGGTTTGATTGCACTGTTTTAGAATAATGTTTTGGTTTTATGTTAAAATTATCCTTACAACTTTTGATTTCATATTCACATGGTAAAATTAGTTTATACTACAAGACACTAAATTGTGATTAATCCGTTATAAAATAAGCTATATCATTACAGAGATAAATGTCACATTCATTCTTCATCAACAGTAGGTTTCTTACCTGTAGCCGGTAGCCATACTTGACCGTACGTGAAATCGGTAAGTAGAATATTAATGTTTACCCTGGAGTTAATGTACTGTATGTGTATGACATTAGGCAGAAAGGAAAGTGGCACCTGGCATGCAAAAAAAAATTGCATTGAAATAGTACTGTAAGCAGTAGAGAGTGACAGGAAACACGATAGGTAAATAGGACACACAGTGTGAGATGAATTGAGTACATGGTTTGTACTACATCCTACCTTCTTGTAGAGGGAGCGCAGGTCTCTGTACTGCCACATACTGCTGAGGACCTGAGAGGCTGCTTTGACCACCTTTGCTGAATGTCTGGAGGGAGATAGATAGATAGATAGATAGATAGATAGATAGATAGATAGATAGATAGATAGATAGATAGATAGATAGATAGATAGATAGATAGATAGATAGATAGATAGATAGATAGATAGATTGATTGATTGATTATTTCTCCTGGACCCAATTCCTTTGGATGATCATGCTATATTATTTTCTCCTTTTACCATTTTTTTTTGTTTATAGTATAGTCTTTACCATAGACTGTGTAAAAACATGGACACCTGTCCACTTTCTCCCACTATACAAAAGTGAAGCCAAATATGCGTGTAGTGATTGGGGGGTGGAGCCATGGTATCGAAGTCCTGCCCACACACCTCCCAGACCAGTGTTTCTCAAAACATTTTCACACCAAGGATCCCCAAACTGACACAAATTAGACCACGGACCCCCATCTGATAAGACTTTGTCCAAGGGTACCCTATCGGATGTTTTATAAACTAAAGTGAATGACCCCATGAGCAAAATAGTCGTACAATCTGTCATTGTGTTACTTATGGATGAAATTATAGTGAAAATAATTTATTCCCCTTGTTGTTGGGGACCCCCTAGAACACCATCAAAAACCCCTGGGTGTCCCTGGACTCCACTTTGAGAACCACTGTGCTAGACACCAATCACGGGGTCAATCACAGCTGTCAATCATGACATTTCTTCCCATTTTCACAGCATCAAATAAGTAATAAAAACCAAACTTATCAGAGAAATTAACACTTGAACAAACATCAGCGTGATAAGAATGACAAAAAACATCTTTGGGAAATAAATTAACATGTACCATGATTTTTTTATTTGGCCCATGTCAAGGAATAAGCAGGAGAACACAAATGCAAGACTCTTTCAAGCAAATGTGCAGAACAAACACAACTCAGAACCACACAACTACAATCGAACAAGACTCTCACAGGAACGAACAGAGACGAGTCCACAAGAGATAAAGGAACAGAGGAGTGTAGAAATACACAGACCAATCAACAGAAAGAGAGAGGATTGGACAAGACAGTAACGAGGAACAGGTGATAGCACAAATGGAGGGACTCTAACGACACAATAGGGAACAGGTAGGAGCAGAACCGGAGGGAAACTAACAAGACAGGATGTACAGACCATATAAGGAGATGGGCGGAGACAAAGACAAACGACAAACAGGTAACCACAGAGCACATGGAAAACAGTAACAAGCACTAAACAACACAATACACAAAATGGCCACAAGAGTGGCACAAAGGCAGTCAGTCACAGCAGGATCCTGACAGCCCAGTCCTATCTAATGCTAACATAGGGGGCAGGATGGATTTATGACCAATGTTGGAGTTACCCACAAGGGGGCGATCAAGATGTTTTAGCTTTACATCTACAGTCTATGCATAAAGCCCAGGAGCACGTTCAAGTTTTCATGTTGAATGACATGTTTCCACAGAACATTGTGAAACAATGTACAAAGGCTTTGAGATATGTTTTCTCATGTTTGATGGGTGTCACTCTCGTTTAGTGGCTGTGTCACAGGTGACACCCAATCAGCAGAGATGCGTATGTAAACTTGTGTTTATAAAAAGGCAGACTGTGCCCCCGTTTCAGTTTTAAAAAAATAAAAATGCTACGTATTTATGGGGCTGAAAGTGGCCTCGGTCTCAACCAGCTGCACAAGATTTGTGCAGACCACAGGCACTTGTGATGCTCTAAAAGTAAGAGGGCCATTTTCAGCAGAGAATGATTTCATTGCACAACAACTGAGAGTTTACAGATGAGTTTAAAATGAACCTCTTTGCCATGCTAATGGTCCCATCCCTGCCACTTAGCTAAAAAACGACTCCAGGGGATTCAGTTCAAAAGTCTTGCCTGAAAACAGGCTTCACTCTGGGGTTAATTTTCCCCAGTAAAAAGAACAGAAAGTGTTTCAAAGATTGAAATACAGCATGGGGTATTGGTATCAACAGCCTAACACAATGCACTGGATTGTATTATAGTTACACATAAATTAAGGAA
Source organism: Percina caprodes (assembly GCA_013375575.1). Taxonomy (NCBI): domain Eukaryota; kingdom Metazoa; phylum Chordata; class Actinopteri; order Perciformes; family Percidae; genus Percina; species Percina caprodes. Next base: position 210,027 of record JABXJD010000196.1, on the reverse strand, counting down.
AAAAATATTTTAATGGACACTGTTTACTTCACTACCTTAATAAGACAGTTCACACTCAAATCAAAAATATTTTCAGTCTTCTCTGTAGTGCTATTTATCAATCTTGATTGTATTGGTGTCAGTTGCCCAGTGTTGGAGATGTTGTCCATGGAGATGTCTGCCTTCTGTCGAATATAACTAAACTAGATGGCATTCAGCTTGTAGTGCTCAAAGCGACACAAAACACAAGACTCAACAGCAATGCCTCTTTCCAGAAATCATGACCCGGTAACTCCAGATAATGCACAGACTTTGTTGTGAGTTTCATGTAGGAGCTAGAGATTTATTTCTACTGAACCACACCTGCCAACCAAATCACCACTCATGAGCTAGCAGTTACAGTTACAGCTCAGCCGAGGAGGATGAGCACTACAGGTAAGAGGAAAACTATGTATTTTGATTTTGGGGTGAATTGTCCCTTAAAACGTCAGCAAATATTTTGATCCCTGCAATGTTGTGATTATTCATTTGACTGAAGTAATCTGGATGCAACTTTTGTTAAATGAGGCTAAATGTGTGTGTTGCTGTTTACATGATGGGGATGTGTTTTGGCATTGACTTTTTTCAAAGATATCATAAACCAATGTTTATACTATTATCTTTTTCAATTCACTGTATTTTTCATCTCCTACTGTTTCAAATAAGTAATGGGCATTTTCCCAATCTGAAAGTGTGTACCTATGTAAATGTGGCATGGCACTGCTGATAAGGAGCATTTATCCTCCGTGTACCTATCCTGAGAAAATGAAGATGTGTGAGCCATTAGCAGCTAAATACACTCACCATAAAATTTGCCCTCATCTCTCTCTATAATGGTACCCATGAGCACTGTTTCCTAAATAGAATGAGTCTCTCTCCATAAAAATAAATGCACATTTGACCCCAGTCCGATAACACCCCGGTGTCATGGCAACCCCTGACCTGGTAGTTGCCATAGCAGCTAGGCAGAACACCCTGCTCGGACACCAATGGTGACAGGAGTTATATTCCTTCCGCAGCTTTCTTGTTCTCCAGATGTCTTTTGTGGATGAATGGCCACAGGATAGGCATGTGCAGGTGTGAGTGATGGATGTGTGGCCACATTAAAGCACTGGTCACTACAGACAGTACAGGGTGAGCTGAATGATGCCTAGACAGGTATAGCACTATACAACAATGATAATCTGTTTTTCCTAGTCTTTACATTACATTTTAGGATTGAAGCTACTGCAGTTATTCAGGGCTGGTTGTCCTTGAGCAAGAGGAAAGCCACTGCAAGTCATTAGGGAGCATTCTCATTATGTTCTGAGATTATTTTGGCGACAGAACATTCATCCATTCCTTTGTTTTTTCCTCTGTGTCAGAAACTAATGCTTATATCGGAAGAGTTGCAGTAAGTGTTCTTCACCGTAACTGAATAGAAAATTATCCCTGTTTAAATCTGGAAAAATGTTAAGCACATATCATTATGGTATAATAACCATTTCAACAGCAGCGCAGATAAATACATTTGTTCTGTGGTTATAAAGACATATGGCATACTTTCCCATAAGCTGTTATAATATATCATTACCCTCAGATTTTTTATAGCATCCTTTGAGGATTTCTGCTGAACCCAATCTAGGACTCCCGCAAATGCCTATCACGTAGATATTAAGTCGTAGGAATGAACTCTGTGGTGCGGCTCAGTAGCATGCCTGGAATGCTAATGCTAATGCTGTGTTACAGCTTTTATTCTCACAGGCCAACCCATGTAAAGGATAATAGGTAAAGGGATATACAAAAACATGTATTATTAATGGTAGAGAAATTGTCCAGGACATTTCTGTCAGACAATTATTTTCAACTTGATGTAATGATGCAGGCATTAAAAACCACAGTGTTCAGTATTAAAAATGTCTTGGAAATTTTTTTTTCTCTAACTTTAAGGTGTCACACAAAACAGAAATTGTTCTGGTGTTGGTGTTGTGTTATGTTTTATAAACTTTGGCCTACTCACTTGTCTCCTTTGCTGCGGGCGATGCCGATGAGTTTTTCTATGCCTCCAGCATCACGCAGGGCTTTGGCGTTCTCCATGTTCTTGGTAATGACTTCGTGCAATGCGCAGCAGATGGCAGTAACAGTATCGTCTGACATAGCCTTGCTGGGAGGGCCTGTGGTCCCAGAGGTCCCACTGCTGGTGGCGTTGTTGTTGCTGCTGCTACTGCTGCTGCCCGGTAACCGATGGATCAAATCTCTCATGGCATATTTACCTGGTGTAGGTGGAAAAAAATAGAGAAGAAGGACAGGAAACATTTGGTCAAATTTGACTCTCTGCACATCCTGCCATATACAGTATAGACAATTTGGTTGAAAACATGATAAAATGTTGTTTAAAAAAATGTCTATAGACGTGACACGTACTGCATGGAGAAGGTGTGTCAAACTAATTTGAGTTCATGGGCCACAAACCCCTAATGTGATCTCAAGTGGGCCAGACCAGTATACCACTCCAGAAAGATAAGAAAGTTTATCTGCAACAGAGTTTCTTGTCAGCGTGATGTTGGCAAATGCAAGGTGCTTCTGCTACGACAGTGTCCTAAGGCCATTGTAGGAAAAAAAATATGAACCAAGGAGAGAGGTGTAATATTCAGAGAAAAAAACTCAGAATTTCTAAAATTAAAGTCGTAAATTTACGGAAAAAAACTTGGATATTCTCTGAGATTAATGTGGTAAAATTTGCAATTGGAATAATTACTTCTCTGCAATTTTTACACTTTTGCAAAGTAATACAGTGGGCCTGATTGGACCTTTTGTTGGGCTGGTTCTGGCCCATGGCCGTATGTTTGACACCCCTGATATAGAAGCTACTGGATTGAGCTTTAATGACATAAACATACTGTATGATTTCTGATTGCAGTGAAAAAACGTGGGTAAGATGTTATATTTCCTATGATAGTTCATAAACCCTAAAAAAGGGATGCTTTTTGACAACCATTTACAATTAATGTGGATATAGATGAACGAAAGCTTTCAAAGGCCACGGACCACCACCAGCATGTTGACGTTTCTAACAGATTTTCCCCGCTCAGCAATACTCCCGCTGAGAAACCCACTCTGGTTATCGGCAGCTCTATTTTGAGAAAGGTGAAGTTAGCAAAGCCAGCAGCCATAGTTAAGTGCATCCCGGGGCCAGAGTGGGTGACATTGAGTCTTATTTGAAACTGCTGGCTAAGGATAAACACAGGTAAATACAGTAAGATTGTTATTCACGTTGGCGTTAATGACTCCCGGTTACGCCAAACGGAGGTCACCAAGATTAATGTTGAATCGGTGTGTACATACGCAAAGTCAATGTTGGACATCGTAGTTTTCTCTGGACCTCTGCCAAATCTAACCACCGATGACATGTATAGCCGCATGTCGTCATTTCGCCGCTGGCTGTCGAGGTGGTGTCCAGCTAATGATGTGGGCTTTGTAGACCACTGGCAGTCTTTCTGGGGAAGACCTGGTCTGATTCGGAGAGACGGCATTCATCCCACTTGGGATGGAGCAGCTCTCATTTCTAGAAACCTGGACAAGTTTATTAGTGGATCTAATCCCTGACAATCCAGAGCTGGGACCAGGAGGCGGAGTCACAGGAATTACCTAGTAAAAACCCCATAGTGACGGTGTCTGCCCCCCGAACATTGAAATTATTTAAATCAAAGGTAAACAGAAGAGGAGCTGTGCATGAAAACCTCATAACAATTAAAACCACAAGTGCAATAGTGCAAAAGAATAGGAGAATTAAATGTGGACTCTAAAACATCAGATCTATCTCTACTAAAGGTGTACTAGTAAACGAATTAATATCAGATTATAATATTGATTTATTTTGTCTTACTAAAACCTGGCTGGGTGATGGAGAATATGTTAGTCTAAATGAATCCACCCCCCCCAGTCATATTAATACTCACATTCCTCGAGGCACAGGCCGAGGAGGTGGAGTTGCAGCTATCTTCGATTCTAGTCTACTAATCAGCTCTAAACCTAAACTAAATTAGAACTCATTTGAAAGTCTTGTCCTTAGTCTTTCGAACCCAAGTTGGAAATCACTGCAGCCAGTTCTATTTGTTATAGTGTACCGAGCACCTGGTCCATACTCTGAATTCTTATCTGAATTTGCAGAGTTCTTGTCAAATTTAGTGCTAAAAACGGACAAAGTTGTTATTGTAGGGGATTTTAATATTCATGTGGACGATGAGAATGATAGCCTTAGTACTGCGTTTATCTCTCTATTAGATTCTATTGGCTTCTCTCAAAGTGTTCATAAACCGACTCACTGTTTTAACCACACCCTTGATCTTGTTCTGGTATATGGTGTTGAAATTGAACATTTAATAGTGTTCCCACAGAATCCCTTTTTATCTGACCACTGTTTGATAACTTTTGAGTTTATACTGCTGAACTACACGCCAGTATGCAAAAATGTCCAATATACAAGATGTCTATCTGATAGTGCTGTAGCTAAATTTAAGGATGTGATTCCATTAGCATTTAATTCATTACCAAGTCACAAAGTAATGGAGGACTCCTATGCTAATTTCAGTCCCTCCCAAATCGATCATTTTGTTGATAGTGCAGCAGGCTCGCTGCAAACGACACTCGACTCTGTTGCCCCTCTAAAAAAGAAGATAATAAAACAAAGACGGTTAGCTCCATGGTATAACACTGAAACTTGCAAATTAAAGCAAATATCGCGGAAACTTGAGAAGATTTGGCGTTCCACCAAACTGGAAAATTCTCGTTTAATCTGGCAAGATAGTCTTAAAACTTATAGGAAGGCTCTCCGTAATGCCAGAGCAGCGTACTACTTGTCATTAATAGAGGAAAATAGGAACAACCCCAGGTTTCTTTTCAGCACTGTAGCCAGGCTAACGGAAGGTCACAGCTCTACTGAGCCAAGTATTCCCATAGCTCTTAGGAGTAACGACTTTATGAGGTTCTTCAATGATAGAAATTATAACTATTAGAAGCAAAATTCACCAAGACCTGCCTTTAACTGGCACTGACCTATCTCTAAACTCAGGAACCTTAGAAACAGCTGTAAAACCAGATATATGTTTAGACTGCCTTGCTTCACTTGATCTTTATCAATTTAATTCAATTATTTCTTCATCTAAACCATCAACCTGCCTCTTAGACTCCATCCCGACTAGGCTACTTAAAGAAGTTCTACCCTTAGTCAGCACTTCTCTACTAGATATAACCAATCTGTCTTTATTAACAGGCTATGTACCACAGTACTTTAAAGTAGCTGTAATTAAACCTCTTCTGAAAAAGCCCAACCTTGATCCAGATGTTTTAGCCAACTATAGACCTATATCCAATCTTCCATTTCTCTCTAAAATTCTTGAGAAAGTAGTCGCCAAACAGCTGTGTGACTTTTTGCATAGCAACAACTTATTTGAGGATTTTCAGTCAGGATTTAGAGTTCATCATAGCACAGAGACAGCACTTGTGAAAATTACTAATGACCTCCTAATTGCATCAGATAAAAGACTTTGTACTGGTGTCATTAGATCTTAGTGCTGCATTTGATACCATTGACCATCCTATCTTATTACAGAGATTGGAACATTTAATTGGCATTAAAGGAACTGCTCTAAGCTGGTTTAAGTCTTATTTATCAGATCGATCTCAGTTTGTTCATGTTAACAATGAATCCTCTGTGCACGTCATGTGTAAGTCATGGAGTCCCACAAGGATCTGTGCTCGGTCCAATCCTGTTCACTTTATATATGCTTCCTTTAGGCAATATTATCAGGAAACACTCCATAAACTTTCATTGTTATGCAGATGATACTCAATTATATCTATCGATCAAGCCGGATGAAACTAATCAGTTAGCTAAACTTCAAATGTGCCTTCAGGATATTAAAACCTGGATGAGCTGTAATTTTCTAATGTTAAACTCAGATAAAACTGAAGTTATTGCTCTAGGGCCCAAGCACCTCCGTGACGCATTATCCAAAGAAATAGTTATTCTGGATGGCATCACTCTGGCTTCCAGCACCACTGTGAGGAATCTTGGAGTTATCTTTGATCAGGACATGTCCTTTAATTCCCACATAAAGCAAATTTCAAGGATCGCCTTTTTTCACCTACGTAATATTGCAAAAATCTGGAATATCCTGTCTAAAAATGATGCAGAAAAACTAGTCCATGCATTTGTTACTTCTAGGCTGGATTACTGCAATTCTTTATTATCAGGCTGCTCGAAAAAGTCCATAAAGTCTCTTCAGCTGATCCAGAATGCTGCAGCATGTGTTCTGACAGGAACCAGGAAAAGAGATCACATCTCTCCTGTTTTAGCTTCTCTGCATTGGCTTCCTGTTAAATCCAGAATAGAATTTAAAATCCTTCTTCTCACCTACAAAGCTCTTCACTGTCAGGCACCATCTTATCTTAAAGAGCTCATAGTACCTTACTACCCCACCAGAGCACTGCGCTCCCAGAATGCAGGGTTACTTGTGGTTCCTAGAGTCTCTAAAAGTAGATCGGGAGCCAGAGCGTTCAGCTATCAGGCTCCTGTCCAGTGGAACCAGGTTCCAGTTTGAGTTTGGGAGGCAGACACCGTCCCCACATTTAAGAGTAGGCTTAAGACTTTCCTCTTTGATAAAGCTTTTAGTTAGGGCATAGAATTGAATACTGTTAGGGAGCGAGGAGTCGCAGCGTCCGTCTAACCCGGCCCATGTGCTTCTCGTCTTAGTTGTTAGATCTATCTATAATATAATAAAACTAGAGGGAGGCAGGGCATACATCCCGATCCGGTTGGGGAGAGTTCTAGCCTGACCAGGCTCCTCTCTTTACCTTGTCTCTCCTAGTTATGCTGTAATAGTTTTAGACTGCTGGGGGACTTCCTTTGACACACTGGGCTCCTCTCTCCTCTATCTTTCTATCTTTCCATTTGTGTGCATCCATGTCCCAGAAATGCTTGTTACTAACCTAGCTCTGGGGAGTCATTCCCCGGAGTCCTTATGTTCTTTTTCGCCTAGCATGTTTCCTTGGATCAGGGAGGCTCCATCATCATGGTAGCAGCTGTCGCCGTGGTCCCGCTACACGTCCTGCGATGCCGTGTTCATCCTGCTACGCTCTGCTGTGCCCTGCTACGTCCTGCTGTGCCTTGTAATGCCGCACAATTCCCTGCTATACCATGAACTACTACAAAGAACTACTACAAACTATTATTTTTTGTGACTGTTATTGCCACTCTTCATTTTAACCCCAACCGGTCGTCAGACACCGCCTACCAAGAGCCTGGGTCTGTCCGAGGTTTCTGCCTAAAAGGAAGTTTTTCCTCGCCACTGTCGCACTGTTGCTTGCTCTGGAGGGAACTACTAGAACTGTTGGGTCCTTGTAAATTATGGAGTGTGGTCTAGACCTACTCTATCTGTAAAGTGTCTCGAGATAACTCTTGTTATGAATTGATACTATAAATAAAATTGAATTGAAATTTAATAGATGATCTGAGTACGGTATAAAAACCCAGCCAACCACCTGAACAATATACTAAACAAACACTTCAAAGCCTCTATCAAATAAAGGTAAAATTGTCCTTTTACAGTTTTCACTAACAAATGTCTTGTGAAGCTAGTGAGTGGTTTGGAAATGGATCCCTCCATAAATCTTTAGTTTGAGGGGGCACACTGCAAATTCTCTGACACACGCACACTAATGCCAACATGATGAAGATCCAATAAACAGGCAGACTTGTGGTATTTTGGGGAAAAGGCTGGCATATGAGAAAATTGGGGAAAAAAAATTGACATTCAAACAATGGGTTGTTGGAGAGAATGAGAAAATAGAGCGATAGAGAAATTAAGAAGTGGAGGAGATGCTGTCAGACAGGAAGTTAGTGAGAAGGGGGAGAAGACAGAAGTAATAACATATGGAGTGAACAGGACTTTAAGAGGTGAGGATGGATTTACAAAGGGGAGATGACCGAAGTTGAGGACAAAACCTCCTATAGTCCATGTAATCTAAGCTCACCCACACAGTGATAGTCTATAATGCTGGTCTTAACATGGTTAAGCCAATACATAAATTAATACCAACCCCAAATTATAGATTGTTTTAGTTTAGATGAGAGTGGTTGTCTTATATTTAGATGCCAACATTTGCATGTTTAGACAATATTTGTCTCTTAAATGTTACAATGATTAAACCGTGAATCGTCTAATTTCTCGGAATATATATGTGCTGTAATCGAGGAACAATTGAGTGTTATTTCCTACAAGTGTTTCTGTTTTTGAGCTACTCCAAAACTCAACTGAGAAAGTTCCCCACTAGAGTGAGATCAGCAGATATGAAGGTGACTGAGAACAGGGCCAATAAACAAGAGATCAGAGCAAATAGGTGTTTTTGGAAAATGGACGAAAGAAGAGGAATTGGTGAGAGGAAAGAGGAGATTGTACTTACTGAGGTAGTGTGTGGAGAATCATCACACAAGACCGGCTGTCAAGAGGTAAGAAACACCTTGACCATCATAAAACCTGTCAAATGCACTTGAATCATCTTGAGCTGCCCTGGGACAAAATCCGCAGGTGCTCTTCCAGGTAGAGAACCATCAATTTGGATGCAGAGGTGATTGTTGAATAATAAACTGTGGTTATTTTCTTTAACAAAATCCACTCAATGGAATCACTAGGAGGAGCCCTGTAACCCTGTTGCACAGTGAAAAGGCGCACTTCAATCAACTGAACTGATCTTCACATGCATGAATCAGTCGACCCTCTCTGTGACATGTTGCTGGGTGCGAAAGCATGTAATTTAAAACAGTATGAGTGCATGCCAGTTGGTGTGTGTACCCAGCACTGAAGAGCTGCTCAGTGTGAGTCACCATCTCCTTCTTCACAAATGCAAGTTCTCCACAGAAGTAATGGATCAGATAAAGTAGATGAAAACCCAAGTGCTACTGTAAGTATTGAATCCACTGTTGTATAATCTTCAAGTGGACCATTGCATTCCCTCTGGCAGCAGAGAAAACCGGAGGCCAAAATACTCAATATGCAATTAAGGCAAAACAGTTGTGGTGTTTTCTTTGTGAAATTATGTTTCTAAACAACTCATTTTCACAGCAACGTTACAAAACTACTGAATACCTATCAAACTGCCACTTTGCATCAGATGTATAATCTTCTGCAGCCCATGGTGCTACTTTTTTTTTACATTTTACTTAAGTCTTAGTGAAATCTAAAAGGAAGAAGATTCCTTGTGGGGTATTTGTTCCTTCACATGTAATGCAATCACAACTAAATATGGGCCTAAAATCATTTTATATTCTTCTGCATTTCTTCCTCACTTCTTCATAATGCTGAATATTTTCCCCTAAACCAATCCATCACTGTGATATCCAAAGAGCCATTACAGGCTGGTGGTAAATCCTTCACTCATATTACCTCTAATAAGTCTTAAGTGATCCGGCAAAGCAACACAAAGAGCAGGGAAATCAGATGACAATATCAACCTTCATGAAGTATGGGAAAGAACGCACACACACACACACACACACACACACACACACACACACACACACACACACACACACACACACACACACACACACACACACACACACACACGCACACACAAAGGCTTCAGATATGCATTCACATACAGACATGCACAATCACACACAAAGACACACGCACACACACCTGCACGCACACACACACACAGAGTTGTGAGTTAATTGGCCAAGTGTTATCTCAGGCTGGCAGGCTGAATAGAGGTTAAGCGGTCACTGTCTTTTGGCTGTGAGGACAAAACAAAGCTGCATCCTGAGGGAGACTCATTTTTTGACCGACTTCAGTCAGAATTTCCTGACTGATTTACTGGCTGATGACTAGTTCATTTATTCTTTCTTGATGTAATAATCTGACTAATTTCCGAGTGAGTGACTGATTTATTAACAGAGTTGCTGCATGACTGATTTACTGACTTACTGACTGACTGACAGATAATTTGCTGCCTGAATGACTGACAATTAATTGATTGACTGATGTAGTGAGTGACTCATTTATCAACTGACTGTAGAGAATTATTAACAAAAGGAGAGTGAAGAGTATAAGAAAAGACGTTAAAACTTTTAGAGTCATATCCACATGTATGACTTTGTCTAAGTATTTTCTGCTTCAGACAGATGCTCTGATAAACTGCTGTCAGCATATCATTGAATGTGTGTGTGTGTGTGTGTGTGTGTGTGTTTCAACAGGTGTGTGCATACATACAGAGGTGTCAAAGGATTCACATTCATTACTTAGGTAGAAGTATAGATACTAGGGTTTTAAAGACTTGTAGAAGTTGAAGTATCAACTCAAGATTTTGACTAAAGTAAAAGTGTAAAAGTTTCAAAGCTACTTAAAGTATAAAAGTAATGTAAGGGAAAAAATAATCAACATGCTTTTTCAAAGGAAACAATTACTTTGTGGTGCTTAGGTGCGCAGAGCTTGCAGTGCATTAGAAATCATCCAACCATTTCAAAATATTCTTCCAGGTACGGCCAGGGATGTAGAAGGGTTGGCTGGTCTTCCTGGCTACCAACCTCCTCGCTGGTGCTTGGTTGGGACATTTTGCTTGAGTTCTCTTGAGTCTCCGCCACGGACATCTCCGTACTAGGCTACTTCCTTGCTGGAGTGTGACATGATTTGTGTCATGTGAAGGTGCGATGGATCGTGTACAAACCAATAGGGTGTTCGGAATGGTATATGTTCAAACTTATGAGCCAACCACAATCAAATTCACTCTATCCGGATGGCGCGATTTATCTGGATAGGTTTTTTGTTTTGTTTTTGTTTTCTTGAACGATGACAAAACGGAATGAAAACAAGCCAAACTGAAATAGGAGTAACAAGGCTATTTTTAAAATGTAAGGAGTAGAAAGTACAGATAATCTAAAAAGTATGCTGTAAAGTAATTACTCCAGTAATGTATAGATACCCAAAATGTCTACTTAAGTAAAGTAACAAAGTATTTGACACTTGTTACTTGACACCTCTGCATACATATCCCTATCAGTCTCTGCAACATCATCACATTAATTCCTCATGGGGCAAGTGAGTAACAGAGAAGATTATGTAGAAGTAAGAAGAGGAACAGCAAAAGGCTGGGGAGGAACAGAAAAAGCTAGCCTAGATGAATGCAATGTCAAACACATTTGATAGCTAAATAATCAAATTGAGAGGCCCTTGTTATTTCCAACCCTTTAAATAACACACCTTGTTAGTGGAAGATGCTCCCAGGTACTAAGAAGCATGACTGAAAGCCCCACGCACACACACACAACACACACGCAGGCACGCACGCACAAAACCCACACAAACACCTCACCTTGACAATACACAAACATAAAGCAAGACATTAACAACAACAACAACACACATCTCACCTTACATTTACATTTCTCGTCATCTGGCTTCCTGGGGTTGGTTGTTTGTTTGTTTCGATGTGAGATGTTTATTTAATCTCAACTTCTCAATACCATTTTTTTGTCTTGTAGGATGTTTTTTCTTAGAAAAACAAAAATACTACAGAAATACAGTAAATAGCAAAAACAAAACTAAAGCAAAACTCTGGTCAGACACTTCTTGAGTTTCATCCAATCTGGCCTCTTTCTTACATCTAGACACTACGATGCCCAGAGCCTTCACAGACACGCATTGATAAATTATAGATTAATATAAACGAGAGGGAGTTATTGAGCTTTTCAAAATGTCAGCGCAGAGTTCAACACATCTTAAAAGCTGAATCTTTTGATGTTCTTGTTACCCTTATGAAGACATTTTTTTGTTTTAATTACTCCTAAATACACAATTTATCTATTGAGGCCACAATTACATATTTAGGCATTTAGTTGACAAATGAATAACCTGAATGTGTTAGAATGAGTACAGCTGTATAAAAAGGACAACCAACATACAGCATACTGTAGTACAAACAACCAGAAGCCAAGCTACTGTAAGTGTTAAAGCCGGGAATATAATTGGTAGGAAGGAAAGAGAATTAACAAGCTGTGGAGCAAATCAAAACAGATTTTTGATGAGTGGGTGGTGACTTCTTCTACTTTAAAGTCCTGCTGTGACACACACAACCTCTACATGCTTATTTCTCTGTCACTGAAATGTGAGGTACACCTGGAACACGTCCTCAAGGAGAAAAACAAGCCCTGTGCTGTTCACTGCACAGTCTAATAAACTAAGTATTACACAGCTCCTCCAATATAACCATCTTCACCTGGGAGGCAGAGATGCTTTTGTATTCCTGTTCTGCATTCTCTCATGTGTTGCTAAGTCCCGGTGAGCAGGGCGTGCTTCATCAGGGCCATAATGGCTGATTTGATTTAAAGAGATCCAATTACCCTCAACAATGGAGTGATTTGATTGTTTACTGACGGAGAAGAGAGTGTTATTGAAACAAAAATGGAGGCAATTGTCTCAGAGAGATGTGGGCAAAGATGAAACGGTTTGATTGGTTGTGGCGTCCGACTGTCTGAGAATAAAGGATATTTAATACACAGTTATTAGTGAATGGGTTGGGGGTCCCTTAGGTGTGCTGTACTCTTACTGGTAACACAAGCATCTGGCTGTTAGGTTTACCACCGTAATGATGAAACATTAGATAGTATGACAATGTGACAACTGCTGTCTCAAAGGACCACTCTACTTTGAGACTCATACAATTTACATATAACATATAAATATCCTGTGTGCAAACTTTCTTTATCTTAACAGAAGCATTCTGTGTATATTATACAGTATATTACCCCAATGTGTTGATCTGACAAGTGTTGTATAATTATTAAATGCCACAACTAAGATATTCAATAATGAGTGACAAAACAAGTGTGTTTGAATCAGAAGTACATCAACTCATCGACAGGGGGCGCCACATACAAATAACAGGTTGTTGGGTTCTGTTCTGTGGGAATATTCCTTTATTGAAAACATAAAAGTTATGGTTCTTGGATCTCAGCCTCTGAGAGCTCAAACTAGTACAAGGCTATATACCAGAATTACATCAGCACACAAACCCTGGAGATACTCTCAAACATCTATACTGCAATTAAGGGAGGAGGGAGGGGCATTTTAGTGACACCAATTTGACTAATTTTCCCCTTACTATTTTCCAAATCACAAAAAAATTACAGCATTGTAATGAGTTCTGGATTATGGGCTCATTTGGAAAGCAGCCACAAAGAAGTGAAAATATGAATCACATCTTGTACACACACAGGCACAAACACACACAGACCCAGCAGTCACCAATTTTCAACATCCTCGCATCCTCATCAAGCCGAAATTAATAGGAATGACCTCCAAAGACAGTCTGATTTCCCGCTGCAATGTGAGGTGTATTCCTTTTAACATTTGAATAAATAAATAAATATTTTAATACGTAAATGGAAATGCAGTGGAGAGTACAAACAGATGAAACACAGCAGGTTTAAACAGGTCAGAAAAGGAGGTAAATTGGAAAGCGGCATGCCGTCGCTTTCCCCGACGTAAAATATTCTGCCTTCTTGTGTTTGGTGCTTTTCACACCAGTTATATTTCGCCCTCTGTGTCTCTCTTTGATGTCTGTGGGTGACAGGTTTACAGCGTAACTACAGAGGAGGGAGAGATAGTAAGAGAGGGAGGAAACGCAGACTTCCCCGTAAGAAACTTGTGGCTTCATTAAAAGTATTCCACTAAACATGAAGAAGATGCTTGCTTGGGAAGAAATAAAAATGCACACACACAAACATCCTCTTTTTTTAAGCACACACTCACAGTGAGGGAGAATTGTAATTGAGATGGTTAGACAGAAGTTCCACAGTACCACTTGTTGGATACATTTTCCTGAATATAATCCAGAGGGCACAATTTTGAATATATCAAAGTCCTTTGGAGGAAAAAAAACAACAACTATGTACACCGCCCAAGATTACCTGAACATAAGTTAGATCTTGCAAGGATAGCCGGTAGAAACCCCCTGAAAATATTGCATCTTTCTTTCCATCATTTGCTTTATTGTTTTCCATTTCTATTTCTCTGTCTGTCACACTCCCAGTCTGGCACAGTGGAGCATAGGATGGAGAGTGCCAGGGAGAACAAAGTGTGCTGATAAAAGACATGCCAGATCCTTACACACGAGAGAATCATTCCGAAGGCGACACAGAAATGTCAAAGTATTGATGCAATAGGGACCGAGAAGTCTGTGTCAACTTGGTATCAGTTAGTCAGTGGACACGGCCAGTCTGTCTCAACATAGTTTGTTCACAGCAGGGGCTGCGAAATATGGGAAAATTGGTACGGTTGAGGAAAACATAAAATACACATTCTCTGGTGATCTAAATATGTTTGGTGTGGCCAGAAATACACAAAGTGGAATACGCACATAATGTCATTGTTGCTCTCTTGCTTAGTACAACCTTTCAATGTACCTTTCAGTGTGAGTGTAGGTATATGGGTATATGTGTGTGTGTGTGTGTGTGTGTGTATGCACAAATAAAATGGTTGGGTTAAAGGCTTGAAACCCTTGAGTTTTCTGCATGTAACAGTGTCTGACACATACACGCTCAATCAAGCAATTGGTGCCATCCCTGTGGCGCAGTAGTTCCGTTTCCACAGTAACACTCCCTAGCACTGATGTCATCAATGCGAGACACAAAGAGCGAGAGAGGGAAGGAGAGGCGTTATGAGCTCATGTCTGAAACAACTGGGAATGAAGATGGAGAGGGAGAGGGAAGCGGTGGGTGTGGGTTCAACGGAGGAGAAGGAGGAAGGAGGAAGGTAAAGGAAACAAAGAAGCAACGTGAGATGAAGGAAACGGAGGATAGTATGCATGTTGTAAACCAGAAGGTGGGTACAACATTGTAAAGTAAAATTAAGGGATAGAAGCAAATACGAGGTGTGGTGTGGCAAGAGAATGCAAAGAAAAAGGAGAAGAAGGGGTTAAAGAGGGAGAAAGAGAAGAAGAAAAGAGAACCATAGAAAAGGTGGAAGTGTCAAGGGATCATGGGTATTGATTTTGTTAATCCAGTTGTCACAAAACCCCTACACCCTATACTTAAAGAGTTAAGTAGGGTGTCTTTTGCAATGAAAAAAAAGTGTTATCCGTGCTCTGAAGGTGTTTTCATTTGATGTGATGCTAACAGAACTGCGGAGCTTCTACACCAATCACATAAGAGAATATCCTGATCAAACTTGGCCGTGTGCCCAAAACATGTGCCCCCTGACGACTCACATGAAAGAGGTGGTCGTGTTTGATGTTGGCGGTCAATTAATGTAGTCCACACACAGGAAGGTAGCCAGCTAATGGAACGGTCTCTGTGTCAAGCTAGGACATTTTCTGTGATTCTCCTTGAGTGTTAATGCACATCATAAATATATCACTATTAAATACTGCTAAGTCACAATGCTTTATAACCAATGCAACAGTATAGGATTAAAACCTCTGAGCCACTTAAATAACCTAAACTATTAAGCTTTTATAAAGTATGACTAAAAAAAATTCCACATTCAACTATGTATTACTTTACATCAAATATGTAATGCAATCCTAGTATACTGTATAACTTCATATTATAATTTGCTGTTTGGAATTTAATTAAACCTTTTCTGCAGAATTCACAAACCCAATTAGCTTTAGCACTTGGAGCCCGTCACTTCCTATAAAACACAACATTAATTCATAAACTGGCTTAAATTAATACAGATATTTGCATTAATAATTTTTTCACTAAACACTTAACGTTGGTTTGTATGGACGTTTTTCAGCCTCTTTATGTAAATGAAATGCATTTTGCAATTGGCGATTCAATTTGCAATTTTCTGAAGCTATTTGAATATGCATTTCGCAATTGACAATTCAACATGCAAAGTGGCAACTCATTTCAGTTATAATTAGTTTGATTAAAATAAAAAATAAAAGCTCAATCAACTGCATTTTATATTGCTGTGGTCTGTGGTATTGCTTGTGGTGTCTATTCAATTCAATGTGCCAGTGAAACAGGGATGTTAGGATGTTGGCCTGGGCAGAGACTTTACCCGACTCCTCTTTGACCACAGCAACATACTTCTAGATGGGTGAGTTTATACCTTAGATAACTTCCATACTGTATGTTCAGCCTAGACTTCAGACATTAGTTTATTACAGTAGGATTGTTGTTGGCATCTTGTGTTTGTCTACGGCCTCATAACAATACCCTGGGTAAAGTTAGTAGCTTGCCAACAACTTAAAAGGTGCCCTGCCACACAAACCCGTTTTTACTTTACATTTTTTGAAATATGTTTGGTCCATATGTGTTTGTGTTATGGTGTGACTATGAAAATGAACTGCTACCTTCTCTGTCCGCTCTAGCTACTGAAAAGAAATAAGCGGAGAAATCAGGCCAATTACAAAAGCTGGTCAGTCTGATGTCATGTTGTTGGAGCTTATTACTATTCATGAGCTTGCCCAGTAAAGGAT
The DNA here is from genome assembly GCA_013375575.1 of Percina caprodes. NCBI lineage: Eukaryota > Metazoa > Chordata > Actinopteri > Perciformes > Percidae > Percina > Percina caprodes. The sequence goes on along the minus strand of JABXJD010000196.1, from coordinate 193,539 downwards.
GCTAATAGCAAGGCTCTCATTGGCTATCTGTTAGCCAATCAGAGTCAAGCAGCTTAGCTCATCAAATATGAATAACAACTGGCGTAAATCGAGATGGGTCTTGCAACAAGGTAACCAAGGTAACCAAGGCATTTTTCTACAAAAAATGTTACAGAGTCCACAGTAGATCTTCATACATTACCACAAAGTAATGAAATACATGTGGCACCTTTAAGCTAATGCTTAGGAATAATGAGGATTGCATTATTGAAATGGAAATTGCAAAATGCATATTGAAATTGCATGACAAAATTGCATCTTGAATTGCAAATTGCAAGTGAGATTTCCATTTGAATAAAGAGGCCAAAATAAACACGGCAATATGAAAAGCAATTTATCAAACCTTAATTATTATTTTAAAATAAAATAATTCAAACTGAATTGAGGACTGCATTTCCACTTTGCATATTGAATTTCCACTTTCAAAATGCATTTCCATTTGAATAAAGAGGCCAAAAAACTTCCAAAGGTTTAGATTTGGTTGCAAGCACCACGTGTTTATGGAAACCTTTAATAAATGGTTGCTAAATTTGAAAAACAAATACAGTGTCGTTTTGGTATTCCAGTGCTGTTCCCAATTCATGTGTGTCAAATTACCATCTGTAAATAAATGGGGAAGAATTACGCTGACAGACGGTGTAGCAGTGAATGGGACTCATTTATTGCTACACAGGCGTACAGTACATTATGCAAATCAAAAACTATGAAAGAGGTGAAATCAGGATCGAGACAAAAACGTTGACAGATGAGAAGAATGATTTTCAGCCACATCAATATGCCACTAAATCACATTACAGAGGGATTGGAATATAAGCATATATATATGTATGCGCTTAGCTGTCAGCGCTCTTTCGTCTTTTTCATCTTCCACCCCTATTCAGTCTCCCTAGCTGTGCTTACTCTATCTCTGCTCTTTTCCTCTATCCATTTGCTATCGTGTGAAACAGTGCTTTCCAGAGGATTTGACACTGAGGTTACTGTGTCAGAAAGCTGATTGTCATCGTCGCTCTTTCTGCTCACATGCAAACTGCCATCCCTTCAAGAATTTTATCAGTAATGGGTTATATTACTGAGTTAGAGCAAAAAGTTAAACATTACTGTAACTGCTTTACTTTTGTAACACATTTCTCCCACCACTGTAAATGAGCAATGCAAAATCATACTACAATTTGGTAGAACTTTGGTCTGACAAAGACAAGAACCACAAACTGCTCTGTGGAATCGCTTTGTCGCTTCGGTTTTGCAGAAGTTCATGGTGTAAAGAAAAAGGTGTTTGACTCAGAGGTAAGAGTCACTGTGGTGAATAAAGTTTGTGAACATGAGCCAAATGGGGCTTGTCTCTTCAGAGTGCTTAGCCTCTACCTTTTTTCTGTTGTATCAAGTCACACCTTGACAAGAGCAAAGGCTCAAGCCTGACTGATCCCTCTCACTTTTTTGCTCTCTCCATTTCCCCCTCTTCCTCTCTGAGGTGTTTTTGTGACATTGTGGGTCATTAAGGCTGTGTGGAGTGCTAGTGTCTTCTTTCATTTTTTTCCCAGTGAGGAGAGAGCATGTGCAGCCACGCAAGAGACAAAGTGCTGTTCCAAGCATCTTTTTTCAGAGCGTTCCGATTTTGTTGTGCAGCCACTCTGAACACTTCTACATCTTGTTGAAAATCTTTTAACTTTTTCAGAAAAGACGGTGGTGTTGTTTTTCTGCCATAGAAAAACACTAGATGGACACAGGCCCTAACTCTGACATTTACCATTTGGCTTTGTCTAAACAGAAGAAGAGAAGTTGATGTGCAATTTGGAATGTAAACCCATGATTTCTTCTTTTGATACCAATCAATTTTTATGCAGTCTAAATAATGTTTTATAGCTAACGAAACACAGCCAGGTTACCATTACCTTATCGTTCCCTGAACCTGAGAGGGTTGCTGGTAAAGACAACTCTCGCTGCAGCTCCATGACATTTCCAGCTGCTCCTGGCTCATTTTTTTATGTTTGCCAGTGTGTAAAACCACAACTGTGTCAGTTAATATAAAAGCCTTTTTTTCAGTCAAAAAGATAAAGACTAACAGAGTGGCTGGTGAAACAAAACATTGAGCAAACTTAAGAAAAGGAGATCTTTTTTTTAATTATTTGTAGGACCAAACCAGGGCTAAAATGCCATAAATATTTATTTTCTTGTGTAAGCAATGGGATGGGATGCCCATGATGCTCTGGATGTAAAATACGTACTGACATACGAAGGTGATAAATGACTGGCCAGTTTAGAAGTCTTTTTGCTTCAAATGGCTTAAGGAAGCTTTAAAAGTGCAATATGTAATACTGAGAACTAGCATTTAAAAAAGTTAGTCCAGTCCAAATTCAAAATACTGGAAAGAGTCGTCTCCTGCCCCCTCCTCCCCAACGTCGAAGTTCACGAAGGTTGCCGGGTTGAGAATGCAGTATCCAACAATGTTGCTAGACGCTAGTCAGCTACTCCGCTGCACTGTGGAGTAAAGTCTAACGTTAAGATGCTGGCTATGTTGACAAATGATGACCCTGATACTCCACAATACTGCACTAAGGGCAACCTGCACAATTGGTTTATTTAAATTTTAACATGCACATTTTGTTTTCCCATCCTGTATATATTCAATATTTGTTCTTATATTTTTATTCCTATTATTTTTATTTCATGTACATTGTATGTATATTGTATCCTAGTATTTCATTTATATTCTGTGCTGTAACACCATAATTTCCCATTTTTTGGGGATCATCTATCTATCTATCTATCTATCTATCTATCTATCTATCTATCTATCTATCTATCTATCTATCTATCTATCTATCTAAATAAAAGCCTGTGATCACGCAGAGCTCTGTACATGACTGACACAATTTCTCGGCTTAAAATTACTGCAACAAGTGCTAAAATACCCCTACCTCGCCGTTCTCTCTACCTAGTCTTGCTTTGCCAGACCAACCACATGCTGCGGCGTGGAGGGGGGTCTGGTTACTCCACATAGTATTCCGGGATGGGAGAAAAACGTGCTGTGGTTTAAAGACATTTCTTTAAACCAATGACAATTGTCATGGGTGGCACTAATCACCACACAGAGCCGCTGTAAAATAGTGGTGCGAGAGAAAACAGATTGGACAGATAGTTTAGCTAGCTGTCTCAATTTACCATGTGGAGATCTGATTCTAACACAAAGAAAGCGTAAGGAAACGGACATCGGCGAAAATACATGCATCCTGTGGCACCAGGGCCGAAAATCGGTCTATCCCTAAACTTGAATACTCTAATTACTATATAATTCAATGTGAGTACACAATTGTTGAAATGACTGAAATTGCCCGTCCCTTGTAGCCGTGCTAAATCAGCCAGAAGCTAATGCTTACCTGTCGTTTAATTCTGTACATAGTCCACAAAGTCTGGAAATCACTGATGCCAAAATATCCCTTAGGAAAGTGCCATTAAAAGTTACTTCTTGCTGGGGCAGCAGTTAAAAATCCATCTCGTAGTTGCAACAAATCAGATCAATTTTATGGCACAGAATACACAGTTATTCTCAGAAAACTTTCAAATGTTCTTATTCCAACTAACACCATTTTCAATATGTTTAGTGTACACAGCATCATGTTTTTCTTTTAAATATACTTCTAAGTACCATACTATGACAACTGAAACACTGAGGTTTTTTTGGTCTGGTAGAATCTATCACGTTTTTACAGGTATATCTGGCAACCCTTTTGGAGGATTGACCCAAATTAAACCAAGAACTTACTGTATCACAGTAACCTATCAGCTAAATTAGATGGTTTATTTTTTAATAATAATTATCTTCCTCAGGTGGGTCTATTTTTAATCAAATCTGCCAACACCTCCCTGACAGTGCCAGACATGGTTTCTACATGAGAATGACGATCTGCAATGCCCCCAATTATAGCTCTCTTTCTATTATATATCTCAATTAGTCTCCAACCCACTATCTCTGTCTTACTGTCTTTCTCAAGTCTCAGAAAGCTAAGGGGAAGCTAATCACACGCAGGATTTATACCACCTTATCCTGCTGCTGAATAAGTCAAGCGTGTTTATTTAAATGAAAATGCCAAACACATTTGAATTGATTTTCCCTGTGAATTCTTAAGTAATTACATTATTCAATCAGCCTGTGTTTTGCCTGCCTTTCTCTCAATGAAGCACACATTCATTACATTGTCTACCTCTCTTTCCACAACTCTCCTTTTAATCTTTCTCTACTTTCTCTATATTTCTATATATTATATATTGTACTTTATTTGTATTCAAATCAAACAGTTATGTTGACCACGAAAGAGCAAATCAGACTTAATGTAAAGGCAACTGAAACAGCGTTTTGCCCTTGGAATACTACAATATTCAACATCAAAACCAATCATATACTACATTTAACAACTCTACCTGGTTGGTGGCAGGGGAAATACACAGTAGTTGCAAGTGTATTTGAGGTGCTATGGATAAAGTGCTACCATATTGTATTATCTTATATCTGGATTTGCATATCACAGTTACAGTGGATTTAGAAGGCAATCCGAGGGATGACATGCAAAGGTCCTTCTAAATCATTTAAGCCAATACACTTGCAGGTGCATTATACAAAGACAAACAAAATATAAACAAGAACCGTTCAGGTCGAACTGATAAGTGTCTTTGTGCGAAAGGCTTCAATTATCCTGTAAGCTGCTGCCGTGGACCAGACAGCTCGCATTATGGGCGTGTTAAACTTTGTTGGTGGCATTCCTTGCCGTTCTAACGACGCTCTGGCAAAAACCCAGAGAGGCTACAAAAGCCCTTCGCCCTCGGGGTGCTATAGAATCCACCGAGCCCACCAGGAAGCTGAGCTAATTAGAAATACCAGAGACAGAAAGTCTCTCTCTCTCTCTCTCTCTCTCTCTCTCTCTCTAACTACTTTTTTAAAATATTACTCACCCCCTACATTGTCTTTCCTTAATAGTCTATCACAACAAACACAACTTGGGCTTAGTTAAAGTTAAGTCCATTATATTTGGAGTTTCTTTATTTTAGTTTGTAGCTTTCCAGTATAGTGTTCCTTATGTAGCCGAATCCAAATATTCCCATTTTGGTCAAGGTATGTTTTAGTGTCAAAATGCTGACCTTCTAAGTACTTTTTCCCCACGAGATGTAGGTAGTAGGCTGCCGTATGATAGCGTTGCAGATGCAGACATGAAGTTGAACATAGGATTGCTATGGACGCCGAGTTTGTGTCAGAGCAGAAAGTCACAATAACACAAATTTTGGTTCACCCAAGTCACACAATAACACAAAATAACCAACCAAACAATCCAGGGATAGCATCTCCTGTGTTCTACGAGGTAAAATTACTGTTTTGTTCAAATAACTGTGGCATTAAATAGAGCAACGAATGCTGTTGTGGACAAGTAGCAAATGCATTTTAGCTACCAAAAAAAAAAAATTAGGTTTATGTTTATGTGTTATACAGTATACCTTTCTTCAAATCCACCGGGCTCCATTGACAAAAACAATTTCAAACATTACCACTGCTTAATGTCCACAGCAAAGTTATATTGCTTAGCTTCTGTGCTGTTATTTCCAAACTTAGCACAGCTAACATTGACTAAGCTAGTGCTAGCACATAGTAGTTTTTATACCAGGTAAAAAATATTATACAGAGTATACCAGGTACCAGGTTAGTCATAGAATCTTGGCATTGGGGATAATAAAACTTAAATAAAGAAATATAAGAGGAAGAAATATAGAAAATATAGATATAGGTAGAATATATACAGAAATATAAGGGGGAAATCCAGTCAACAGAAACAAGCTATGCTGTATTTTGTCTCTGCTTTCTTAGGCTGAGTTTTCATTCACCCTAGCGTAGGTCCAAAAAATATCCCAAGAGGTCATCCCATCCTTTTAGGCCTGCTGTGGCTGTGGCTGTGGCTGTGGCTGCTGCTGGTAGCTCTCTGTCTCTGCTCTCCCCTCCCCTCTGTCTGTCCTTAATTGTAGGAGTGAAGTCTGGTGTGCGGGAGTCAGGGTTCCAGCTGCAGCTCATCTACACTAATCACCTCTGCTTCAAATACCCGGCCAACCTACCACTCTTTGTTAGATCATAGTCAAGACGACCATGTTAGTCTCGCCGCTGGCTCGAGCGGTTGTAGTTGTTGCTTTTGCTTTCCCTGATTGTTCTCCTGCTGCCACTTCACTCCTGCCTTCCACCATTCCTGCTCTCTACACTGAATCTCTGGACTATTGAACACACAGTACTACTCTTAAGCTGTAGCCTGGATATCCATTGGATTTGGACTTTGCTTTTTCCCTGTTGCATTCCTGATCTTGGACATTTGGAATAAACCTGTTTTAAACTGTCATTTGGCTCTGCGTTGTCTGCACTTGGGTTCAACTTTAATTTCACATGTAACACGTCCTCCTTGTTAGACAACAGTTTGAGAAGCGTAGACTCGTAAGATGCTGTCTCCACCATTGCATTAGTCCAGTCTTTCAGATTAGGAGATACAGCAGTTTTTCAGTGTCTTAAAATAACTATGTATATAATAGTTGGTATTTGTAATTTGTTCCTAGCAAGTCAGGGGAATCACTGTTCATAACATTGATCCACTTAATGTGGTAACCCAGGTCACCTTTTTTTGCTGAGTGGGTGTTTTCATTTTAAAAACCCTGAAAATGATGGATATACTCGCCCTTTAATTATTTTGAAATGTAAAATGACCACAGTTAATGGTTAAAATAGAGTAAAAACCTGCATCCACCATATGGTAATGTTTGACAGATTTGGAGCGCTATCATTTTAGAATGCATGTAAAGCCTCAAGATCCTGATAATAGTTTGTAATTACCAATGAACAGTCCCAATCAATGACATAATTTAATCAATTAAAAATCCCCCAGCAGCTCCAATTTTCTCCAGGAGGAAGAAGCCAGGTGAGCCATCACACTATTGCTATGAGGTGACTTCAGGCTGGCATTAGTGTAAATGACTTCTAATTGGAGCAACTGGCTACAGGCTCTTTACCCTCCTGTTACATCACTTGAGCACAGGCTTTACTTGCATTCTCTAAATGAGAACAACATGGCAGGAACAGACTGCAGTGGAACAGCTAGACAATTAGAAATGAAAATGGGCTTCAGGTTGCTCTACACACACAAACAACAGAGACTGCAACTGAGCATAATAGGGCAGGTGTCCAAATTCATGTAACTTGATATTAAAAATGACAGTGATCCATGCGATGGTTTCATCTAACTACCAAATATCATCACATGGAAAAGTTTTCATCAGGACTCACCGATGAGCTCCTTGTTCCTGATGTCCAGGGCCATGTTTCTGAGAGCGGTTGCCACAGCACACACCACCTTGTCGTTGTCTATCCTCAGTAACTCCACCAGGATGGGAAGGCCTTTCTCCTTACGCACTGCTGCCCGGATGTACACCGACCACTGGCGGAGAGATATCAGGGGAAAGACTAAATGGCTGAATAGTAGCCTGGCAATAGCAAAAAACAATCTCCTGGTGTATTTGTGTTGACGATGTACTTAAAACATAAAAGGAGGGTTAGATGAGTTGTGACAATTTGCAGCGTTTAGAATTAAAGGACATTCCTAATTTTAAAACCTAGCTTTTACTTTGCAGGTTTTGTTCATCATTCCTACCAGTTGTGATACCAATCTACATCCCGAATGGGGATGCACAGTGAGAGAAATTATAATTGTGTCCACACAACATGGTAAACAAAAGACCGGAGATGGCAACAATACCAAAACCATCCTCCTTACTTGCTCGTAACACTTGTTTGCTTCCCCTTACTTGGGAATTCACTGTATGTTTGTGCATTATCTAAAAGTAATGGCTATTGTCAATCCATACATTTTTATTCTTCCACGTATTGTCACTGACTTTCTTTATTTTGATTTTTTTACCAGACAGAACAACCAATTGTGAATAAAGTGGTTGCCAGAAAAAAGGGATACAAGGACTGAACTGTGGGCGAGTTCAAGTGGGAGATGTTATATTCAGGATCATTATGAGAGGGGACATTCCACTGACTCACAAGTGATATACTGTAAGAGGGAGAATTACATGAACCAGAGAGAAGAGTTCTGAGCTTGGAGACCACTCTGTCCTACCTCAATAACTATCAAGGTACACTTAAATGGACTACTCAACCCTAAATGGCTCAAGTGGTGCCGCCTTGTGGGTCGACTGTAGAAGACTGGGGATGTGCTAAACAGCACCCAAGAATAGAGAGGAGTACGTCAAGTGTGAAGCTAAAAGACTGAAGCTGAAAAGAATAATTGCCAGGGTATGTTAAGGTTAAAACACATGATTGTTTTTCTTAGAGACCAAAATGGGCAAACTATGGTTCATTTAATCATTTTAGGAAATAATTCACCCTTGGAGGGAAATGATCACAATGTCTTAAAACCAAGAGCTTAGTGAACAGAGCGTAGTGTGCCAGCAGTAAGCCAACACAGCTTATTTGGAAACTGTCAGCAGCACTATTCTCAAAGTCAGGAGAGGGATCTTGCTTAGAAGAGACAAAACTATGGCACGCGCGCCCAAGACCACCTGCCCCCCTTTTTTCCTCCTTCTCCATTGTCTTTCTATAGCCTCCTCTTCCATCTGTATCTTGCTCTGTTTCTCTGTCCATTCCACTACCAATGGAAACAAACCAAAATTAGATCACACACAAATCTTACACACAATTACAGGACCAAAGAGACCTCTCACTCAACCACAGTGTGCTTCCCTGTCTGTAACTCCATCTAAAGTTTTCACATACTGTACAGTAAAAGCAATATAACGTTATGTTGAAGCATTTTCTGATAAACATTTCCATCGACATTTCCACAGCGACTATTTAGAACGAACAATGTCTGATGCAGTTTCCCAACGTCATTTCAAGGTTACGCCCACACACTTTCTGCCTTTTACCCTTATATACACACCACCCTCTTGGCAAAAGCTGCCTTTACCAATACTCTCCAATATGACCGCATGACTCACATCATTACCATCTAGCTGTTTCCTTCAGTCAGCTGGTGTTGAACCCTTGCTCTATTCCCTGGTGTGTTCAGGCTTGAAGCCTTAACATTATTACAGTAATTGCATTGCTGCTGAACGATATTATATGCTATAGAACACATACCGACTTGGGATTGTGCTGGAAATATTTCAGCAGGATGTCAGCAGGATGGTGTAGTGAGCCAATAGCATTATTCGATTCATAGTCTTTGAGCTGTTTGTCTTCTGTACGCTGTGGCATTTACTGCAACCAAATTAGTTTTTGATTTTGTATAACGACTGAACTAAACTTTAACCAGATGAACAAGGTAAAATTGTGTTTTTTTTTATTCTTTTATATATTTTTTAAATATATATTTAACCGTTTACTAAATTTTCAATGGATATTTCCCTGCCATGAAGATAAATGTATTACCCAGCAAGGTGATTCTGATTGTAATTTTCATTTTCCCGTCCTGTAAACTGACTATCCCTCTCTAAGAATCTATCCATCCAACATTACTTTTCAATGCAGAGGTGCAGAGCAGTTCTTGGTTACAGGCGAGTGTGAGAGTTTCTATAAAAGGACTCAGTCATCAGATAGGTAGCATTCACGCATTATCACACACTCACACACAAAGTAGTTTGTCATGCTTACAATATGAATAAACAGTTTTTTCCTGGTTTATCTGCACAAATTATTTGTGTACACTTTGTGTCTCTGGATACACAGCAGGTCTGAGTGAGAGCACGCTCATGATGAATCCCTTCTTTTCATACTAGAGGACAATTAAATTGGTATAGACACACATATACTGTACATTTACAGTTTCCTGTGTTTATCTGCACTATTCTAAAAAAAAAAAAAAAAAAACAGTACAAGGATTGCATAGCAGCCTGAGCTTCTGCATCACCAGCATTACACTCATAAAGTCTAAGGTCTCTCTGTAGCCGTTACCTTCCAGCTTCCTGCGGCCAGGTTCTGCAGAGCGCCAGCTGCTCCCTCCAGTGTGTCGGGATTGGAGCATTCAGACAGCAGGGTGAGGTAGGGCTTGACAATGGTGGGGTGCCACAACATCTGAACCCCTTTGGGGGGCTCCGCCGTGTCTGGAAAGGGGCCCACGCCATCCCACTGTGAAAGAGAATACAGAGCGGGACAGATTTGTTTAATGTTAACTTATTTTAAGGAGAGATTGTTAAGTGAACACTAAAAACTCCTTCCTTTCCAGCAATGAGATTTGTAAGTGTGTTTCAACTGTGACCACACCTAGGTCTGTGATGTTACAGGGTTCTGGAGTACACCTGTTCATCACTGCAGCAAGGTGAGACGTTAAACCACTGGAGGTCAGCTAAAACAAGGGGTTCTAGGGGTGTTACACTAAAAACACACCTATAAAATCACACCTAAGCGATTAATTTCAAAGGAGCAGAGAGCAACGTTTATTCAGTATCCCTACTCTTTCCATTTGCTTTTGGGAATTCTGATTCTATACCTGCCATTTCTATGAAAGAAAAATATCTGTGGATGACTATCCCCATGAGTCTAGGTGCATACCCTACTACAGCTCCACTCAGTACACCCCAACCTATTAAAATGTCATAGAGACACTGAGTAAATTGCTCCATGTAAACCTGCTTTGTAGGAGAGAATGGTGATAGAGTACAGAGGTGGGAAAGGGCGAAAACATATAAAGGAAAGAGATGCATGTGAAGACCGAGACCATGAGAGAATGTCTCCCTCCTACATTTGCTTTGAGAAATAAACTTAAAGCTTCACACCCTGCTTCCCCTTTACCTCCATCCTCCTCCACTATGTAGTCCCTTGATGTTTGAACCTCTTTGTTGAGTGACATGCCCACACCTCTTTCATGTAGGCACGGAGCCACAGCTAACACTTTCTCTCTCTCTCCTTTTATTTCTATTTCTTTCCTCTCCTGCTTGTCACTACTATCTTGCCCACCTTATTTCTCCTGTTGATTCTTTGCTCTACCTCTCCCTTGACTTCTATCTCTCTCTCATTCTTGTTTGACTCCCTCTCTCCCTAATTCCTTATTCTATTTCCATCATTCTCTTTCCAGTCAGCTTTTCCTTTCCCTATCGACCTTCTCGGTTTTTGCTCTACTGCTTCCCCTCCTCCCCTTGTCTCAAGGTAAACTAGGCTAGTGTGCGTCTTGAGAGAGGTGTGGTGTGTGTTTGGCTGTGCATGTTTTTTTTATCTATACATAGAGTCTCTGAACATAAAATCAAAGGCGTATTTTAAATTTGAAGTGTGTAGAGGAACTATACCAAGATGCATTAATTTGTTAACAGTAAGGTACTTTCTGTTGCTTAGAAACACCCTACTAAAAGAATGTGAAATGTTAGAGAATTCATCTTTAATTTCATAACAATTCTAAATGTGTTGCTAAAGTTCTATTTGATTCAAGAACTTTCAAGAGACAGATATTTTAAAACAAATCAAAATTCTGTAGAACATCCTAGATTGTAAAAACCTGTGTGTGAGTGTGTTTCAGTATCTATCAGGAATGTTTATGTCCAGTTCAGGCTCCTGTGCTGCTCCATGGCCTTGCTGTCTGAACGTCCAAATGATTAGAGAGACTATATTACGGCCTAACTACCTGAGTCTCTCTCTCTTCCTCACTCTGTCTCTCTTTCCCTCCTGCCTGGTTTCATTATTTCCTTGTCTCTCTTTCTCTCTCTGACCCAGTCTCTTAAAAAAGAAAAAAAGAAAAGACCCAGTCTCTTGGCTCATTTTCTTTCTCTTTCACTCCTGTCTGTCTCTCAAAGTGTATACTGTACTTCTATATTGGTCCTGACTACACCCAGCGCTATCTGTCTCAATGCCAACCAAAAATGTATGTGGTACATGCAAACACGTCATTGTGTCTGTGCACACAATACCCATTAGGAAAAAGGAAAGAGACAATGTAGCCAATGAGTTGCAAAAGACTGGAGAGCCGATGGCTACTAATGAAATAAACCATAAACATAGCTCTGGGTCTCAGATTTAGTTTGTGGTCTTAAATATCAGTCCAGTTAAGTATGCTTTGGGCTTAAGGACACAACTAGAGGCTGTATTTTTGTCTCGGTTTTTGGGCCCATGGATAAATCTAACATACACACTCACAACCTTGAGCTCTGCTGGCCGGTCAAGTGTGCTTTTGACTTGTTTTGTCCATGGAGAGAATTACACCTCTACCTTAACAGCCTGAAAAAGGCATAAAAGAGTAGACATTGGGGAAGAGGGCGAGTAAAAAATAAACATGATGAAGCTTTAAACGAAAAAAAGTTAGGTTAAAAAAAAATTTAAACATTTTTCAAATACATAAAATGTGATGAAATAAAAAGCAACGAAAAATTGGTCCATGAGCCAATACATTATAAAATAAGTTAATGCTTCAACTCAGCCTGCAGAGCACTCTGTGATCTAAGATTTTCATTCCTGTTTTCCATTATTCACCATGTCCCTGTTGAAGACACGGCTGCCTCAAACACTCACACACTGCTTTATACTGTATACATGGGTGCAAAAAGAAGATCACATTTTTATGATGAAGCAGGAAAGCAGTGTGTGAGTGGTTGATGCAGTGGTTGATGCAGTATATATCATATCCTCACTATATATATATATATATATATATATATATATATATATATATATATATATATATATATACACACACACACACACACACACACACACACACACACACACACACACACACACACACACACGTGGGGAGAGTTAATGTGCAAGTGACGAGTCGCGGATTCAAAACTTTTCTCAATAGCAACTTCAAAGTAATTTTACATATGTGGTCCAACGTCGTTATAAAACATATCCTGCAAGCTTTGTAAAATGCCTACAACTGATATGCCAAAAACATATATTTTTTAATTCAGTGTGATATGTAGCTCAGTCCAGCTCACGGCAATTTGAGAAAAGCAGATGACCAACACAAAAACAACTGCTAATAAAGCTGCAAGCTGCGATTCCAAGCTCAAATCTTGATTGGCACGTCCAGCTTTGAGTAGGCCTCAGGGAAGACTCAGGACTAGGTGGAGAGATTATATCTCCAACCTGGCCTGGGAACACCTCGGGATCCCCCAGTCGGAGTTGGTTAATGTGGCTTGGGAAATGGAAGTTGGGGGTCCCCTGCTGGAGCTGCTGCCCCTGCGACGCAATACCGGACAAGCGGACAAAGATGGATGGACATGCTTCATACAACTTGTAATAAGCTTGATCCATTGATGATTTACTGAAAATGTGGTGGCAATCGGAGCTACGGTGCAGAAGGAGATCTCAAAAATGTGTTTTTCAAAGAATTAAAAATGGCGGAAATGTTTTTTAGGCTGACCTTAATGATCCTTGAGGCTTTTTTGTAGAGCACATTAAGTTGCACATGTGTGAGAGATTTTAAGTCAATCGGATTTACGGTGTGGGGGCCATGGCCTTTCAAAGTTTGCATTTTGAAACCTTAATTACAGAGCCAACATGTGGCCAATTGGGTTCATATTATAGATATAGATGCACATGCACACCATTTCCAGTTATTCCTCCAAGTTACATGTTTCTAGCTCATTCCAGGTCACGGGAATTTGAGCCGGCGCAGCAGACAACAAATAATAATAATAACTAAAACAGACAAACATAGAAGGGTTCTACCGCTTCACGGTTTGAACCCTAAGTAGAGATAGAGAAACATTATGAATGCAGATGATTCCATACAAAGCACAAGGGGTCACTGAATATTTTCAGTATTAAAATGATGATCCAGATGATCCCAACTCAATTGACCACTTAATGGGTGATTTTGGACTGGTGTGTTAGAATGTGCTTTCCACCACTATCATCAAAACACGTAGTCGGGATGCATTTCACACAAACTTGTGGAATATATGCCAAGGAGTATTAAATCTATTCTAGTCCGGTTGTCAGACACCGCCTACCAAGAGCCTGGGTCTGTCCGAGGTTTTTCCTCGCCACTGTCGCACTGTTGCTTGCTCTGGAGGAAACTACTAGAACCGTTGGGTCCTTGTAAATTATGTAGTGTGGTCTAGACCTACTCTATCTGTAAAGTGTCTCAAGATAACTCTTGTTATGAATTGATACTATAAACAAAATTGAATTGAAATTGAATTAAAATAGTTGGTAAACACCAACACTTTGTTATTTTTCATTCCCTGTGTCCATTCCATTCATTCATATCTGCATTATTTCTTTGCCCTGATCATCTCCTCTTATCTCTGTCCTCACCTGATCGGCTCCCTTCTTTTTCTTCTTCTTCTTGCCCCAGCAGCCGGAGCTCTCTCCGTCGCGGCCGTTGGCGTCACAGAGCAGGCCATCCAACTCCTCCAACCCCACCTGCTGGCCGTGGGATGTCTCGGCAGCCAAGCGGTACGACAGGTTCCTCAGGATGCAAACACAGTTCTCTACAGTCTGGAGATATAGAGAGTCGGGAGAGATGGAGTGAGGTAGAAGGACAAAAGAGTGGGGAAAGGGAAGAGGAAATGAACAAAAGAGAGATATAAATGAATACAGTGAGAAAGTTGAAGTGCTATATTTCTGTTTGATGCCATTTAATGAAACATCTCCAAAAAAAAAACAAAAAACAGAGCAAACTCAAAGTCAAAGCATGCTGATAAAAAAACGCCCACTCTCACACTTTTACACTATCGCCCTTCCACCCCCTCCCACGAGCCAGACAGACGGAGAGAGTGAGTGAGAGACAGAGAGCGACAGAAAGGAAAGAAGAATGATAATCGGTACGGTAATATGCTTCTGAATTTTGTTTAGCTTGACTTTGAAATGAGATAAGAAGAAACTCAGGTAAATTAAGAAAAATGACAAGCCCAATATAGTGTATCACACCCCATTAAACAGCAAGTTCAGAGGCAAACCAGCCAGCCGAGGACCGCACGAGTGTGTCTACATGAGCGCAAACAAATTCCTACAGTGTATGGTGTCAATGGTGTACGGTGTGTACTTTCACCAAGTGTGTGCACTTACATGCGTGTGCTTAGTATCAGTGATAAAGGGGAGTCATCGAGTCAACAGAGTGGAAATTAACAAAGACAAATCATCAATCGTCTCTCTGTCTGACCGTTGGTTTACACAAAAACAACTAAGGAGTGCAATTGAACAGCCTCAAGAGAGGAAACAAACAAAACAATGTCTCACTCCAGTGAGCTGCAGTCATGTTTGAAATTCTATTCACATGCTATTATAGAATGATGTAGGAGAAGTAACATTCTATTTACAATTTACTTTGACATTTCATATTTCGATCTGTTATTTTACATCTATTTGCAGTACCCTGATCTTTCCAGCTGCATGGTTTAGGAAATAAAACGACTCCTGATTGTGGTTTAAATGAATATGAGCTATTTCTGTTGATGAAAGGTTTTGTCTGTATGACCTTGTGCTTATTTACAAACTGTGCTTTTAGAATCTGCTTGCCCATAACATTCTTCTTGCAGTATACTTCCTCCTGCAGTAGCAACCACATTTAATGCGGGCTGTTAAAGTTACTATATGTAACTTTTTAATGTTTCTGAAACTGTTATTTTTTATCTGATGATCATAGATAACCTGTAACAGCAAATGAGAGTAACACTATTTTTTATTAAATGCCTTTGTACAGGACGGATTTTTCTGCAAAATCACAAAATGATTTACAGCAGGCAGACCGCCTCTACAGTCATGCTTTGGCTCGTGACACACAGACAGCCGGTATAGCTCACGATACATCCAAGGATCCTAAGTTACTGTATGCAAGACTTGAAATGTAACGATGCATCTGTAACAAATTCTCTTAAAGGTGCTCTAAGCGATGTCACATGTTTTTTTGGTATTTTTTGTCACATACAGCAAACATCTTACTATTCGCTAGCTGCCTGTCCCCAAACACACTGTAAAAAAACGTGGTCTCTGTAGTCAGCCCAGAGTCCACAAACGGCAACCAAAACAAACTGCGCCAACCTGCACCACGAACCATATCAAACAGTGTTCCAGCCTATAACCGACAAGAAGGAGTTGGTTGAGTCATGAACGCGCAGACATTGTGGAAGTAGCCTACGTGCTAACGCTGCTGCGGTGATGGCTCAACCAACTCTTTTTTGTTGGTTAGAGCACCTTTAATGTAAATGAATGATTTACAGTGTGAGCAAAACATTCATCACAACTATATGACATCCAGGTAACGCTAACATACATACAGCACTGTAAAGAAAAGACAGCAGGTGTAGTAAAAACACTACTGTTTTTATCCAAAGCGGCCACTAGAATCAACACAAACTACAGTTTACAGATTGCCACTTTAAATATTAACATCATATAATCTATAGAATATCAGCATCCTATTGGTTGTGTATGTAGAATGATGTGCTCAGTTTATTAGGTCTCGATCTATCATTTAAAATGACTGTATCAGTTAAGTTAATAGGCTCTTAGCTGTATGCCGTTACATAATGTGAAACCTATTTTAATGTCTCTAAAACTCCCTCACATCTGTGCAATTCCTTATAGCGTAATAGCAGTAATCTGAGGATTTCGTTTAATGGGACAATCGCCTATAAAACATAATTGTCACATTACATATAGTGAATATTCCTCTGATCTAGCGCATTTCTGTCTGAGGATCTGTGAACTTGAAAGGCAAAGGGGAGAGAGAGAGCTGAGATTGTGATGATCAAAACGCGTAACCTGAGAGTGCTGGTGATGGGAATTTTTTGTGAGAGCACTCAGCGAGACAGAACTGATTATACAAGTATTTGGGCACATGAAGTGGTAGCTAATGAGTTATAATGTTACTCGAACAACCTCATCTTACGTAATTTCAACTTAGACCGAAGTTACAAATACATCTTTTTAAAAATAATATGCACAAAGTGCATATCCAAAGTGGAGCTATCAGATATCAAGGATATGTTGTTAAGTCTTTGAGATCTATTTTCGAGTACGTATTTTTAATGATGACCAGATTGGTCTGAGTAGAGAGTGTGAGGAGGTAGTCTGGGCAAAGCAAGAGTGCAAAAAAAGGCAGAACAAAATGAGCACATGGCTAATGTGCACGGCTTTTTCCATCAGTGACCACATGCTGTTCACCTGCCAATCAGTCTTTGTTACTGTGGCGACAGCAGTACTCCTCTGGTGACTGCAGTCAGATGGTGAAGAGGGGCGGGCGGTTAAGCAGTGATTAAGAATGGCTATTTAGAGAGGCTGGGAGACAGGGAGACCTTGAGAAGTCAGCCATCCACAACACTGTTTATGTAGTATTGACTGGCCCTCACATACTATGTCGTGAACACAAACACGGCAACATGAATGTGTCTTTGCACAGAGAAACACAAAGTGAACAAAAACCCGCTCAACTCTGACTACTGGCAGAGCTAAATTGGCCGCAAGAAGTGCTGCAACACTTTGAATTTGGGAGCTTTCATTTGCCCAAAATAAAACATGTTGATGAACTGCACGCTCCTTGAAAACTATAATTTGTCTTCCTCGTGGCTGCTGGCAGTGAAAGGCGGTTCAGCCATTGTTGTTGTTTTATTTCTCACCTCCCGTTCAATGAGAAGATTTCACCACTTTAGAGAGGGAAGGAGACACTTTTCTCTTTAAGGATTATGTTTGAAAATAAGAGCATACATTTTTGCAGTGCAAAATTACAGACATAAACAGCAAGCCAGGATGTTCGCATGCACGCACGCACACACACACACCTTGCTGTCTATCTCGCTGCTGCCCAGAGAGGTTTGGATGACGTAGAGCAGAGCATCTGTCAGGCCGTCACACTCCCTCATCCTTCTTCTTGCCTCCTCACCTGCGGAGCTTACATTCCTGCAACAAACAAACAAACAAACAAACACACACACACACACACACACACACACACACACACACACACACACACACACACACACACACACACACAAACGGTCAGAGTATGTGTGTACTGTATGTGTCTGTGTTTGCAAAATAGAAAAAGAAAAAACAAATGGGCAAAGAAAGAGAGTTGGTTAGAAGGGAAGATAAGACAGGAAGACAGATTTTATAAAAACGAAAGCTGGTAGCAAGAAGTGTAGAAAGACAGAGGCAGAGAGACAGAGAGACAGAGAGTGAGAAAGTGAGTGAGAGACAGACCACGGAACCTGGCAGCTCTTTCGAAACTACACAATTGAAAAGGGACCATTAAAATTCTGGATACATTTCAATCTATGCCCCAAAGGCTCGCTTCAATTTAAAGCACTTGACTTGAGCCCAAAAAAAAGAAAAGGGAAAAGAAAAGCTGCTTAAGTCAGACTGTTGTTTCCGGAACCAGCCAACGCTCACAACACCAACGCTACTTTGATAATTTAACAATATTGTACCATTTATTGTTAACACCTTTGCCAATATGATGATATGGTCATTTGAATTGAACTGGAGGTGCAGGTGGGTGGTGTTGGATTGGATTTGTTTGGGTTCCAACATGGAGCTGTCTGTGAAATAGATACACTCAGTCCAACATACTGACTCATTTGCTAGTGTCAATAACATAAATATGAAACCAAAGAGTAAGGCATGAGATAGATTTATTATTGTATTTCCCTTCCTCATCCCAAGAATAAGTAGACGCAGCTGACTGTGTATGTAACTTTAAAAAATGAAATGATTTAAGGTATACACAACATTAGAATAGAATAGAATGCCTTTATTGTCATTATACACAAGTACACAGTACCTGTGCAATGAAATTGGAGCAATCCCTTTTCAGTGTTGACAAATAACAATAACGTAAAGATAACAATATAAAATATAAAAAATATAAAGTCAAAAATATAATAAGTCAAAAATATGAAGTGTAGGTAGTGCAGAGAAAGAAGAGGCGGGGGGGCACAGTCCTGAGTCCAGAGAGCAACTGTATACATATATAAAATAGCTTTGAATACACATTGTGTGAAAGTAGATAAGTATTAACAAATAAATAAATATTGAACAGTAATGAAATGGTTAAGTACTAAATAAGAAATAAATATTGCACAGTAATGAAATGGAATAGTTAATATATTAAATATTGCACTGTATGAAATTACACAGATTCCAGTGACCTTTGAGGTATTTTATAACAGTATTATAGTATTGGAGGGAAGAAGAAGAACGTCCGGGGGCCGGGGGAAGGCTGTGGAGTGGAGTCATTATGCATTGCCCAGAGCATAACAATGCTTATGTGGCAGTGGACTGACTCAACAGGGAGTAATTATGATGCTGTATGATTTATATAAGTTCATTAGGATATGTTGCACATTACTGCAAATTAACACAAACTGGAAATAGTTAGGATGGTCAATAATGTGAAATATGATCAGAAAATTGAGGAATACGTGGAATCAATCAACGTGGAAGGGAGCCATGCCAGAAATAGCAGAAGAGATCATTTTGACATAAATATAAACTTACATGGTGCTATGAAGACAAAATACCTGACAGGTTTGTACTCAAAACACAGGAAACTTCACACGCATCTTTTTCCTACATGTTTCTGGAGTTAATTATCCAAAGAAAGCTTAATAAATATATAAATTATAACAAATCTCCTGCTCAAAGAAAAAAACACTGATTGATTGTGTGTATAGTGTGTGTATCATCCTGAAGACATGTATAGCTTTTAGGGAAATCAATATTAGAGCCATGGCAAGCATAGTCTAGTACGTGTGGCTGTCTATGTGTACAGTAAATATCAAAGAGACAAACATATATATATATATATATATATAGTGTCACAACCACTCAATATCTTTCCTCAGCATTGTCACAATGTGCAAAATCAATTCTTGTCAATTCCGTTCAAAGTGACAATGGAAGAAGAGAGTGGTTATATTACACACAATACTGTCCCCGTTAGTGTAGTGATAGTTGCAGAATGGGAATACATTAATCAGGGGAAGCAGGTACACATAGAAGTTAATGAGTATAGATGTTTTAAGGTTATTAGTACAGTTCATCCTCTGGTGGCCATATTGGAGGGCTACAATTGTTGTAGGTGAAAAGCCATGAAAAGCTAACTGTGATGTTTTAACTACTTGGCTGTCTCAGTATTTATTTCTGCACTGCTTTTGACTGAGAATGGACTCATGTATAACTAAGTGGACTTTGTGTTTAGATGATGCCTAAAACACTTTAGCCACTAGGAGCCTATTTAACATAACTACTTTGATGTGGTTTGCACAGGGGCTAATATGTGTCTTGTAGCTGTATTTTAACTTTATCAAACCACAATGATGCTTCTTGAGGGTTGAGTTTTGAAAAAAGGAACCAAGGACTAAGACAAGGCATTAACACACTTACCAGATTTGCTAATATCTCATCATACCATTCCATTATGGGCTTTAGCTACAATACAACTGTTCAAATAAACAGCCGTAGCATTAATGTTTTGTTATATCTCTATAAGTATTGCCTGGTTGTTAAATAAGGAACTTTTATTTGAGGACAAGAGTGCAATGAACCTCCATTACACTGCCGTAGCGATAAGGGAATCATGGTGCAGATAGCTGGCAAAATAGAGAGCAAGAAATCAAAATAATTAACAACCCAATTATAAGTTTGGTAACAATAAGTTTGGTAACCCAAGTTTAAACATCTTTGTTTAAAGGGGAAATATTGTGGAACAGACAATAGAGGTGTGAACGAGGAGACGCCGTGATGGCATGAATGAATAAGTTCATCCATCACGTTGGCATTATAAAGAGATCACAGCTGTTTTACCAGTCATTGAGATGAGGTCAATCACTCATTGTACTGATGAGAAAGAGAAACGATCGAGAGAGTGGTAGACAGAGCAACTCAATTAAAACTTTCAGAGAAGGTCAAGTCATTTTCACACGCTTTGAATGCTAATGGTAAAACATTCGCACAATGAAAAAACCCACTTAGCTGAGACACAATTCTCTGTTGACTCAATGCAAAACAACAGAACAGTGTGAAACACTTCCTCTCGGCTTATGCTTAAACACCAAAGACAGGAGGTGGGTGGATGAGAAAGAGAAATGGCGTATTGCTTTAATGCTCAGCCTTGAATGTGCTGACTTCTACTGAGACTTCAATTTTTTTGTTTTTGTTTTTTAAATCTGATACCTTATCATGGGTGAAGGTGATAGCTGCACACCATAAATGTTTAAGTAAGAGAACTTTCACAAAATACGGATGTTTGCCAGTATTGATGAATGCCTAAAAATGCCATTGCTTCTGTTTTATATATAGATATAAAGGACAAGAATTTAAAGTTCTTAACTAAAAGGGGGCTGAGACTTGAAAGCACTTTCACCGATGGACCAGCATTCGGCAAACTCCTGTTTCTCTATTGCAAATCTACTATCACACACACAGATCCTTGTAAAGCATGCATTACTTACTTGCTTTGTGTTTCTGTGGATAAATAGACACAGAGGGACACAGTTTGAGGCCTTGTTAGATTCTAAAATTCCATGCAAATTTCTGTGCAATCTTTTAAATACCTAGAAATGGTCTTGTCCTGCCTTTAACTAATTTGGCTACCACTACACTGCTCTACAAAGGCATTTACACAGCTGTCCCGTAGAGAAAAACATTGCTGTGTGTGTGTTTGTATGTAAATGTAAGAAAGAGTGTGAACATACCCGTGTGTGTGTGTGTGTGTGTGTGTGTGTGTGTGTGTGTGTGTGTGTGTGTGTGTGTGTGTGTGTGTGTGCGTGCGTGCTTGTGTGCTTGTTAGTCTAGTGGTTCTGTAATGAAGCGTGAAATATTGTGCCTTCCTGCAACACGCCTTTCCTTCTGTGCTAGTTACTGACAAACACAACAAGGCTAGGATTTCGTATGCAGAACATTGCCTGCTAACTTTTGTTTTCTGAGTGTGATGTTTCCTCTGGCATTTTCACATCATGCTGTGTTGCATCACGGAATATTTAGATAATGCTAGCTTGTTTGTTTGAGTCAGCTTCCTCACTCTGACATATGGGATTTATGGACCCTGGTAACATAATCTGAGCATATGGTTATTGCTCAGAGAGAGAGAAGGAAGGAGAGAGAGAGAGAAAGAGAGCAGATCAGATGGCATATTTCATAAGAAGATGAAAGATGAGAATGGAACGTGACATTGAAGCAACGTGTCTGTGCATGTATTTCAAAAACACTTTGCCGAGAGAGGGCACGTGTGCACCTCCATGCTGGTTTTACTTCTGTGTATGTGTGTTTGTGAATGTCCTTCAATTTAACTGGTAATCTCTACAATTTAACGAGTCCATTACAGGCTTACACTGAATCCTATCTGATGTCACTCCTCATTAATTCAGTCTGACTCATTAGACTGCCTCATTAAATAATTACCTATTGAGAAAAAAGACACAGAACTTAATTAAGCATCCCATTCAGAATTTAAAAGTTGTTTTTTTTAGGTGCAGTTAAGTAACAGGAAAGTGCCTCTGGTTCTAGCAGGCCACTTCCTGACTTTACCACATACATGTTAAAACAAATTTGAAAAATACATTGTCTAGTTATCCTAGTCACGGCTACTTTTGGCATTAAATGGTAATATTCAGTTATTTCTGTCTTTAGTACAGTTTATTGGAAATGGTGGCAGTGGTGTGGTATGAGCCCTCTTTCTGGGAAAAACAAATTAAATATGTATTAAAGTGCCACATTAGAAGTACATGAAGACAAAAGTGTTTTAAACAAATAACAAAAATTAGAGAATGAAGAAATTGTATGAGTTAACTGAATTCAATGCAAGTATAGGACAGTACAATTAAACTGAAAAACTATATCTATACATTAAACACACTGCACACTAAACAACTGATGAAGGGGTTTGGATGAACACTGACACGTCTTGTATTTTATATTTTAAATCCAGTGTTTTTAAATTAAAGCTTTGTTGAAATCAGGGGTGACAAAGATAAAACATCTTGTCAACTTACACTTTTCAGACCCCAGACAGCCTTGGTTAACTTACAGATGTTGTGTCCTGTAAGATTTTTCAGAATATTTAAGACTAGTAACAGTAAAAGAAGTATTATAACATATATTTTATAAGTGGGGCCCTCTTAGTTTGAGTGTTAGGATGTCAACCATGAGATGAAATATCCATGATTTAAAGATCTTCCTCCTTCGTTTCGTTTCTTGTCTCTACTGTCACTTTCTACTAAAGGCATAAATGCTCAGAAAAAGGATTAAGAAATTAAATATTTGAAGTCCATGGCCTGAAGGAACAATTAATTTACTTTTAAAAAGAAGGCTTTTCCCAGAACAAATATAGCCTTCTTTTGTCCACTTTTTTTTTTAACAATGTTTTTATTGATTTTTCATTCAACTTTTAAACCCCCAATGCTATGTTCTTGATCCAAGCACCAATATTGCCTCTATTTTCTTCTTAATGAGAGCAATAGTCCTTTTTGCCTTTAGTATAGCAAAATCAAACCATTTATTCTTGGTGTTTCAGATTCAGATTTGTTGGATACAGGTGCAGCAACATGTTACGGTCCACTGGAATGATCACAGACAAAATGAACATGGTTTAATTGATCACTTTCCTGAAGAATGTTTTAATTTTAATTAATTTTGACACACTCCCAGAAGCATACATTTTCTTTTAGCCTCATTGCATCTTTTGTCCACTTTTATCTACATTAAGTGCCTTGCTTAATGGATAGCACGTCAAGTCCCACCTACTTTTTCAGTTATCACCCAGCAACCTGTCAAACATTTTATTATCAAATCTTTAGGCTACAAACTATTTTCATTGAATTATCTCAACCACTGCACAAAAACTAAAATATAATTGGTATTGCTCTGGTTTGTATATGCCTAGTTATCTACTGTATGCACTTTCCATTTAATTTTAAATATAATCATTCTACACAAAGTGGCTACTATCGCAACTACAATTACACTACAAAAGGACAATGTTTCACTGTAATTACTGTTGTACTGTTAATGCACAAAGTATATATGATCACAGTAAAAACATCATTAATGTTACAATGGTTAAGGACACATTAATTGGGGCGGCCTCTAGCTCACCCAATCCCCAGGAGCGTGCGCATGAAAAATAGCATCCACTCATAAGTGACAAAAAGTTCACTAAAAGGCTTCCTGCTATCTGCAGAAGCTGGCTTGGTAAGTTGACCTTATTTTTCACCAATTTTTGACATTTAAAAGATACTAGACTAGACTGGTTACCCATTTTTGATTTTCCTTTCCTGTACCTCAGGAAATTAGTTGAGAGTCACTGAGTGAATCACACATTAGTCACTTCACTCCAGTTTGAGTTGTTTGGGGATTCATGCAACTTGTACAGTAAAGATGTGAACATGAGGGAATCTCAGACAGATGGCTCTCTTATGTTGCTCAAGGAACAAATGACCACTGAGTGACTTTTTGTCAAACAGCTGGTGTGTGGTAGCTCTGCACAAGTGTCTGGCCGTGTGTGTGTGTGTGTGTGTGTGTGTGTGTGTGTGGGGCACAGGCAGCAGAGGGTCATCACCAGATGGAGCACACATGAATACAAACCAATTAATATCAATAAAATATGGAAACAAAATCATTCGTGACCACGCACTCCTTATTCTTGATTCATCTAATAACTCATTTGACTGCTCTATTACAACTGTGGGTGTTTGAAAGAAAACAAAATGAAAGTGTGTGATCCTGGCAAGTACAGAAACACACACACAAAACCAGTGTGTATAGCGTGGAGGCAGCAGGTTTTCTCCGGCTTGGCTATAAACCAACAACCTGCAGGGAGGTAAACAGCCCCAGAATGGAGGATATGGAATCCCCTTCACAGGAGACCTGTCTGGCCTGATAACACGTACAATATGTGTGTGTGTGTGTGTGTGTGTGTGTGTGTGTGTGTGTGTGTGAATTGGGAGGAGCCTTTAATGCCCGCTGCCCGATTAGACAACATATGGGTCTATCAGCATCATTAGCTGCTTGGCCCACGCTTAATATATGCACACATGAACACACAAACATACATGAAAATACACGCATACACACATTCACACACTAACACACACCCATAATCGAAACACCTGATGCCCTGACACCAGTTCATTCCCATTATCATATGCAACTCCCCCATGCAGACTGTCATTTCTGAGATTGATTCAGTTTGATGCCTTTGCTTTTCAATGGGCACTAATGTGAGTGCTTTTATATGCACAAATGTGTGTGCTCGCATGTGCACATATAACTGTTCACATACAGTACATAAACACTCAAACACACACACACACACACACAGCGTATGCAAAGGCGTGTACACGCTTTTATGCATTACACAAACACACAAACGCACACAGTGAAGGGATAATGGGTGAGGTCATAAGTCTGAAATTGAGCTGAGCTACACTGGCACCTTAACATTGTGGCCTTGTATCACTTTAACCCCCCAGAACAGACAGCGAGATAGAAAACAACCCTGGCGAGCGGCAGAAACACCTCCATTACTCTCTGTGTCTCAGCTCCCTTCTTTCAGATCCTGTTAGTCTCTAGTTCCCATTGTTCACGACTACATTCTCTCTGTTCTAATCTTTCCAATGTGTGGCCTTCTCCTCTTCTTTTCTCTCCTGTCCCCCTTCTCCTTCTCTGTAGCTTCACAGTGCGGAGCATTGCACTGACAGCATCATTTGTCTTTCCCTAGCATCTTCAGAGGTATAGCGCGCGCACACACACACACACACACACACACACACACACACACACACACACACACACACACACACACACACACAAAGTCATTTAACACCTTAGTGAGTTTGGAAATAAAGTTAAAGTTGTAAGTCTACAGAAGTCACTGGCAAAAACTGATTACTTAGTCTTTACAGTTGAAGGCAATATATCTTGCTTTGGGGATAAACAAACATTTAAAATAAACATCACAAATGCTTCTCTTGCACAACATCGAAAAACATTACTTTTAAACTAGTTACATTCCCTCAAATAATAACTAGTAAACATATTTCCCATGTACCCATACTGGTACTTTACCTAGCAATCCAGATGGTTAGATTTTATTTCGAGTTTTAAGTAATATGAGACTTGTGATGCCTAGGCAGTGCAATGGAGGTGAATCTAGTTTGTGACATGCAAATAATTAAAAGCTCAAGGAGCTTAAAAGCAAGTTATTTCCAATGTTCATCATACCAAGAGAGCTTAGATGGTAAAAGTCTGTTATCTTGTGATTTTGGGTAAACTAACCTTTTAGTTTCACCTCCTCTTTTCTTGTGTCATGGTTGACACTTAGCAATTGCCAAAAGGTGGCAAATATTTACTGTAGGTATTACTAAGTCTTAGACATGCACCACATGTACGTGCCAACACATACTCAAGAAAAACGTCAGTTAATTTGGCCATAAATAGCAAGAACATTCAAAGACAATTTTATTATTTCACATTCTCGAATACTATAGCTTAAGTACATTACTGCAAATGAGAATACATTTTATAGATACAGTATATTACACAGACGAATAACATAATCCTAATCACCTATATATTGGTATATACACCATCATTTTTCTCATGCATTTAATAATGCTTGCCAATATTTCTTACAGTTAACAATAACAACAATATAACAATAATAACAATATACTTAACAATATAATACAACCCAAATGCAGCTGCAAGAATGCAAATCAGCCTACAAAATACAGCTATATCAGCACTGCTCCAATTCTGATTCCCCTCCAGTAAAAAAACAAAACAAAAAAACATTACAACTTTCCCCAATGTAATACTTATTGCAAATGCAAAGCTATTAGTGGACTGGATTAGATTTGTACAGGTGTTTGTGATATTGAGTTATTGCATATAATCATCTTGTCCTGTACCACAGGTCCCCATGGCAGTTCTTGTGCTATTCCATTAGAATGCTGACAAACAAAAGCCAGAGAGGTTTATAACAAAAAAACTACACTGGATTTTACCCTCCAAACGGTTATTTAATAGCATGCAAGCAATACACCTGGCACTGCAAGCTGTGGTTAAAATTTAGTATAGATATCAAAGTGGTGTACTTCACAATACGGTAGGTCCTCTGAGGTACAGCAAAAATACAGAAGTACAAGAGCTATGTTGCCATAATGTTTAAAATATTTGTTCTGTTTAAATGAACTGACAGTTGAATACAGATAAATACCTTTAAACAAAAAAAAAGGATCCGTGCCCTCCACTGACTGGCAGGCAGCAGTCAGGGAAATCTGACTGAAAAGCATTCACCACTAGACGCTTGCAAATATTTATAATTACATGTTTTGGATATTTTGGAAAATCACAAATATGCAAAATGGTATTCATATTCAAACTGATCACAAATGGAACAATTACTGGAGCAACTGGAGCCTTTGCTTTGCTATGTTTATTGCATAAACACAATGTAGCACTTTACGCACACAATGAATGCATACAAAAACCTGTTTGTAAAGTCTTCTGAATGGCTTTGAAATGCGTTACAGAGACATTCAATTGCTGGAGATAAGCATTCCAAACAGCTTGAGAGAAGCCCTGCAAAGCGAGTGAGGTGAGGTTTAATCCAGAAGCTGCTGGTGGTTGATTGAGTGCACAGCTCAAAGAGAGACAGCCAAGTGGACATGGAGGTTTTTTTTCTAAACCGTTTCAGCCCTCTGTGGAGTTGGTGTGAGAGTGTGTGTATATAGACAAACACATGTTGTTGTATGGAATCAAGAGCCAGAGCTCCTTTTCTGTGCTAAGGACATACAAGTGAAATACTTGTACTACTATTTAAAATCCCAACTATAGTAGTGTGTTTGTGCAGGGGATTTTGTTATATACAAAGGTTGAACGTTCAAAGATTGAAAAAAATCAAACAATGGGAATCTTTTGAGTTATGCATGCCATTAAAACTAGTGGTTTCACTGCAAGATGGCTGAAAATAAATAAGGAGTAGCTGTATGTAACATGAGCAATTGTGTTACGTAAAGTAAAAGATGGACACACTAACGCTAAAAATAAATCTTATGCCTGACTGCTAAGACTGGCCTGTTGTATTGGCACTGTAAAATACTTTCCATTTGATGAATCCAACTGTGCATATAGTTGATCAGTGACGCTTGAACTTCTCCGACTTCTGACAAGTTGAATAAAGTATAGCTATATAGTTATTATAAAATAATAACTGAGAATACAAAATGGTACCTTGTCCTGCAATATTTCAAGCGTTAACAACTAAGGAGCATAGTCCATCAGCCAAGTTGTTGCTATGGTTTCCAGAAAAAGTTAATGTGTGAGAGAGAGAGAGAGAGAGAGAGAGAGAATAAATGAGTAAGAAGCAGAGAGAAACTTTGCACAGAGCAGTTTTTATAGTTTGTTAATATATTCATCTCTAATCACACAGCAGTTAACATTCCGAAGAGGCAACATCCCTTCACACATACAATAAAATGGTCTCATTATGGTAAATCTCAGCAACAGAGAAACAAGAACACAAAGAAAGTGGTAACAAATACAGTGTGTTTATGTCACACTGTTGTATTCTTTTAAATGACTTGAAAGATTAAGGAAGAGAGAGAAGAAGAATGTGTGTGTGTGTGTGTGTGTGTGTGTGTGTGTGTGTGTGTGTGTGCTTTTACCTGAGGCAGCCTGTAGCATTGCGCAGCACCTGGGAGGTATGCAGATGAAGTTTGCGGTCGTCATGGTGATTGGGTGAGGAGTCCCAGTTAGAGTGGGGTATGATGACGCTATTGGTCAGAACGGCCAGGGCGTCCTGGATGATTGGCATCTTCAGAGCATCACATGAAGACAGGTTCCATAGCACACCTGCACACACACAGAAAGAAAAATAACTTTTAACAAGTGAGTTTATAGAGAAAACAACGTAATAAATGACACATTGACATGCAAGTGTCTGTTATTTGCAATAATAATAAAAAAAATGCAATTATATAAATTTGCCAAAAGAGGAAAACAATTCTTTTCATAAAGAATAAAAGAGTAAAAGCTTTGTTTGTTCTGGGAACATAATTATTAAGCATATAAACTCATAACAAAAACATACAGCATGTACTAAAATCAGCTTAACAAATTTAACTGAACTACAAGATAGATGGCTCTCTTTTCTTTTGATAGAGTGCACAGTGGGAGTCATACCTTAACAATCTTTCTATTAAGGCTCCTGTCAACTCTGTGTGCTCCGAGCACAGCTTAGTCAGGACAGCGCCTTTTTCAACTTGCTTTTTCACCTCTTTTTTCCCTCTGTCCACTTTCCACGACATTCATAAGCTTATATTTTGAGAAATTTCATAGCAAATGGTTTCTATTAATCTCTCAGTGATGTCACAGAAAATACATTTGGTTATATGTTGTAAGGTCAGAGCAGTTTAAGCCTGTCCTTATTTCAGGTTTAAGAAATCAAAACAACCCTCTGCACAATCTAATCTGCTGCACTGGAACACAAGCGAGCCTTCTGCATAATGTTACTGATCTCAACCAGACCTTTCTGTTGCACTGGAACATCACAAATCAAGTGTGGAGGTATTTCAAGACTAGCTATTCAGGACAAAAATTACTCAAAATTATCACTTTTGAGAATGCCATCCCTCCTTTAGTTCTGGAATCCGATTCTACAATCTACCTACTTGTGATATATCAGGAAATTAATTAGTTTTTCTTTCCAGGCAGAAAGCCAAATGTCCAACCAATGCCTCATTTATCACCCACTGTGTGATGGCGAACACACACGCACACACATATATAAACACACGCCTTAAGCATATGCAGAGATATACAGTCGATGCAAGCACACATCCACGAGTTGGCAGAAAAACTTGCAAGTTTATTTGTACACAAGGAAACTTTCACCACCTGCAAGGACAAAAGTACTGTACGCAGTCCCATGCGTGCTACAGTCACACTTAATTGCATACAGTATGGGTACACGCACGCACGCACGCACTTTCCTTCTTCTTGTCAGATGGAATACCAGATGCCAGAACCACTAGCTAGCTTCGTTGGTCAACTGTGACACACACACACACACACACACACACACACACACACACACACACACACACACACACACACACAGACACGCGATTCTTCCACTGATCGAGCAAGAGATACAAAAATAGATATAGTAACGAACAAACAAAAAATAAGATAAGAAATGTGAGAAACAGAGGGTGACCGAGATGAAACAAAGAATTAGAAAGAAATGAGAGGAAAGAGAGCTGGAGGAGCTGAGTGATGGCTCATGGAGACGGCAATAGATTGAGATGATGGAGGAGGCATGCAACAGGTTTTTAAATATGACAAACTATAAAAGGCCGCTGTGTTGAACGTCACCATCTCTCACATATCTGTTGTCAGACTCCAGATGTCGCAGGTCCCTGACGCCAGATGTCGACACAAATAGGAGATGGTCACACAACTCTAGAGACACTATGTGATCAGTCCGCAATTCACCGAGTCCACAGAAGCTGTCAGCTGGCTGAACGATGTTCTGTTTATTCCACATTACAATATGCAAAATCTAATTTCTTGTTAGATGTGAATGTAAATTAAACATAAAATTGGCAGGGAAGTGCTCAGCAGAGATTATAAATACTGTCTGTCATCTGAAACAACAGCAATACTGAAGTTGAGCAAGACACAGAATTCCCAAAAGCTCCAGCGAGGCGTCTCTGTTAGCTAAACCTGACTTCTGACCTGCCTGTGTAAAAAGGCAAATAAAAGAGAATTTTTGGTTTACTGACAAATCACATAGCGTACACTGAATATTATACTACAGAAATTGCTGTCGGGCATATCAAAGAAATAAAAGAAAATGTATTCAACTTAGAAGATGGAGATGGAGAAAAGGGCCAGGACAGGTGGTGTAATCAATAACGGATATGAATTAAACCTCACTCCACACAAACACTGTACACTGTCTGTTGTGGAGGCACTGGGTGTTGACAAGCAGCCAGTTTTGCATAGCCTACAGCAACTCCAGTCTTTCCTTACAGTATACTGCACTGATGTCCGTCATAATGACAATCTGCAAATGAGGGATAGGAGGAAAGTTAGACCAAGAAAAAGATGGAGAAAACAATGCGAAAGAGGGAATAACATTAAAGAATAGCAGATATCACAAAGGGAGGAACAAAAAGGTTGCATGATGTGAATGACAGCGTTGACAACGCAATGAAATGTTAATGAGCAGAGAGGTTAATTAAAGTTGTTATCCTCAAATAAATGCATAAATATCCAAGATATCTCCATCTCTTATGTGGAAAGTAAACATGCACAATTGCACAATTGTACATTTGCAAATGTGAGAAAAACAGTAAAAGAGGAATCCACAGGCAGAGAAAATGTGGCAACAATGTGTGTGTGTGTGTGTGTGTGTATGAATGAGAGAGAGCGTGAAAGGACAAGAAGAGGAGGGTGATAATAAGGCGATGACCTTGCATGCTGTTTGGCAGCAATCAAGTGCTCACACTTAGGCTGTATGTGTGTGCTTGTGTGTGTTTGTGTGTGTGGGAGCATGAAGGCAACATTTGCTTTCACTTTCCCTAATCAGCCTCTTGTTTCGTGTCTCGAGCCTCTCTCATTCTACTCAATCTTTCTCCTTTCACAGGGTCTTTTCAAACCAAGGTAAAAGCTGAAACATCCACAAACACACAGATTGGTGGAGCACATATTGGGAAAAACACTTCACTTATAAACCTTCGTGCTTTCAAACATCCCTTTCGGTCTTTCTCTCATTTTCTCTCTTTCTTCTTGTGTCGGCCTATTTTTCAAATGAGATGAGTGTCGTCGGTGTGTGATTGCAATTGTGTTAAAATGTGTTGTCCTTGATGACAATAACCTGTCTGCTGTAAAAAAAAAAAAAAGAAAAAGGAACTCAGCTGCCTTTCTTGGGCTTCTGACAAGATGTAAAACACATGGGCAAACAGCACACGCTGGATGTGAGAGAGTGGTGCTAGGATGTTAATGTTTTTGCAGACAGAGATGGGGACATGGATTGAGCAGAAGGGGGAGACATGACGGAATAGATTCCAGTGTTTTCTGGGGCAAGTACATTGTGTCTGCCACTGTCTAACATTGGCCAAATTCAAGGTTGACACACACTGTAATACTAAGCCCAGTATCCTTAGGAGTATAATATCAGGTGCCCAACAGGCATCAGGTGCATTGTGTGTGTGTGTGTGTGTGTGTGTGTGTGTGTGTGTGTGTGTGTGTGTGTGTGTGTGTGTGTGTGTGCTTTATTCCTTCCTCTCTCCCTCCACTGACTTGTTCCCCTCAGACACTTGACGGACAGTTTCCTAGGAGCTGGGTTGTTTGGGGAAACGGGGGGATGATTGCATGAATTCATGAATATACGAGAGTGTGACTTGTAAAGGGAGAGTGAGGCCTGTTAGGATTCAAGTGGCGATGTTTTATTAAACAGCCTTCATCTGTGCGACTCTGAGAATTAGTTAGCCATAGGGTCAGAACATGGTGAGGAGTAAAGCCAAATATAAAAGAGACAAATAAAATAGCTTAATGTCTACACAAATCTATGAAGGGGAAAAAAGAAAGGATAACATTTTGGATAACGTTTAAGGGACAGCATGTTAGCAATTGCTGACTTGACCCTAAAGACCTAAAACTTTCCATCCTGCAGTCCGTTTGTAAAAAAAAAAAAAAAAAAGAAATGGGAAATTGTCATTGTTTATACTGGGGGTTTTATTCCCACCCGGGCCTCCCACAGTTAAAATGCTGCAGAGAAATTTCTGCAGGACACTAACAATTTCACAGCATAGTAGCAGCAGCAACAGCAAAAACGTAATCCTGGAGAAGACATCCTGTTTCCCCACAGGTATCACCATAATGACTGTGATGGAGCACTGTCCTCAAGCATTTTTGAAAGAAGGTTACGAGCTTTGGCTTGAATAAAATGGCTTTAGCAAATACTATAACAGTAGTGGAGACATGGAGATTTAGACATCTACACAGAGCAGGGATTCATGCCTTTAAGTAAGGCAAAATAAATAATTTCCATCAAAAGATGGCAGGAATACTATTTCATTACAGTATGTTGCTTTGTTCCTGCTTGCATAAGCAAAAAGTGTCAGTCTCAACTAAATACACCCAAACTTGTTCTGCTTTGTGATGCATTTAAGACTTAAGTCTCTCCATGCAAACATTGCTGTGCAATACATAAAATATCAATAAGCACTTCAAGACATCAGGCAAAATGTACATTTGTCTCCAGTTTAAAAAATATATATATTAAAACTTAACAGTTATGCATTGCATTTGCAATTTTTGCACAAATGCCCACATTTTGAACACATGGCTTTCCCTCAGCAATTGTTTCTCGGCCCAACAAGCATTTCAGAGCAGGCAGCAGCTGCTGCGGCAGGGTTGTGCCATGGTTCACTGCCTCAAGGTGAGCCCATGAGTAAGGATAGCATCTCCTATTGACACCCAAAGCCTCAGCATCGACCAGACTTTGACTGACAGGCCCGGAAGCCTTGACTTCGTTCTATCTACCGCACACTGAGACTTGGGAAGCCAATAAAGCTCGTCTATATTTAAACTTCTGAACCGACAGGGAGATAGGGTAAATTGTTGAGGGAAGGTTTTTCCGGTCACCTAAAAAATAAAATAAAACTAAAGTATGTCCTGTTTCATTTCCCCAGACCTAAACAGAGGCTTTAATCACAGAGAATAGGGAAGTGCTTTGACAAAGCTGACAACACAGGTAATGAGGAGGCTGATTTGATTTAACTCTAGCACAATCACTTTTTTTGAGTCCAGCATTTGAAGATTGTGTCTATTGATGTCATTTGAGTATGCACCACTGACCCTGATGAACCTTACCAATTGCCACTCGCTTGCTTTCAGATCATTTAGCCACAAATTAGTAATGAAGGTCAAGCTCTGAGAGGAATGTAATTTGGCAACAGATCCAATGCTTCTTGCTAAACATCACTACAGAGGAGCTAACACATTTTTTCTTTTATTATGCTCTTTCATTTCTTTTAAACATTGATATAGTATTTACAGCAGTGACCTGGGAAAAGAGGTTCTACACATTCACACACTCATCTGGTAGCTCTCCCTTTAACAACTTCAGTCCAAAGCATTTATAGGTTCAGTCCAACAGCACTTGGACTCTAGATGTCACAGGAGGGGAGAATATTACTTCATTCTCCCCTAAAGGAAAAAGTATTGGTCATATTGGTATTCTCAAAACTGTAGCCAAACCAACTCATACCCATTATTGTAGAAATAGTTGGCACAAGCTAGAAACTGTTTTACTACCAATTATATTTTTACTCCAGAACTAGCTTGACATCATGTCCAAATCCCAAAAACAAATTAGTCTGAAACCTCTGAGTTTATTTTGGATTTCCAAGGGGCGTTATAAATGGCTGTATACCAAAAAGCCTCTGAACGCAATTGGATAGAGCAACAAACAATTAAAGCAACAAAACAGGGCATAGCGCTGAGCGGCAGACAATTTTAAACATATAACAGTGTGCATAGATGAGCTGTGGTGGTGTGGCATCAATAAAGGTTAAAATTAAAGGTGCCTTTATTGTCATTTACAGAGAATGAAATTTGTCCTCTGCATTTAACCCATCCTAAAGGCCTACATAAGAGCAGTGGGCGGCCACAGGCCCCCGGGGATTAACTCCAGTCTTTTTGCCAATTCCTTTTGGTCATAGGGCACCAACATAAAGGTTTCATTAGAATATTAGCATAGAATATGAAAAAATTAGCATGCAGATTTGTCTGCTTGCAGAGCTACCTCCGGTTTTCACCTGTAAACATTAAAGGTGCTCTAAGCGATGTTGGGTGATTTAAACAAACATCAAACAAAATGAGACTAGCTTGCCCCTCCCTCCTCCTCATTCTGCGCACTAACCCCCACTCCCATCCCCAAACCCTTCTTGTCGGTTATTGGCTGGAATTGATTGGGTTTTCTTGGTGGTGCAGGTATGCAGAGCTTGTTTTTGTTGCCGTTTGTAGACCCATGACATCACTTAGAGCACCTTTAAGTTTGAAATTTACATCATGTGTGTAGTTATATTAAGTCATTTTCTAAGGTTCATGCCAATACAATGAGAAATAATCTGAACACAAGCATTGTATTAAAGCGCACAAATTCTTGGCAAAGCGGTGTCAATGACAAATGTAGCATAAAAAGTAATTTGAACATATTGTACTCATTGTCTCTATTTATATAAAAAACCTTAAAACATGCCTAGTTGAATTACAGAGTAATTAGGCAACAGTTTCAAGTGGCGAATTACAGCTCCAGCAGGGTGTTCCACGAGGCAAATGAAGATAGACTTCAAAATATAGTTGTACTGGCATGAAAGCAATTGAAATGTGGAGTTCAATGCTAAGCACCAGAGTAGACAGACAACAGGGTAGAGTCATGCATGACACTGATTCACTTAGCCAGCAGCAGGAGAGAGCAAGACAGAGAAGGGCAAAGACAGGAAGAGTCAGGGAACAGAGAGAGGGAAGATAGAATTTCACAGTGTGTGCATGTGTGTGTTAGTGTGTGTGTTTTTGTGCAAGATTACTATTTATAAAAGTCAGAGCTCAAATAAGTATGCAGTATGACTTGCAGTGCAATTTATTCATTCGTTAAACTGCTTACAGACCGCACACAGACACACATACACTCCATCTCCAAGCTGTGTTTTTAATCTCTTAGTCTCTCCAGCGCTGTGGTGATATTCTTCAAGGTGCCAGAATGTCCCTATAGGCAAAGTCTGGTGACTGCCATCAATGACACGTATAGCTTAGCGTCAAAACTAAATGCTCTTTGAATGCTGCCTGTGAATTTTAATTGCTGCACATTCTTATGTCTTTAAAAACTTTATTTCTTTCCCGTCCTATTTTCTTTCCTTCCCTCGTTTAGTCAGTTTTCATCCTTTCCTACTAATCACGTTCTTCCATTCACTTTCATTCTTCACTCTCTTCCTCATTCTCTTTCTTCCAATCATATTTTACCATCGGCAATATCAATAGTTTGAGGAAAAGAACAGCTTGCTTTCTTTCCATTCTTCCTGGTTCTGCTCAACATTTCAGCCCTGGACAACCCAGACTAGGCCACCACAATCAGCCAAACACCGCCTGTCCTTGCTCTACCCTTCAACACATGGCAGCCTTTAATACTGCCACTTGGGAGCTGAGTGGTAAGTAAGATAGTATGATAGTGTACTCACTGATGCAAAAAAGGCTGCCCGGCTTAGTGGCTAGATGGCTAAAGGTTGAGGATGGAGCATGGGTGTCATCAAGATGTCTTGTATGGTAAACAAGTGATAAGTCTGTGAGTTAAGCTAACGCTGCATTTTGTACACAGTATGCAACTTGTAAATAGTGGAATGTGAATAAGTCAGAAAGCTCTGGGGCCTAATTTTAACGATCTAAGCAGACGGTGTGAAGTACATGGCGCAGGTGCGTTTAGGGTGTGTCCAAATCCACTTTTGCTAGTTTGAATGTGGAAAAAAGGGTCCGTGCATGGTTCAAAAAGGTTGTACTTAGTGTCTTCATTAATTCAAAGGTGTGTTTTGGGCGTCACATGCAATAAACAAATCAGAGGGTCATCTCCCATTCACTTTAAAAGCCAGCTGCATTTGTACCTTGTTGCATTGTTATCCCTAATGCACTGTTAAAATAACAATGAAATGTGCTATTGACTTTAGACCAGGTTTTTGTTGGTCAATGGCGCAATCACCTCCCGCTGCCTCAAGATAGCAATACGCCAAGAATTCCCTGTAAGACCAGCACGCCCATGGGCGTACAGATGGGCGCAAGTGCATTTGTTATAAAACGACGTGGGCGTTGGACGGGAAATTGACAACTGTGTCGGTCTTAAACTAGCAAAGACACTTGCATTGGGTTTTGCGCTGCGCTGGGTGCAAGATAGGGCTCATAGTATAATGTTTGCATAAATAACATTAATTTATATGTCCTCTCTGGTAGACAATATAATAATCATTTAGCATGCTAGCTACAGGCACTTTGTGGAGTTGGTGTCCTCACTGGTGGGGGCAGGGCTTAAATGTGCTCTTTCTCTATGGTAGGATGGAGGTTGGCCATAGAAGGATGTGATTGGCCAGTTTTCAGATGGGAGGACAATCATATGATCTCTCTTCTCTCTACGGGCCGATCAAAAAATAATAAAATAGGCTTTTGACCAGAGCGCCGGAACAGTGAAAATGTAAAATAGAACCACTTCCTTTCATCCTTCCTCACCTACATCCAACATTTTTTGTGTCCCTAGCTTTCTCCAGTGGGCTGTTATCGGTTTTGAGTGCTCTGTTAAGAAAGAGACAAAACTCCTCGCTGGCTTGCTGCCTGTCATCTGCCGTGTTCCCTTCTATTCAGAGAGACCTTTGGGGATGCGTCCAGGGATGGATGTTTGTGCATGTGTGCGTGTGTGTGTGTGTGCGTGTGTGCGTGCGTGCGTTTGCGTATTTGTTCTTGAAGAAAAGCTTTGTTCCATTGAGGAAAAATGGGGTCAGAAGTCAAATTGAACATGAGGGGGCCCCACCTACTTTATCTCAGTATTCCTTTTGTGCATGCGTGGTTTTGTGTGTTTGTGTGTGTTTCTGTTTGTCTGGTTGAATTGATGTCTGTGTGTGTATGAGTGAATGAGCGTGATTGTAAATTTTTTCTTTAGGTATCTCCAATCCTCTTGCATGAGCGTGAAGATGTCTCTCTTATCTCAGGACTAACCTGGTGCAACAAAGAGGGCTTTTGTCAGAACAAAGAGAGAGAAACAATAGTGATTCAAGTGCAGATACATACAGTTCCAGCTTAATGCGATGCAAGATACTAAACTCCATAGAAGGCCGGCATGCATACAGATAAAGAGAACGATCTGAAGAGGAGAAGGAATTACATAACAACATATGTTGAGAAGAGATGAAAAATAGGAGAAATTAGATGACAAATATGGAGTTCTGTTCAGGGAGCCACAGTACATGCTGTGACATACTAGGGAGAACTGTCCATTGGAACACCTGCTAGGCTGCTAGCATTCAGGTCCTCCTATCACAACTCACAGCTCACCCACTTCATTTGAATCGTAGCAAACTGTGCCCCTTGTGTGCGTCTGGAACCCCTTTCACACATGCAATGCAAAGCAGAAATCATCTAGACATTACCCGGCAGACCTGTATGTGGGAATAAGTTGGATCAGATATTAAACTGTGTTTACTCTGCCAGCTGCCTAGTAAGAAGTCTGTGTAATCTTCAATTTAACCCAAAGTATGAGATTTCATGGCAAGTGACCAGAGGGACAAAATGAGAGGGTTAAGAATGAGGGTGATTCACACAGAGACGGAAATTAAAATGTCTAATTGGAGAGATGACGAGATTCAGGAACTTCTGTCGCTAAGGGCGGATGCTGAAATCCAGACAAATTCAAAAACGGCAAGAAACAAGGTTGTTCATGACTAAATTACTAACCGGCTCACTCTACCTGGGCGCCACCCCTCGTCTAAACCAAAC